>NW_023590973.1:832896-1257742 GCF_014843425.1 Jatropha curcas
TGGATTCCGGGCTAAGGCTAGCCACAAAAACAACCATCTGGTCGCTAACCAATCCAAGTTGAACAGTAATCACACACTGGACTGTAAAACCCTCTGTCTAACCACAACAAGCACCACATCCTTCGTTACACGGATTGTCTCAGCCCGGCCTCTAATCAACACCTCCTTGCCTTTCAACAATCCAGTTAGGTCTTGCACTTTGGTCCACCGACTTAGATCCCGTTCCTCCATCGATTGTAGCTTGTGCAGAGGCAAATCTCCGTAATTGAAGGATAATGGGTCTGCATTCTTATGGATTGAAAGCATTTTCCTACTATGATTAAAATTAGGGATTTAGAAGAAAAGGCAATAGAAGAAGCGAAAAGAGAGAAACAATCTGAAGGGAAGAGTAAACTGATTGTAGTGGAAAAAGGATTCTCAGTGACTATTTATAGTGTTTGAATAACCTACTAATATTAGGATTAGGAATAATAATACATAATAACTAATATATCCCTAAAATTACTAATTTCCATATTTATAATTTTTTGCATTAGGGTTTAATCTTGAAAGGAAAAAAACGAAAATTAGCATACATTACCGTTAAATTTTAAGTCATCTATTGCAACAGAGAAGTCCTGGAGAGGAGCAGGGTCAAATGTAAGCATGGCCACGGTTCCGGAACCGAACCGAAAAGGTCCGGTTCCGGTTTGGAACCGTCCGGTTCTGGTTCCGGTTCCGGTCCGGTGACAAAACCGACGGTTCCGATCGGTTTTTCGGCGAATCGCATAATTTTAAATTTTAAATTTTAAATTGAAAAGACCAGGGTTTTAAAAAAAAATTTTTTGAACATAAAATTAAAAAATACACCAAAAAAATTAAAAAAAATACTTCAATTTTTAAATTGAGTTTTTACAGACTTGAACATTAATTATTTTTTTAAAAAAAATTTCAACTGAATTTATTTTTTGTAAAAAAGTTTGAACATAATCCTTAAAAAAAAAAAAGGGCTGAACTTAATTTTTAAAAAAAAAAAAAAAAATTAAGTTGCCTACGTATCCTCTTTGGGGTTTAGCAGGAATCCAAGCCCACGTAGTTCTTACTTACCTTATACCAATTTCACCCCTTTTAACCTTAATCGCCTATTTGCAACCACCGGTTTTGATATTTCCGTTGAGGGACCCATCGTATAAATCAATATAAATCTCATTTTTCTTTTTAGGATTTCTTGGGCTCTTAGTTCGGCCTTGCGGTCCAATCATTCCACGCATGATTGGTGCTTTCCAATGAATCGGGTGTTCATACGAGATCGTATTTTCATCAAGTATGCTTCCTCCTTGACTTAAAAGCTTGTTCAACCGCACAAGGGGAGACCGGAGCTGCCTAAAACTTATTGTTTTGCCAATTAAAGAAAAAATTGGAAAAGTATTTGCCTGACGACTCCACCAATCTAAATTGGAAAATCAGTATCTGCATTTAATCATCACCCAAACTCAAAAGAAGTGGTAGATAATTATCAAATTCAGAAATAGAACTGGATTTTCACTTTGTTTTCTTTTTTGTCTTATGGTTAGTAAAATTTGTTGAAGCAACACCAACCACCACTTACCCTTTGGTGTTGGGAAATTCTGTTAATGACTAGATTGAGAAGAAGTAGTTAGAAGTAAGATGAACTAGAAACTTGAACAAAATTCATTATATAATTGCATAATAATTTTGTTTTAACTTCATGCATTACTACATTTATATTAAACATTATTTTCTACATCAAGGATTTAATACTCATAAATAAATAGTCAAAATAATCAAATAAAACAGTCAATTTTTACATCTAGGATCAAATACAATAGCAACAAGATCATTTTTTTTTCATTGAAAAAATTACAATCTTTTAATTAAAATCATTCATTTTCAAATTCTTGGAGTGCACTAACAAATATTTAATACACAAAGGTTAAAAATAAACGAGATGTGGGATAAATAAACCCCACTTAATTTTATAGGTAGCATCATTAAAAAATTTTAAAAATATCTAAAATTTTTGCACAAATATCCCAAATTTTGTGGATATAAATTAATTATCCTCAATATTATTGAGTAACAAAAAAAGCATAATAAATTCTTTATAAGAAAAAGGACTCGTTTAGTAATTCATAATGTTGAATTCCAACGAGTTTGGACATCCCTTTGGAAAAACGTTTTGGTCTTTTCTTATTTTCTTTATTCAAAATTTAGCCAACTTTTCATCACTTGGGGAATGTCCCATAAATATGAATAGCTTTTTAATCTGGAGAAATAAAAGATTCAAGAATTTTTAACCATCTTGTACACCATAAATTTAAAACATGGCATTCACATCTTATATTTGAAAAAAATTTCCACCAATATTTGGTTCACAAATTTTTTTAAGTCAAATAATGATTTAGTATATTGCAAAGCATTATCAAAATGAAATTTGAAAAAAAAATTTTTTTTGTCAACTTATATTCATCTAAAATTGAAACAACTATTCTATAAATATTATTTGTAGTATGTTTATCATCAAAAACACGAAAAAGCAATAATTATTTTTTGAATTTTCCAATCATCATCAATCCAATGACATTTAATGCCATATAAAAATGCATTTGCCAATGATCACTCCAAATATCACAACAAATTGAAACACGAATTTTCATTTGTTCTAACTCTTTTTTTCCTTTATTATATAAAAAAATAATAGTTTGTTTTACAGTATTTCTTGGCACTCTTTTAGCAAAAGGATTTAAAGCTTTTTGACAATAATTATTAAAACCTACTTTTTCACCAATTATTAAAAAACCTACTTTCACCAAAACTTAAAAAGATTAAATGTTCCATAGAAATCATTTTTGCTAATTCTTCTTATTGTATTTTTCAGAATATTGAAATAAAAGGGAAAGGTATAGAAGATGCGTTACCCGGAAATTTGTGTGTTGAGGACCGATTCAACTCCTATTTTGTTGAATGGTTTTGTCTCCAAATCCTTCCAAAATGATCCCATAAGCCCGCCCGCTTGTTTAAATTATAAGATTTTCCACAATTAATTGGCAAATTACATCGTACATTTTCTCACCTTTGAATTTTTTTGTGAAATGAATGGAGAATATGTCGGAAACTTTGTCTGCTCTTCCAACAATTTGTTGCCTCGTTGCTCCTTGCTCTTGCTCTTCCTCTTCTTGTAATGCTCATTAAATTCAGATTCTTGAGTTTGGAATTTCCAAATTTTCATTTGGGATATCCCTCAAAATTAAATTGGTTGGAGGAGATCATAGATGTCGTTTGTAGGGATAGCAGAATATGTGTTTTCTCCGATCTTTCCCTTTGCCCTTACCCGAATTTGGAGTTATCCTCCACTTGCCATTATATGATTAATAAAGATATAATTTTAAAAAATTGAATTTTAAAAAAAATTAGAGAGAATAATAACTTAATAAGAGAGATTGTAGAGTTAGAGAATTCTAATAAATGAATAATATAGAATAGAGTGTAGTATATGTAGAAAGAGAGTAAGTAGAGTGCAGTATATTGATTAGAGAGGAGTAATAGGAGAGAGTTGAGATTTTTTGTAATGAATTTGTAAAGAAATGAGGTATTTTATAATAGATTCAAAAAAATTATTTTTTTCAAAAATACCCTTGAAACTAGTCGTTATGTAAAGCCGTTATGGCTATTGGAAGGCGGTAATTAAGATGATTTCACAATAAAATTTAAAAAAAAAATTAAAAAAAAAAAAAAAAAACTGGTCTGATAGTTACAACGGCTAGAACCGCCGGTTCAAATCAGCGGTTCTAACTGGACTGGAACCGGAGGTTCCAATCCGGTTCCGGTCGATTTTCTGAAACCGCCGATTTCAGTTCCAGAAAATCTAGAACCGAAATCAAATCGGTTCGGTCCGATTCTAATTCCGGTTCCCCCGAACCGTAATTTGGCCATCTCTAGTCAAATGCAATGGCAGAGGAGAAAACTAAGGCCAAAAAGGAAAAAACGACGTGGAAATTAGCAACTCTCATGATTATACTATATGCACGCTTATTTAGGTCGTCGTACAATTTTGGTAGGTATGAGGGAGTGTGGAGAAATCTTGCATGAGACATGCATATTTATATGTAGATGTCAGATATATATATATTGAAGCTCTATTTTTTTAGCATTCTTTTTTATTTTTTTTAGCGCATTCTTTTTTATCTTTGGAAATTTTTTGGATTTTTCTTTTATTTTTCTATGTTTGCTTGGATGCTGTTATATTTTTTTTAAATTTTAAAATTAATATAATATCTAGATAATAGCAATAATATTTTGGAAATCTTAAATCTAATTTAAACCAACCTATTTTATTTGGATTTTATTTTCATTTTTCAAAATTTTAAAATTTTTAAAAATAATTTAGCTTTTTTGAAAATTTTTGGATATTTTTTCTTTTATTTTTTTATGTTTTGATGTTTTGATTGGATGATTATATTTGTTTCATTTTAAAAGTAATATTTACATAATAACAATATATTTTAAAATCTAATCTAATTTAAAAACTATTCTATTTTATTTGGTATTTGGTTTTCATTTTTTCAAAATTTAAATTTTTTTAAAGATAATTTGGCTATTTTGAAAATTTTTAATTTTATACCTGTATCTGTATCTATATATAATTAGTAGTTATTGGCTTCTATTATTGTTTTTGCATAAAATATATAATTAGTTTGTTTTTTATTATATACCTATATGGTTACTGCTTTGCTTTCTTTCTTTTCCTAGTGTGTTGTACATTGAATTTTTGTTTTCTTTCTTTTGAATAGGGCATCAATTAGTATATTTCACACATTTTTACTATATTTACAATCCAGTTATCTTCTCACGGGTAAGCATTAATCATCACACTCGTAGTTTGACTCAATATCTCTTGGAATCATGCATTTCCAAAAAGAGTTTTTTGCTTTCGTTATCGTTTCTACCGACAATGATATCCAATCAAAATTGTGTATGATTGAAATTATATGCTTAAAATTGTTCCATCTGACTTTGAAAAACGATTCTTTTCTTTTTAAAATCTCAATATGTATCATTGTTTAAGTATCAATTTGCCTTTATTAATTTATATTAATATGAACTCTTTCTATTTTTCAGTATAGCTTCAAGCAGAAAAGAAGTTGATACTGATATAAAACATTTTTTTCTTTGATTGTAGTGATGTTAAACGATTTAATTTTATTAGTGTATAAATCTGACCTTAGAGGATTGACTGAATTTCTTGAATGAAATGATAATTGAATGCAAAATATGATCATTGATATATATATATTCTAAATTTTATATTTAAAAAAAAAAACTATTAAACAAGACTCTTAAATAAAAAAACTATTAAACAAGGACTTCTACTATTAAACAAGACTCTTAAATTAGTTTTTCATTATTGGTTCACACTTAATTTAAATTTTTTGAGTTTATTTTCTAATTAAGAGATTTTTTTGTTTTTGTTAATTTATTAGTAAATTCAATTTATAAATTATAAATCTATATACATTAATAAAACAATTTTTTTTAAAAAATAATAATAAAGTAATAGTGCGGATTTCGCCTAGTTATATCTATAATATATAATCTTATTCACACGGAAAAGAAAAGATAATAGTGCGTCTCTTGTGCTTACCAAAGGACCTGTCGTTCCGTCGTTTCGGAGAAAGGTGTTGGTGTTTCATAAAAACGACGTATCGCTTGTCACTAAATTTTATCGCTAAAAAATTAGAATTGGGCTTCATTTGCGGATTCAGAGTTCTTCTTCTTCTACCTTTCTCCATGAATCCCTCTTCGACTCCATATCCCAATCAATACCTTTTCCCTTATCCCCCTCAAAACCCTAACCCTAATCCTATCCCTAATTTCTTCTTCTCCGCTGTTCACCAACCTCCACCACCACCACAACGACCACCACAACGGACCAACCGCCCCACCACCACCACAACGACCACCGCGGTCTCAATCTCAAGCTCAGCAACAGCAACTTCCTTCCGCCACAGCCACTCCGACTCTCGATCTCTCTACCACACTTTCTTCTCTCACTGACCTACTCTCTCTCTCCCAACAAATCCTTAGCTCTCTATCTTCTCTACTCTCTCCTCAAACTACCTCTCTAAAATCCCAGAATGCCAATTTTGTTGTCTGTCCCCATAATCCTCACCACCTCATGCCTCCAGAGTTTCTCTTTCTCCACTCTCTTCGTTGTCCATCTCCTCTCTTTGATGACACCACGTCTCTTATCGATTCCCTCCACTACCCAAAAACTGTGAACCTCCAAACGCCGCCTAAAAGTCTCTTTACTCAGTCGATTCAGGATTCCAACACAGAACTGTGCTTTTCTTTAGATAGTTTTTACAATGAGTTCGGTTCCAACTTCTTTTATAAAGATTGCCCAGGTGTTGTTAACTCCACTGATTTAGATGACTCAAATCAAACATTCACATTACCTGGTGTTTTATCAGTAGAATGTGCAAATTTTATTTTTTATCTTTTATTTTTTATTTTTGAGAAATTCAAACAAGTCTACATATAAACTCTGCAATAATATTTCATACCATCTTCAATATCCCAAATACAAGAAATTAAAAGAAAAGATAGAAAACTCACTTCATTTGACCAAATTCAAATGCTTAGAGCAATTATACAAGCAAAACATTAAAACACCCATAATCATATTAAAAAAAAAAAAAAAAGAAAAACAAACGCAATCTGATAGGTCCCGGTCAAAGCCAAGGAGATTAATTCTCAGAATGAGAAGTTTTTTGGTGTATTTTTCCTTGATGCTTTCTGCTGCTATTACAAAGGAATAAATAGAGAAAGTAATGAAACAAACTCAGACCTATTCTAAGGCTTGGGGCAAGTATTTTGATGTGGATTGCATCTCACCTTTCTGGTTTTGTTTATGGTTGAAGTAGCAGCACAACAATTGTTTGACATGCTAAGTGCAGCTAACAGTGAATTGTGGCCTAGATGCAAGAATCATTCAGTTCTGTCTGTTGTGGCATGATTACTACACATGAAAGCGGAGCACTATTTTTCAGAAAGGTGTTACGATGATTTTGTGCAGTTAGCAAAGGAAATGTTGCCTGAAGGCCATTCAATGGTTGATAATTTTTATCGAAAAAAAAAATTAGTTCGGGGATTGGGACTACCCATAGACAAGATTGATTGCTGTCGTAATAATTGTATGATATTCTGGGTTGTTGACTCAGAATTCAGAGACTGCAAGTTTTGTAATCTACCAAGATATCAACGGCGGGGTCAAGGGACTGGTAGAGTACAGAGAGAGAAGGCTTTCAAGAAGATGTATTTATGTTTCGATAATTTGGCAAGTCAATATGTTTTTCATAGTATTTTACCAGTTCATTAAATGTGGTAATATGTGTGTGCTTTCAAAGGAAGTGTCTAGGTAAGATATATTTCTTACATGCAGGGTGGCTGAGCATGGAATATATGTTTCAAAAAGGCAGAAGAGGAGCGTCAAAAACTCTAACTACAGAGCTATTATTTGATCATGATGGATCTGCCTTCGAAGCAATCACAATAACCAGGTACCACATAAAAAGTGATGATTCATTTGCCAACAAGGTAAATTACACTGTCGGCGGTTGTTAGTTTATGGCTCATTAAGTGATTAATGCATTCTATTTCAAAGTTTTAAAGCTTGAAAATCCAAGTTTTCTGGAAAAATTTTCAAAAGAGTGAATGTTGCAGTTTATTTTAGAATTTTGAAAGCCAGCTTTTTCTTTCAGAAAAAAAACGGAAAGAAAATTTCTCGTTTAAGTTTTTTCACTTTTTCAGAAAAAGTGTAGTGGGCTAAGCTTATTTGTGATAACGATGATGATCTACCCTATGTAATGGGTTTATTATTTTGTTTCTGGGGCATATTCAAATGAAGAAAAAAAACAAGCAGCTAGGAAACTGTAGAATAGGAACTGTATCCTGCTGATAGCTGCTTTTCCCCAGAGAGGGGACTGTAGCATGTGAGGTTATAGCGCTTGTATTTGGGACTTGAAATCTTTTAACCAATAATCATAAATTTTTGGTCTGGCATGTTATTTTAGGAGCTTGTCTGAAGGAGGAGCTTGTCTGAAGGTTGGCATCTTAGGAGATGCCAACCTTTATGTTGTTTTGCTGCCATGGAAACTCATTTGTTTCTCTTGTAATGCTTCCCTTTTATTGACTAATATCCTGTAAATTAAGATTTTTTGACTTTTAACAAGGAAACGAGCAAGACTAAGACAAGGCAGGAGTTATTGGCTGAAGAACGGGATTACAAACGGCGAAGAATGTCATATCGTGGGAAGAAGTTGAAAAGGACAACTTTGCAGGTAGGATGATGTTTTCATGTTGAAGTAGATGCTTTAACTAATTATTACACTGTCTTGTTGATTCTCAAAGCTGATTAAATCCTAGACTTGTTGAATGGCTGTTGTAAAATATGTTTCTGATATATGTTAGACTTGGGCGAGAAATTTATGACTGTATCTGATCACTGGATTTGACGAAGGAACCCAGCCAGCTAACAGTTTCTTTTTCTTGTTATTCTTCTACTGCGCATGGTTGTCATATTGAAGTACCCTGAGCTTTCCTTATTTTTATTTCTGTAATGTTTTCCTATAGGTGATGTGGGATATAATAGATGAATACATGGAGGAAATCAAGCAAGCTGGAGGGATTGGTTGTTTTGAGAAGGAGGCTGAAGAGGAACGGATGTCTCATAAACCATCCTCTGCTTCTAACATTGATATGGACGTTGATGAATTCAGAGAAGGCAATAGAGCAAGTTCTAAGTCTTCTGAAGCAATAAAGCTACTCCAAAATACTATGAAAAACAATCACAACCTGATCATAGCCTCAGATCTATAAAAGCCAAGGATACTCACCTTCAATATTAGCACGACAGGAACGCAGTCATGATACGGTACTGTGAACATATGTAGAATATCAGAGAAACACTGTCAAGGCAGACATGTGTTAAAGATTATATTCTGAAAAAGTCCAGAAAACATAGAAGTCATGGCCTGTTGCAATTGAACAGATAAG
This sequence comes from Jatropha curcas, assembly GCF_014843425.1. Next base: position 841,951 of record NW_023590973.1, read on the forward strand.
CCGGTTCAAAAAACCAGAACAAGATGAATTCAGAAGTGGAACTAACAAGATGATTCAGAAGTGACTAATAAGCATCGTGACAAAAGATCTTCTAGCAAGTCCAGTTATCAAAACAAGTCATCTCAGTATTTGTCACATTCTGCCAATAATTCTGGTAGACAAAAGGATGACGAGAAATTGGATGTTATGGATAGGCATCTAAGAAGCTCATATGAGAATCATAGCTCAAAGTTTCTGGCGAAAAATGCTTTTGAGGATAGATACAACCCTGCAGTATCTCATGACACATATCAAGATGATGTGTACGCTAACAAGAAGTATGTCAGAGCAGAGAAATTCCATAATTAAAATTGCAGCAATTCTGCGACCGCTTATCCTGAGAAAGCCTTAAGTTTTATGATATGGGTAAGTCATTCTGTTCATTCTTCTGTATCCTCTAAAACTGTTTTATTTGAACTACATGTGTAGGTTTGCTCTTAACACTGTCTTTCCACACAACTTTGCAGTAGGAAGTCATCAGGCTTCAGCAATTTTGTCTGCTTCTGTATCCTCCGTTGTATCCTTAACTGTTTTATCATTAGTTCAATTGACAATGAGTAGCAATCGTCAATTAAGTTGAAATGACATTACTGTGAAAACTATTTAATACTTACTTTATACTGTCATATTTTCCCATATCAACAGAAATAGTTATTAATAATGTCTACACCTGAGATGTTTCTTGTGTTTGGTTCAAAATTTTCAATTCCTTGCTGAACAATTCTTTGATGGTAAGATCATTGGTTAAAAAGGCAAAAGCAATTGATAATCAATCAGCATTGGTTTTCAGGTTTGCTTGATTTGAATAACTCCAGTTTAAAATCCCTTCTTCTTGAAGGAGAAAGCATTATAATGCATAACATTGAATTTTCCTAAATTTGAGGGGTTTTATCTCTACGTGCAAAATTGGCTTGTTATTTGAGATTTGCTTATATCTCACCTTTCTGCTTGTAGATTAAAAAAGAATGCTGCAATTTTTTTTTTTTTTTTTTTTTTTTTTTTTTTTTTTTTTTTTTTTTTTTTTTTTTTTTTGAAGAATATATTGAAGTTTTGGAGCCCAGTTCCTTGAAGATCTTCCATATGGTGCAGAAACAAGCTAATCAATGGAACAAAAGAATTATCATATCCAGTAAGATGATGACCTTTACGGAATTTTTTCCATCAGCCCTTTTGTTCTTTTATATCTCTAGTTTGTTTCTCATAGATGTAGACTTTAAAGTTAATATTCACCTGCTGTTTGCTCTTTACCATTATATCACACCCTGGCCATTATTACCTTCGCTGCGTAGTTTCCTCTTCTTAATATGAAAAAGATAATGATGCTAAATACATTTTTTTTTTTTGTTTACTATTTGTAAATCTTTCTTTTGTTTTGTATTCAAATGAATTTTAAATTTTTTTTTATTTTGGTGTTGAATATGGAAACATCATTCCAAAAAGAATGGGAAAAGTCTTGAAGCGCGGTTAGTTACTAAATGGATGGCACAATTTTGTTTATCCCAAATTTAAAAATGAAATGCAAACTCTTGAAATAAAGTTTCACCAAGTTCTTGTTTAGAAAGTGAACCAAGCATTGGCCTTAAGCAAAGAAAGGGATACCTTCGGGGCAAACCTAAAATTGCAGTTGTGCGGATTAGATTAGACATTTGTTACCCGACAAGAATTTGTTCTATCTATTGATTATTTGCCTTTGTTTTGGTAGGGGACAAATACCTTTTCTCCTCAGGTGAGTTGGAACTTAACATCCCTTCTGATGAGCATTTATTGCAAACTGCTTAATTTCACTTTCTAAAGTTCATGATTAAGTTGATAAATGCCCTCTTTAGTTCCTTTCTTTATGTTATTTCTAGCTCATCTTATTTGCTCAACCTACCTTTCCCAGCTTTTCTGTTGTTGCCAGCTAAAGAAAAACCTCCTTCAAGTAGTTCATGAAGCTTTAATTTCTGGGTTATTAGAGGTGATAGTGGCTTTTTTTTTTTTTTTTTTTTTTTTTTGTTTTTACCTCATTGTCATAGATTGGAAACAAATGCACTAAAAAATTAGAGGGTGGAAAAGCAGTTAAAGGGAGAGAGAGAGAGAGAGAGAGAAAGATGAGAGAGAGAGAGAGAGACGAGAGGAGATACAAAACGACATGAAGTTTCAGATTCATTGTAGAGAGAGATACAAAACGACATGAAGTTTCAGATTCATGTCTTTTCATGCATTATTATGTGGCCTCAAATAGTCAAATTCTTTTTTATCTTTTTCTTCTTTTATCTCCAACTCTTGTCCAAAGGTTGGGCATTGAATTAAGGAATCCTCTTAAAGTAGTTCATGAAAGCTTCAAATTAATTGTGGTTATTGGAGGTCATGGTGCCATGTTTTTAACATCATGTCATTAAAGGAATCATATGCAATAATACAAAAATTACTAATAAAGAAGAGGATAAAAAGAGAATGATAAAGGGAAAGTTGTCTAAGTGAAAAACTTTTAAAATTTTAATTGAAAGTTTGAATATTAGAATGGAGGCTATGGTCTTTGTGTTTACAATAACAATAACTAATATATAAATCTTTTATTTCTATTGTTAAGAAACAATATATTTTTGAAATAATATTTTTTTCTCGTGTAATAAAATACTTGTAATAAAATATATGAAAATTTAATTTTATTTCAACAAATTGTAATACGTTTCAATTGAGCAACTCCATTGAGAGTGAAGGGATTTGAATGTGAGAATTTTACTAAACTATTACACATTTGCAGAATAAAAATAAAATAAAATAATATACTTTTGGCTGACTAATAATTTTCCTTTTCTTTTACATGTCAAAAAAAAAAGAAGGAAAAAAGAAACTTGTCAGCCATTTCCACAGGAGAGAAACCGAAAGACAATTGGCACTTGGGCGATTCTGTGACTGCCAACGAAAAAGCCACTTTAGAACCCCACACTAAAAAGTCTTTCATTGCAGCTTTTCAGTTTATTATTTATTTATTATACTTATGCAGTTTCTGTAGCACGTTTTTAACAACTGCCAATAACCATTTTTATTTATTTATCTCCTAATTTGTAGATTTTCTTTTTTATCTTTTACATTGCATCCAATTGACTATTTCCAAATGGAGAAAATAAACTCCTCAAACAAACTACTTGTTCAATAAACAGCGCAGCATCACAAACCTAAGGACAAACCCACAATTAATTACTAGCAAATCAATGTTTAAAATACAAATTAAAGATAATAATCAATTAATTTTCGTAAGACAATATTTATATTACAATTAAGCATTGGGCCACTGCTCCTCCAAAATTTGGAAAGAGTTTTTTTTTTTTTTTTTTTTTTTTTTTTTTCTTTTTTTTTTTACTACAAAAATAAACTTATTATTAAACTTTATATTACGCCTCAAATTCTTATTTTCTGGCTTTAATAATTTGCATGTGCATATGAATGGAAAATTCTACCTCTTTAGTCCAACAATGAATGATCATTCTTCAATTAAAGCCTCCATGTTATCTTTCAACAAATTTTATTTACAAATATAAATTATCTAAAAATATATAATAATTAAAGAAATATCACTAAAATTGGCATAAGATTCAAATTCCTTGAATCTAATCTATATTCCTTGAATCTAATCTATGTGGATCTAAGAAATCTTTTTTTAAAGTATCTCTCAACAAATTTCATTTACATAAATTATCTCAAAAAAATATAATAATTAAAGAATATATCATCAAAATTTTCGTAAGATTCAAATTTCTTATTTTATATATAATTTTTTAAATCTCTTTTTTCCAAATATTAATTATTTGAATCTTTTCATTTACGTAAAAAGTGAGAGATCTCTTTTTTACCATAAATTTTTTCATCAATTTTTGTGAGCAGTGAGCCGCTATAAAAAAAATTTTTTTTTTTCAGATAAATAAATTCCAATTTGTTTAAGTGAATACATCCATAACTTTATGATTCCAAACAGTGAAGTTTCCATTTTATTAAAAGATTATTAAATTAAAAAAACTATTGGTTTTCAGAAAACGAGAAACAGACACGTCAGCAAGAGAGGCACAATGTAGACTACCCCAGTTCCCCACGCTATATATTCTGCCACCTAGTGTAACCCCTTCGTCTGAGTGTAACCCCTTCGTCTGTTCCTATTAATTCTTCTCTTTTCTCTCAACTGTGTGAAGAAAGTGGGGCAACAACGGCAATAGAAAAAAGAAATAGAAATCAAAGAAGAAAGAAACAAGAACGAGAAACCTCATGATTCATACAATACACCATCCTCTTTTTCAGCTCTTAATTACAAACTCATTTTTATAATTTCTTGTTCCTTTTCTTGAAATTCTTGTTCTTTCTTCAACTTTTATGGCTAAAAGTGGGGTTATTGAACCTATTCCTTATACTCGAATGGCAAACGCTTCAGAGTTAAAGGAACAGCTTCAGATACTGGTACAGGCAATTCTTGATGAGGAAGATTATAGCTTGGGAATTACTGATCAGATTATAAACATTTTGACTGCTTTGAAAAAATTGAAGTTGAAGAAGTTGAAGAATTCTTCTGATGATTCTTTGAAGGTGGTTGATGATTGTGTTGTTCCTGATGAATTTAAATGTCCAATTTCAAGAGAGCTCATGACTGACCCTGTAATCTTGGCTACCGGGCAGGTTAGGAATTCTTTTTTTTTTTTTTTTTTGTTCTTAATTACAAACTCATTTTTATAATTTCTTGTTCCTTTTCTTGAAATTCTTGTTCTCTCTTCAACTTTTATGGCTAAAAGTGGGTTTATTGAACCTATTCCTTCTACTCGAATGGCAAAAGCTTCGGAGTTAAAGGAACAGCTTCAGATACTGGTACAGGCAATTCTTGATGAGGAAGATTATAGCTTGGGAATTACTGATCAGATTATAAACATTTTGACTGCTTTGAAAAAATTGAAGTTGAAGAAGTTGCAGAATTCTTCTGATGATTCTTTGAAGGTGGTTGATGATTGTGTTGTTCCTGATGAATTTAAATGTCCAATTTCAAGAGAGCTCATGACTGACCCTGTAATCTTGGCTACCGGGCAGGTTAGGAATTCTTTTTTTTTTTTTTTTTTATTCTTTTTTTTTTTTTTTTTTTTTACTTCTAAGACTACTTGTTAGGGAATTTGGTTAAGAGGTTTTGAGTTTCCTTATTGGATTGATTTCTTTTTGTAAAAATTATTGTTGATCACACATGCAAGAAATAAAAAACTTGGTATCCATTTTTTTTTTTTTTTTTTTACATTCTAGACTACTTGTTAGAATTCTGGTTAGAGTTTTGAGATCCTATTGGATGATTTCTTTTTGTTAAAATTATGTTGATCACACATGCAAGAATAAAACTTGGTATCCATTGCAGAATTTAAGTTCTGCTTCGGAATTTACTTGTACCTTCCTTGGCCAATTATGCAAGAATTAAAGTTCGTAAGAGAATAGTATTAGTCTTAGAGAATTAAAGGTTTAACTTTAATAATATGGAAACAGTTAATTTGGTTCACCTTTCCTCCTTTCAACTATAGAAACATTGAATTTCAAGAAGGTTGAAATGAAGAGAAAGTGGGGCCCAAAGCAAGAAAATTTTGTAGATGAAGACTAAAGTTGATAATTAAGCATAATTTTCAGATGATAAGCTGGCATAGCCTCTAGCAGGCTTTTCGTTTGAATCTTTTACCATTGTTTTCCATGTTGGAGATAAGGTAGGTAGGTAGAAAAAAAATATCTACTTTCGGGGTGGCCTCTCAAACAATGATAAGAAATTGACCCTCATTGTGGTGCATTAATGAATCTGTCACCAGTGTCCTTATGCTGTGATTGATTCTAGCTTAAATTGTTTTGCCAATTTAATTTGTGATAGTGACATTGGAAAGCAGGACTTGTGATTAGTCTGATCAATTTTGGAGCATTTACGAATCAATATTAGCATCTTCTTCTAGGTCTTTGATTTGCAGGCTTGTAGTGCAATATCCATTTTATTTTTGTTCTTCCTGAAATATTTCTTGATTTGCAGACTTATGATCGACCCTTCATCTTAAGGTGGCTAAATGATGGGCATCGGACATGTCCTCAAACTCAACAAGTCCTTCCTCATACTATCCTCACCCCTAATCACTTGGTGAGAGAAATGATATTACAGTGGAGCAAGGAGCGTGGAATTAAACTTGATATGCCTGTTCAGGATGTTGATGATAATGTGGTTACTGATGCAGACAAAGGATACTTAAATTCACTGCTCAAGAAAATGTCGTCTTCCCTTTCTGATCAGAAATTAGCTGCAAAAGAGCTTCGACTGCTAACTAAAAGGAAGCCATCATTTCGAGCTCTTTTCAGTGAGTCTACTGCTGCAATTCCTCAATTACTAAATCCACTTTCTCCAGGGAAGGCTGATGCTCATCCTGATTTACAAGAGGATTTGATTACAACGATTCTAAATCTATCCATTCATGATGATAATAAGAAAATAGTAGCAGGAAATCCACTTGTCATCCCTTTACTTATTGAATCTCTAAAATTTGGAACTATGGAAACAAGAAGTAATGCTGCTGCTGCTCTCTTTACCCTATCAGCTCTTGATTCAAACAAGGTTCTTATTGGTCAATCGGGTGCTCTAAAATCTCTGATTGACCTTTTAGAAGAAGGAAATCCATTAGCCATGAAGGATGCTGCCTCTGCAATATTCAACCTATGCATTGTTATTGATAACAAAGGGAGAGCAGTTCGTGACGGTGCAGTTAAGGTTATTTTGAAAAAGATTATGTGTGGAGTACTTGTTGATGAGTTGTTGGCTATACTAGCAATGCTTGCTAGCCATCAGACGGCTGTTGAGGAAATGGCTGAACTCGGTGCTGTAAATTGCTTGCTCGACATTATTAGGGAAAGCACTTCGGAGCGCAACAAAGAGAACTGCATAGCAATCTTATACACAATATGTTTTAATGACAGAACTAAGTTTAAAGAGATTCAAGAAGAGGAAAAGACCTATGGAACACTTTCTAAGCTTGCAGAAAATGGCACTTCAAGAGCTAAGAGAAAGGCTAATGGTATTCTTGAGAGACTCGATAGAGTTGCATTACTTACTCATACTGCATGATACACTAGTTCAAAACTTGATTAATTGCTTTTTGTACATACTTTCATTCTTAACTCTGCCATTGTACACATTACTGATATTAGCTCAGTTACATGTAAAAAGTTCACATGTCAGATATCCTGTTATTGGTGTTCTCCAGGCAAAATTTTGGTTCATTTGGGGCTAATAGATGAGTAAAGGGCATTAGAATTTGTAATCTTGAAAGTTTTGTATACCGACACTGTCTTATTAATTACATAATTATAAAAGCCAACATAGGATTTTTAATGTTTTGGGTTTGATGATACTTGAAATGTTAGAGAAAAAAGGCCTACTGTTAGGAAATGATTTTCACAGATTAAGATGGTGACAGTGGCTTCAAATTTGAATTGTTCCTTTCAGCAACAACTTTAAGAGTGTCGGCACAATTTTAATATTTAATATACAAATGGATTTGGTTTTTCACTAATACAATAATTTTACTGTATCACATAGTGACAAATTTTGGACGGTGCTATGAGATTCAAGAGCTACAAGAATAATAATACAAAGAAAAGAAAGTATATGTTGCTGAGCTGACTCGTTATTCCAATCACTTTAGTTATCCCAACAAGGTAAGCATTTTTAGGGTTAGTGCTGATTCTTGATACCCCAACTTTTAGTTTGGGTTTGGTGAATTAGCCTTCTTTCAGTCAAAATATACTGCTAAACAACTAGCTACTCTTTCTTTTTTTCTTTTCTTTTTTTTTTTAATGCAAATCTTGATTTTCAGTTGAATTAGCAAGCAACACAAAAACCCTTTTGCTTTTTCTTTCTTCTTTTTTTTTTCTTAAAAAAAATATAAAAATTTTCTAAGAATTTCACATGCCATTTGGCTATCTCCTCTAATAATTATAAATTGGAATTTCACAAATCTAGATTGTATTTACTTATTTTAGGTTATGATTAAAATAAAATTCCCCTAATTTCCTAAGTTATCATTCAATATTTTGTAAACTTCATATTGATCAGTAGAGCGTAAGATTTTTACATTCTCAACCCTTTCTAGAAAATAAATTTAATACTCTCAATCTTACAAGAATTCTAATCACATACCACCTAAACCAATGCGTATACCAATATAATTTTTAACAGAGAAAATTATAACTTTTGCTATAAAATTATGGACCGACATAATTCTTTCAACGTCATCTAGAGGATCGATTTATACTATTTGAATGGCTTGAAACTATTTTTGGGATGAAACTAAATATACACAAGATGATAAGAAAAATGGGAACCACAGTTTGGTACAAGACATGAAAACCTCCATTATTGTACTTGTTTGGTTTTTTTTTTGTTTTTTTTCTTGATGTGTCAAAAGTTACTGTTGGAAGATGAATTGAATTGCAGGAATCTAAATTTTGTTGTGACTTTAGACAAAGGTAGTAGTTACCAAACGGTGTCATTTTCATCTTAAATGAGTGTATTTGGACTCAACTAGTCATGTAATTACTGTGTTGGCTTTCGGTTAAGTGGTCCATAAAAGAAAGAGAGAACAGTGTTCTTGAGATTGACAAGCAATACAGTAAAAATTGAAGATTATCAGGAATTCTGGACATTAATTAAAAAACTAATTATATATCCACATCAGCCAGAACTTAAGGTTAGATGGTTAAAAATGTACGTTTATAAATTAACTGCCCTTCTCTGCTTTTCTCACTAGCTATATATAATTTTTTTCAATTATAATTAATTTTAAAAAAATCATTTATCAATAATTTAAAATATTTTTTTTTGGGATTTAAAGTATTAATCCAGTGATTTTTTTTCCAAATAAATTAGTTGATTTGCTCTTTCTTTTTTTATTCTAATATTATTTATTCCCTTGGGCTTCCATCACTTGAGAATCAAAGACCAAAAAAAGGCTACGATATGTTATATGCATATTCTGATAGGGAATGTCCAAACCAATCCAATAAATAAAGTACAATGACATATGTTTTTGACCAAAAATGAAAAATGACATTTTTCCACTTTCATTTGATATTGCACTCCGAAGCTAATTTCTTATACATAAAAATAAAAATAAAAATAAAAAAACAGCCCTAAAACATTGTCCTAGAAATATTTTTGAGGTGTTGGAAATTTTCGAGGATTATTTAAGCAATTTTGAATTAATTTAAGAAAACATTCCTTATTTAAAAAAAAAAAAAAAGGTTGTTGTAAATTTTCGAGGATTATTTATAGCTAATTTTTGAATTAATTAAGAAAACATTCCTTATTTAAAAAAAAAAAAAAAAGAAAAGTCAAATGCTTAACTTAGGCAATAAAGCCACAAAAAACAGACATCAAAATTTGATTAGACTTAAGTGGTCCTTAATCTAAATTGTTAGTGACTTACAAAAAATGTTGAGCCACTGCAAATTAGGGTGTTAGGAAAGATTTCATGTCCTTTTGCGATTGCCCAGAAAAGCCCTTGAATTGGCACATTCCTTATTTAAAAAAAAAAAAAAAAGAAAGTCAAATGCTTACTTAGCAATAAAGCCAAAAACAGACATCAAAATTGAAATTAGACTTAAGTGGTCCTTAATCTAAATTGTTAGTGACTTACAAAAATTTAGCACTGCAAATTAGGGTTAGGAAGATTCATGTCCTTTGCGATTGCAGACAAGCCCTTGAATTGGAAAATATCATTAGAACATCAAGGCCCAGACAAGGCACATTATTTTATAAGTTCGAATTATTTAAGACTTGAAATTGGTAATTTGGTACCACAAAAGCACTCTCTAAGACACCTCTACAGTTCATATATATATATATATATATATATAAAATCAAACATCATTTTGTATTTGCTCATATAAGGAAATAGGATGGAGGAGATTCCCACTATCACTAATACCTTATCTCAATATTTCTCTTCAATAGGCAATGATCATATGCTTGTTCCAGTAAATAATGGGCTGAATATATAAATTTACTTCTCAATTTTACAACTTTAATTTTATGGCACCCTAAATTTTAAGAATGACATATCGTGTATTTGAATTTATGATTTTTGATAATATTATACACTTTTCAGCAATAATATTAATAAATTTTAACGTTTTTGACTTTTATATGCAAAATTTCAACGTGATATGCAATTAGCATGAATTTCAGAATAATAATTTTTATAAATTTGAATTTTTTAATGAGTGATTAATTGATATAATTTTGTAAGTTAAAGTGGTTAATAAAATAAATTTGAAAATTAAAATATTTAATAAATAATAATTTTTATAAATTTAAATTTTTTAATGAGTGATTAATTGATCTAATTTTACAAATTAAAGTGTTCAATAAAATAAATTTAAAAATTAAAATATTTAATAAATATAGTTTTATAGGTCGATGTGTTTATATATTCGACTATAAATAACAAAATTCATATGTAAATTTATATATTTGACTAAAAATAACGTCATTAATGTCCATATCATACTTTGCGTGGACTATTTATGTAAAGTTAGGCGCGTGTTGGATCCATGGAGAAACATTTATTGGTGTTGGATCCGGAGAAAAATTTATAGAAAAGAAAAGGCCATCAGGAATCCATAAATAAAATTAATTTTATATTCAAATTAAAAATGAAAACGCTCATGCAAAAATGGAAAAAAGGCCAACAATAGAAATAACTTCACCAAATTGTATAATAACCTTTTTTTTTAATTTTTTTTGTTAAGCCATGGAGACCGCCTAATTCGGCTCAAAATTTAGTCATAGTTAAAGCTAATCGTTCTTCCCTACAAGTGTATTTAATGAGAATCGAACTTAAGAGTTCTTCTCATGTGTTTAACTTGCGTTGCCAATTGAATCATATCCAATGTATTTTTATTTTTTAACTAGACAGTGCAATGAATTGATCGCTAGGGGCATATGTTTGGAATAGTCATTCTGGATTTAGATTTCCAGCAAAAAACCATAAAATGGTTTCAAATATACTTTCGAATGCACTAAATGTATTCATTAATTAATACATATGGTTTTTCTTCTATAATAGGTTAATTGCTTAATTAGCACCATAATTAATACAATTAATTAATTAATTGTTTAATTAGCATAAACATATCTATTCTCATATCATAGCTTGGTTTATAATTAACAATCATTAAACATTTTATGTAATAAGGAAACCAAAAAAAAAAAAAAAAAAAAATAAGAGAAAAAAAAAAAAATACAAAATAAGGAGCTTTGTCATATTTTTTCTGCTTCTTCTCCTTCTTCTTCTTCACAGACAAAAAAAAAAAAAAAAACAAAATAAGAGCTTTGTCATATTTTCTTCTTCTTCTCCTTCTTCTTCTTCACATACGCAATCTCTTAACCAAATGCAAATCTATGAAGCGCAGGCAGGCGCAAAGCATGAAAAGAACCCTGACATCTTCTTCTTCTACATTGAAAAACAAGATTAAAAAAAAAGGCAAATAAAATTCCAAAATAAACTCTGTATTTCCTAAAAAAATAATAATATAAAAAAATGGAAAACCATAAAATAAAAAATAAAGATAAAAGATCTGTGTCAATAATCAGTCTGGCCCAAATCCAAACTGGATATCTTTGTGAGCATACTTGGTCCACATTAGATGATCAAATAGGGTGAGAAGGGAGTTGGATTGATGAAATTGTCTTATTTTTGTATTATTATATACCTTATTAAATAATAAAATAAAATAATTTAAAAAAATGAAGACAGTGACCCAATTAGTGACAATGGAGGCCATTTATTTAATGTGATGTGGACCCTATAAGATGCACTAAAATTCAATTTCCTTGGTTGACACATATCCAATTATCCACCATGACCCAATTTTTCAACCTTAATTAGAGAAATGGGAAGTCCATCCACTAGAAAAAAAGTGTGCTCATACACCTAACTTCTCCACTGTCTGCAATGTTTGTCTCCTCATTTTCTTTTTTACTTCCCAAGGGCATGGAGGAAAACAACATAAAATATTTATTTTACAAGTCCTTACCCCAATACTAAATGCAATTTCAGATTAATGTTTAATTTTCTTATTTAGAAGCTAGAAAGGAGTGTCCATATTAAATTTACATAAATAAAAAAAAAAAAAGGGCAAGAAGGAGAAAAGAACTAACCCGCTTGTAAGAGTGAAGGAGCTCAGGAGGGATTTTATAGAGATCCTCGTCGACCGCTTTTGTAGGCCTGGTAGGCAATTTTGGACGTGGATGAGGAACGTCATTGTCGTTTTTACCATGCGACACAGTGTACATAGACATGTGTTGTTTCCTTGGCGGTTCAGTCACGTCACAGACTTTGCCTAGTTTCTTCTGCTCTTTCACACGTGGGACTCTCCTCTCCCTCCCCCTTGTCTGCCAAAAATTTTTTAACCACCCAAAATCATCATTAATACCATAATTATGCTTTTCTGCATCATCTATTTTGTCATTACCCACTTCAAAATTATTACCACTCAATCAATATGTTTTTTTTTATTTAACCCACACTTAGTAATCGGTGATTCAAATCCTACACTTTTTCTATTGTGGAAAGGGTTGTATTTTCTTTGGGGAAACATCAAATAGATCTAATGGTGTTGAAATGCAAAATCTTGAAATGGAAGAGAAGGAAAAGGAGGAAATTTAAGAACCTTTATTGGAGGACCAAGATCACGAGAAGGTGGTTTCTTGAGATCAGAAGCATATAAATCAGAAGAACCGTGACCATGCATGTACTGATCACATTCTCCAGAAGAGGAACTGTATCGAATCAATCCAGCTTGTCTTGCACTCTCGAAGTACTGAGTTATTGGCATTTCATTTGCATTCTCCCAATCTCCAAATGCTGGAATTTGCCCACTAGTCCTTTTCCACTCCTAAAACCACCCAAAACAATAGAAAAAACTTTAATCTCCATTGAAAAAACAAAAAAGAAAGCATCTTTTCTTGTTTTCTTCGGTTTTGAATATCCAAGAATTGAATTCTTGCAATTTAATTTTTTTTTAAAATAGAGAAATAAAAGCCCAAGAAATGGTCCCTCGGCTTTTGAATATCCAAGATTAATATTGAATTCTTGACATTGAATTTTCAAGAAGAAAAAAAAAAAAGCCAAGAAATGGTCTCTTGGGTCATGAAAAAAGCCAAGAAATGAAAGAGAGAAAGAAATAGCTTACATCCATGTTAATGTTGTGGCAAAGCAATCAGAAGAAGCCAAAGAAGAAGAGAAAGTTAGTGAAACAAACAAAAAAAGTGCAGACAAAGGCGCAAGAGAGAAAGATTGGAGAGCTGCTATCTAAAAAGGGAGATAGCGGAAAAAGGGGGTTTATTTGGGGATTCTCAAGAAACACTCTCTTCGCAAAGTAGATAATAATACCTCAGAATTTGCAGAGAGAATCTAGAAAGAAAGATACATTTCAGTTCTTTATAGCAAACAGTAGTAATACTATACCCCCAAAAAAAAAAAAAAAAACAGGAAAAAAAGAAAAATAGGTTTGGCTTTGCTTGGTTGGTCTTGGAGGCTGGTAGCTTTTTTGTCAACCTTTCAGATTATAATATAGATCTCACTTTTTACAACCCCTTAATTCTCGTTTCCCATATAAGCAAATATCTCTTGACCAGCCAAGTTATATTATTATTTTATTATTTTTTTGAAAGAAAAAATGATTTCTTGAGCTACATTCACGCTGGAGACAGGAGATGGGGCCCCATAATTTGTGGGGTTTCCATTTTTTTTTTTCACCTAGAATAGGGAGTTTTAACTGTTACAATAAGTGGGGGTGTGGGCTGAAAGTAATGGCTAAACTGAAAAGTAAATTTTCTTTTTAGGTGTCTCTGAATTTGAAAAAGCTTGAAATTGCTTAATAATGGCTGCGTTCTGTCAAAGGGGCAAATGTGTACTGTTTGGAGTCCTATGGGATTCTTCTTTCAACAATCTTATCTGCGGGTCAATTTTTTTACCCAACTTTGACTGTGGACAGACAACGACGCAGTTTTTTCAATTTTTAACCTTCTTCTAAATCATAGAATTTCACTGCTCACTTTGACCATGCACAGTGAGTTAATAATCATACTTAATTTATCTATAAATAAGGATTTTTTTAAATTTTATGTTTTTTTTTATTCGCACACATATTTCTAAGTTTAATCCGAAATATTATTTAGATAAAATTCTTCCGATAACGATTTAATTTTATAGTTAAAATTCGTCTAAAGATCAGTTTATTTTTATATGCTTCAACATGATAAAGTGAAAAATAAACAAAAAGGCAACTGAAAAGGAATTTGAAATTAATTCCAAAGAAGGGGTTAATGAAGATTTGAGTACCAAGAATTGTGGCTTAACATTCTTATAGAAATTTGATAATTTCAAGACAATAAATGAGAGTACATTTCCAGAACAATTACCATCAGTTAATGCATTCATCTGCTTGTTGCCCCCTCTTTTGACTGTCATATCATACTAAATTCATCCTTACCGGCGTAAAACCGTGAATATAGTTATTATATTTAATATAAATAAAAATAATATATATAAAAAAATTATTTATTATTATTTTAAATATTTAAAACGATTTATATTTTGACATAAATTATATGTTTTAGACGAAAGGAACATTAGTCAGAAGATACTGGAAAAGTATAAACCGGTGAACCAAACAAAGACTTAAGTAATTTGTCGTCTTGTGAAATTAAAATTAAAGAGAAAATGTTAGTGGGCCAAAGCTGTTATGATTTTGGTTACAAGTATTAATTACGCGGTTTGGACTTTGGTTGAGGAATGAGTAATTCCAACTGCCATACGTATTTTGACCAATGGACCAACCTCTCGCATGTGAAATTCTGATGCCTATTTTAAACTTCCATTTTAAAATTTTAGGATTACGACCCATACATTCACTCATTATTACTTTTCCATCTCTGGCTATGAATTAAAAATCTTAATTTTAGTATTGATTCTCAAAATTTTGCCTTTATTAGATTGCTTTCCATCTTATTAATCAAATTCTATATTTAGGGTAAAATCATAAATGAGAATTTCTTTTTTCCATTTATAATCTCCTATTTTTAGTAGTATATTTACCATTGTTGAAGGGATTTTGTAGGTGAAAACAAAAGGAATATGTCCTAATTTACCTTTTTTGGCTTGATTATAAGAGTAGTATTGTTTTTATATTTACAGGATTTTTTTTTTTTAGCTTAGCTTTTCTTTTTTAAGATATGATATTTATTTATGTTTTGTATTATTGTATGGAGTTTATAGTTGTCGGTTTTTTTCGCTTGTTAAACTCGAGCTATAGTTCTTAGTGTATAAAAAGACCTGCTAGCCGGGTTTAGTATTTAGAGTTTAATAATTTTTTTAATTTTTATAATTTAATAAAATAAAATATAAATTGCTGATAAAAAAATTATGTCTTCAATAGAGACGGTAAATATTAAAGAGAGGAAAAAGGAAACGAAGAAGATTGAAAGACGATAAATTTTATAATTTTCCTTAAATTTCTATTTATGGTTACAAATAAGAAATGCCTATCACATCAAACTACCAATTATAAAATATTTACATTTTCTGTGACAAAAAAAAATATATATATAAATTTTCAGTAGTAGACAGAGTGAGGTCATCATTTTCTAATATGTCAAATGACATGAAGATGATGATCGAAGCAATAGAATTTCAACATTAGACTTTAATTATAATTAGATGAAATAGATTGGAATGGAATCTCACTTTGTTTATTTTAAGATTTTTTTTTTTTTTTTGTGAGTTAAAGTTCTCTAAAATCTCATTTGAATTTTATTTTATTTTTATATTTAATATGAATAGCAATATTCAATAATTTTGTAGAATTTCAACATAAAAAACTTGAAGACATTTTAATTTTGTAGAAACATTTTTAAAATAAAAAAGATAATATTTTAAATTAGGCTAAGGTGGTAAATAAATTTTTATTTCCATTGAAAAACTAATGAAAAAGTGGAAATTCTACTTAAATATTAAAAAACTAGATTCTTTTAAGAAAGTAGAATTTTGTACTAAATAAATTTCGAAATTTTGTTTTCCTAAATCACTTTTTTTTTAGATTTCAACAATTAAATACCCTCTAAAACTCATTTTTTTATTAAAAAAAAGAATTTTGCTAAATATCATAAGTTGTGCTTGACACAATCTGTATCCATTTACAATTACATATAATATTAAAATTGGTAAAAAAAAAATTTAAGTGCATTACAGTTCTTATATCCTATTTGCACCGTAATTAAAAATTATGCCAAAAATATTAAATCTCCATAATTTTGACAATCTACATTGTGTAAGTAATAAATAATTTTAGTTAGACAAGTGAACCGATCTGCCAACTTTCTTTCTAATAGCATGTCATATTCTCATAATAACCATTAATACAATTTAGGGTTCTTCTTAAATTGTGCATTGACCTGTAAAGAAACTCTGATTTGGTAAGTACATAGAAATTATGCCCTACAATGTAAAAAGAAAATCAAGAAAAGAGAGTTTTGGTTAGGCCTCGTAGAGTGATATGTGCTGATCCTAAATTTGACTTGGAATGCCAAAGCGTTTAGGACATTGTGCAAATGCCAAAATGCCTAAAAAAGAAGCATAAATTAGGGTTTTTGGATTCGATTAAACGAAGCAACAAGACAAATTGCAACTTTGACATCAGAAACAAAGTCAAGAATGTGTTTTAGGTTTCTGACTTGTCTCTGTTGCCTTGCAACTGTGGCAGTAGAATCATTCATAATTTAAGAATGGAGAAGATTTGTCACGTGAACATCTTCCGCCCTAGAAATAAGAGAATTTATTTTTTTATTATAATTCTTATTTTTATTCACCAAATAAAGTAAAAGAATTGTCGCAGATGATATTCAAATAAAACTTTTCTAATATTAGTGGCTTTGAACAATAGTTCTTTTTCCTTATCAATAAATATTATTTCTAAATACTGCAAAAGAATTGTAAGATTGTACTTTTAAGTATTCTATTTTGCTCGATTCTTTATATACTTAATTATCAAGTTTTTTACTTAACTCTTTCCGGTTAGGCCAGACGTATTAAGGAATTTATTGGTTCGGGATTAGATTCCGAAGCCTATTAAGTTTTTCCATATTTTAATAATAAAAAAATATTTTTTTCTGTTCAAAAAAAATTCATAACTAAATTAAAAAAAAAAAAAGGAAATTTTAGTAGTTTATTTAAAATTTAAATGAGTGATAATTCAGTCTGTTTTTCTGGATGGAGCATCAATTTGAATACCTTTTCCGTTCTTATGGTTGCAACTTAGAAGGGAAGCCAATATGTTTGTTTTAGGCCCATCAATGTAGAATTTTGGGCTTCGCTTTGAGGGTTCTTTTATTTTAAAACTTTAATCTCTTATATGTTCGGTTTTTGGGTGCCGATGATGAATACTCAATATCATTATCGCAGTAAAACTTGTTTTGGGCTTTGATTTGGTCCTGGCCACAAACCCATGCATTAAATTTTAAATTGGTTGTTGTAATATTCTCTCGATTCCATTTTATTTTATATTATTTTTTTTTAAATAAAACGAGCGTTTTACTTAATTCTGTTTTAAGTGTTATTTTAAAATTTTGAAAGTATATTAATAATTTTTTCAATTTTATCTATATATATTTATTTTTATGTTTAATTACTCAATATCTTTATTTTTTTCATTTTTATCTATTTTAATTATATATAACTAAAAGTTTTTCATTTTATCATACATGAAAAAAATGAAATGAAAGTACTATTCTGACGATGTGTTTTAATATAAGATAATATTCGACTTAATAAAATTAAATAATAAGTTTTTAATTTAAAAAAAAATAATTTAAATATGCTATCATATATTTTTAAAAGATCACCGTATTTCAATCGTTTTTCTTTTTTGTGAAAAAATTAAAAGTTGGTTAAATGTAACAGTCGGAGCATATAAAAAAAATAGTGATAGCCCTACAGGTTTAAATGATTGAATTTTTCATTACTCCTATGGAATAGCTTATTATAGATTGTGCTACTACAGCTTTTCTCTCTCTGCCTTTTCTGAAAAAAAAAAAGGTTTTTAATTTTATTTTCAGTAATTCCTATTAGCGATGTTTTCAGATTAAATCATATAAATCAAGTTTAAATCCCTCCTTCCAACTATCTTAAAAAAAGCATTTTGCATATTAACTCAGTAATATCCAAAAATATTATTTTTGAGGTAAAACAAATTTTATAAACAAGAACAGTTTAAAGGACAAAAGTGCAAGTAGAGACCGAATGTCTATTGATCATTCAAGCTATTCATATCCATAGACCTTCAAAGAACAATTCTTATTTTGGTCTTCTGATTTTAGATTGTAAAGCTCCTCTTAATGAGTTCTTGATGTTTCTATTGTTTTTCTTTCTAGGTCAGAATTAAGCGGCTCATTTATTGGTTAGGGCAGCTGTTTTTATCTCTGATGCGATGAAACGATTGTGTCCACCATCTTTTCTTAATTAATAAATGCTATTGTTATAATTTAACATCCCATGGCTTTCTTTCAAAATAAAAAAAAATATTAATTCGCCATTATTTTTTCTATTAGAAAAATTATTAATTTGTTAACTATTAACTTTAGTGTTTCATAAAAAACTGTCTCAATCTTTAAAAATTAAAAATCAGAGTATTGAACGTTTCATAAAAAATTTATTTGCTCTCTAAAAAATAATTAAAAAATTATTGTCCAGCACACCAAAATTTAGAAATAAAATAATAATTGATCATGGTGATAAAATGATGGAATGTCCCAATCAAGACAGAGATGAGTCATTGTAGTAACAAGTTAGTACTTGTGAATAATAGCTATCACAAATACATAAATTGTTATCCAATCAATAAGAATAACAACAAGCACCTGGTTTCTGAAACTTAAATTATTCACCAACTTCCATCATTAAATGTGAAACTGTGTTTTTTTATTTGTATATATCCATATTTCTATTGATTAATTAACTTTAATTGATATTTAAATTGGTAATTTTACCATATTGAAAATGACACTATTATGTAAATTTTTGGGCATGTGCAATTTATGATTTAAAACTATCATTTTATCCAAAGTACATTATAAATATAGTTTAATTGCTCCACATAGTACAAAATTTAAATCGTGGTCCATATTAGGGAACAGGCAGGCCGACATGGACCGTCAAATCAATGCATATTGGCCCAATTGCAGAGCTATCTATCTATTATAGTTTGCATAATATTCTAAGAATAAATAAATAGTACTGTGTAGCTGGATTAGATAATCAGTATATTCATAGCTAAAATTAAGTCATATCTCATAGAAAATGCATCAATTTTTATATATGTAGAATCAATTCATTTAAATTGAAATAATTCAGTTTGATCGATCTTACTCAGAAATTTTCCTAAGCCTTATTTTATACAAATGACAATTTTTATTTCTTTTTTTTAATTAAAAATTTCGAACTATATCAATATTATTATTTAATCTAGTATTTTCTTTTCAGTTTTTTTTTTTTTTTAATAAAAAAACCCTATTTTTATCTCGGCTCAGACTATTAAAATTACATTAAGATTGGAAGTATGAAAAAAAAGAAAGATATCCAAATGCTGAGGACTAATAATTAGGAAGCACATAAACCAAGAGATGGAATCATCTGGACCACGAACAAATATATTGATAGTGTTTCAACATAAACTTAGTTACAGCCGGCTTCCCTAGAAAGCGGAGGGACCATTAACCATAGTTTCTTTCATCAAAGTACAATCTCCTTTTAGGTTTCTGTTAGAGACAGTACTTGAAATTAATTTAAATTAAATCAAAACAGTACAGTACATAACCTATTATATAAATATATGTAAAACAGCAAGTAGTGCGTTGGAGAAATGGGCGGCGTTGCATGGACTGAAGAAGAAGATCGCTTGCTCAGGATATGTATAGAGCGATACGGTGAAGGGAAATGGCATCGTGTGCCTTTATTGGCCGGTAATTATTTCATTTCATAATTCAAATTTAACTCGTTAATCAGTTTATTAACTTTGGATTTTGGTTTATTAAGGTTTAAACAGATGTCGCAAAAGCTGTAGATTAAGATGGTTGAACTATGTTAGACCAAATATTAAGAGAGGAAATTTCACACAAGATGAAATTGATCTCATGATCAAGCTTCATAGGCTCTTGGGCAACAGGTAAGTTGATCAAATAAGTAATTTTTGCTCTAACTATTCAAATTGACGCGTGATGTAGTTCTTATTAACGGATTATGTTGTTATTTTGAAAAGTTCTTTTATTTGTAACTTCAAATGAAAATCGAGAAATTTGCGGATTTACAGATATAATAAGTTAAAATACAAATTGGTATTTGAATTCTTCTTTTATTT
Source organism: Jatropha curcas (assembly GCF_014843425.1). Next base: position 862,429 of record NW_023590973.1, read on the forward strand.
TGTGAATATTTTGCCTGCAATATAAGTTCCAATTATTTGAATTTCTGGATTTGTTTTAGAAAATTTTTCAATTTGTTGAATTGAATCGAGCTTTAAATTGATTTATTTAAGGCAACTTTATCGAAGTTTCAATTTTCAATTGGGCACAATTTTTGTTTTATTAAATAGAGTTAAATTGAGAGATTAACAGATGTTAATGGATGCTTAATTAGGTGGTCATTGATTGCCAGCAGACTTCCAGGAAGAACAGCAAATGATGTAAAGAATTACTGGAATTGCCACATAAGCAAAAGACTAAATGCTCAAGAAACCAAACAGAAGCAAATTACAAGAAACCCACCACAGCCTGAAAATCCTGCAACAAGCCCAAGAAGCCCAGAAGGCCCAAGTTACTTGCAACCACAACATGTAGAACCCAGTAGATGTAGCCCATTAGCAGCAATCCATGTGACTGAAGACGGACAGGGCCCACGTGTGATTCAAGAGAAGGAGAATTGCTATTCTGGATTTGAAGATCGTGGGTTTTTTGCTGACTTGGAGTTGGAGTTTGGGAATTTTTTTGAAGATAATAAGGTGGCATTTGGTAATGATCATTTCAGCAGCAAAAATGAGTGGGATGACTTGATCTCCGACCTTGATTTTTGAATTGAAAAAATTTGTAATTTGATTAGTTGTTTGGTAAAATTTTAGTAGCATTGCTAAGAAAAAGAAAAAATTTGTAATTTGATTAGTTGTTTGGTAAAATTTTAGTAGCATTGCTAAGAAAAATTCTCAAACTTCGTTAATGGATAATTTCTATCTACTTCTAGTAGTTGATTAATACCCTTACAGAATGTTTATAACGTATTTATCTGGTGCAAAATCAGTCATAATTTATATGAATGAAATGAGTCAAACGCTCCCTCAGTCTTTATTATGGAACTTATCTTATATGTAGTAGCTAGCATTTTTAAAAAATATATACTTCTTTCCGCGAATATATACTTTCTTTCCGCAAATATATATTTATACAAATGAAAGGAGACTAAAAAGTTCAAAACTTAAAAGCAGTATTCACTGTTCAATGCTCTTTTGACGCCTTCCTCGCGACGTCGTTGAAACCCCTTCTAAGCAAAGTAGCTTCTTAATTGTGTTTTGCGCGATATTCTTATGTATATATATATATGTTGCCATTTGAGTCTCTTTCTATATGTGCGGAGAAAAAAGCCTACTGGAGTCAACATAGAGTTTCAACTCTCAGGTAATAAAATTGTGTTCATCTGAAGGTTTGAGCTTTATGATTTCTGGGTTTGAGTTCTAATTATGAACTGAAAACAAAATTTTGTATAACAATCTGGATTGATTAGTTTATTTGGAATTCGAGTGTTTAGACACAGCTTACGAGAGTTCTTTTTTTCCTGGGTTGTTGAAATCGTAGGATAATTCTTATATTTGTTATTCTCTTTGGCTGAGTTCCATTTTGCAATAATTCTTCTTCTTAGGCATTCAGGTCAGATACAGGTAGTATTAATTCAATGGCTTACGTTCCTCCACATAAGCGGCATTCACTGGACAAGGAGAGGCAGTCACCAATTCCAGAGACATTTGTTCCTCTCTTCAAGAGAAATCTTAGTTTGAAATTACCAGAGACATCAATAAATAGGAGCGGAAAGATTGTATATGCAGATCATGCCATATATAGATGGTTTGCCATTGGTTTGGATGATGATAACCAATTTCCTCCTTACATTTGTCTTAAGCCAGCTTCCGTGGAATCTGTTGGGCGCAGATCAGGAGAAAAAACTCTAGTCTTGGTCAACAGTATTGAACCTGATGGTTCGTATGTCCTTTTTGGGATTATTCTCATTAATTTTCTAGATAATGCAATGAGATTAACCTTTATTTTTTTGTTACAATTGTGTCTGTTGTAGAGTATTATGAAGTGAGAGAGAATTATTTGACAAGTCCCTGGGTAACTATAGCAGAAAAAGTACAGCAAGATCTTCTAACTTCTTTTGAAATTTTGAAGAATGAAATGGACTATCCAGGGTTGGAAATAGTTAAGCCAACATTGGTTGCTAGATTTTGTAAAATTCTTTTTCATGGGTAAGCAATCCAATTCCCTTGATTGTTAGTTTCTTTTATTTCATCTACTAGCCTGAAATATTACATTTTACTTGGCCTTTTTTTAAAACATAAAGTGAATCGCTACAAGTTAAATATAGAACCACATTTGGTTGACTAGAGGCTTTTGCTGCTTTAAAATTCTTTGGGTGTATCAACTGGGTAAGCAATCAATTCCGGCCAATTGTAAAATTCTTTTTCATGGGTAAGCAATCCAATTCCCTTGATTGTTAGTTTCTTTTATTTCATCTACTAGCCTGAAATATTACATTTTACTTGGCCTTTTTTTAAAACATAAAGTGAATCGCTACAGCAAAGACACAGCCCCTTTTTTTTTTGGTTTTGATATATTATTTTGTACTTCTTGGTTATGCATGTTACAGAAACTGTCCATAGTGAAACCTGCAAAATTAGCGTGACCTTAACTTGTAGCCTTAAAATCCTGGAGACTGATCAAATTAAATTGCCTTGACTCAATAATGAGTTTTTAATAGTTCTCAAAAACCCACATCATCAATTATGTTGTACTTGTGTTTTGAAGCCCTAATAGTTAAGTGTATAAACTATAAAGTGTGACTTCTTTTTCTCAAGAACAAGTTTCTGATTGAGTAGCTATTGCATTTGCCGAGGAAAGAGAGAAATTTTTTGTTGTCTAAAAATTGCAGAACTTCTTAGATCACTTTGGTTTCTTACAGAAACTCCTATAGAATTTTTGACCTTTCGGTTTTTGAAACCGGAGTCAACTTCCTGGATCTTGGTGTTAAGGTCGACTACAAACATGTTCTATTTCTCCACCTCGTGGTGTTTTATGAATGGGTTGAATATACGAATCTTTCCTGGTGTTCAAAGCCTGGCTTATGTTGTGGAGGAGTTGCCTGAATAATCTAAAGTGTGTGATTTTGGTGTTTGTGCCTTACTTGCTGTTGCCTTGCAGTAGGAAGTTTCTGGGAGGGGCTTGAGATGTGGAAAAATCCTATTATTCTCCTTATTAACATTCTAGTACATGTTGCAAATGTTTCTTCCATCAGTATACTAACAGACGGGCAAGCAAAAATTCATCACATTTGCTTTTTTTGGTGCAGGAACCCTCAGGTAAGCTTAGCAAACGTTGAGAAAAATCAGGTTAATGAAACCATTTTGAAACGATTGAGAAGTTCAATTTACACAAATATTCCACCTTCATATATGGAACTAATGATAGATGAAGTTGTTCCTAAGATTGGGGTTGATTTTGAACAGGAAAAGGAAATCTATCATGTAAAGGTATTCCTTTGCTGCATTCTTCTTCTTTCTACCACTCATAATATCTGTTTCAGCTTGCTAATGGTATTTTGTTGTCTTGTGTAGTTGTCTGATAACACACGGCCTGATTCAACTGTTTCATGCAAATGTAGTGTAAAGACAGATAGATGTGGAAAAATCCTATTATTCTCCTTATTAACATTCTAGTACATGTTGCAAATGTTTCTTCCATCAGTATACTAACAGACGGGCAAGCAAAAATTCATCACATTTGCTTTTTTTGGTGCAGGAACCCTCAGGTAAGCTTAGCAAACGTTGAGAAAAATCAGGTTAATGAAACCATTTTGAAACGATTGAGAAGTTCAATTTACACAAATATTCCACCTTCATATATGGAACTAATGATAGATGAAGTTGTTCCTAAGATTGGGGTTGATTTTGAACAGGAAAAGGAAATCTATCATGTAAAGGTATTCCTTTGCTGCATTCTTCTTCTTTCTACCACTCATAATATCTGTTTCAGCTTGCTAATGGTATTTTGTTGTCTTGTGTAGTTGTCTGATAACACACGGCCTGATTCAACTGTTTCATGCAAATGTAGTGTAAAGACAGATAAAAAACTACTACTCTACAAGGTAGTTTTTCCATTTGATTAGCAAGAGTACTGTCCCTAAATGGTGCTATATATGAATTATGATAGGTGCGGGCTTTGTTGACACTGGTATAATTCGCGGGTGCCTTTCTGATTTAATTGATCCTTTTCACTTTCACATTGCATATGTTATTTTTAAAATGTACTTCTGCTTGTTTATGGAGGTTGCCTGAAAAAATAGGCATTTTCCCTGTAGGTTGAACTAAACCAAGTGCGCCGGATGGTCACGGATATATCATGCCTTGATAGGAATCTAGACCTCAGGCTAATGCTATGCACCAAGAGGATCCTAACTTCTCTTACTGTAAGTTAATCTGCCATCACTTATCAAAAAAGCATTTGCCATAGCCAACCAGAGAAGTGCCTGGGGCCCATACTGTGGAGACCTTTGTCTTATTATTTGATGACCATTTTAGTTATCCTACATTTAGTGGCTTCACTGTTTCAAGGAATGATGGAAACTATTTCAATTAAATGTAAGGGAGGGTAAAAATCTTTGCCCTACAGATTCTGTTTTATACAACAACATGGGAAAGAAATCATGGAAGGCAAAACTCTTTTATGGGCTTGAACAACCTAGATTGGCTCTAAAATTGGCGGAGTAAATTGAGAAGATTAAAACCATATCTGTAAACCTGCTTCTGTTGCAGGATAAGATTGAATGGAACATCATTCACCTATTTTTCTGAGAGAGATTTTTTCATTGAACATTGTAAAATTTCTGATACATAAAATAGTGTTTCATATGAAGAGCTTTAGTAAATGCAAAAGAACTATCATGATATATTTGATGCCATGATATCCTGAAATTGAATCAACTAAACCAGAACATGTGTTTAACCTGCATTTGCCATGTACGGACTTTAGGTCAAATTTTTACACCAAAGAGTGCCTTTTTATAGTTAGACTAATTGTATGTACTATTGCATTTGCAGGTTGATGAGATGAATAAAATAAGAGATCTGATTGATTCTGCAGTTTTGGATTCAGACGTGAAGGGTGGGTTGAGATGGCCCCTGGGGAAGGCAACTTCTGGAAATAGATACAGTGTAGTGGGGGTTTGGCATACTATAGCTAAAGCCTACAAAAATCCATCAGTTAGGCTCAAAGTAAGACATGCCGATCGATTTGATTTTAGGACTGGAAGTGGAGAATCTACAAGGGAAGTTAATCTGAAGTTGAAAGGAGTAGTGTCACGATTGCAGGTGAGTTATTTTTGTTCAGTTTGAAACTCCACTATGCTTAGCTAACATGATGTGCTTATATTTACATCCTGAAATCTTAGGACTTTTCCCAAGTACTATTAGTTTTAGCTTTTCCCAACTGAAAGAATTTATTGGTATGGTCATGCTTCAGTGAGTTGCAGAATTCTATATACATAGCTTTCTTGTTGCCTATTTTGATTTTACTATTTTCTTGATAAGTTTTGTTGACTGTTTAACAGTAATTGATATATTTTTTCCCCCTTGAGAAAACAAGTCTTGTTAGTTAGTCTCTGTCTCTTCATTTGGCAGATCTTTCTTTGTTTACAGCTTCAGTTCTTTCAATTTTCAGGAACAGGGAACAGAAAGTGATGCAGTCTCTAATGTGCTTAAAGACAACTTAAGGCTGATATGGGAGCACTTCTTAAACTGCAAACGGTTTTTATCATGAAAAACATGTTATCAGTTCACCTCCTCTCTGTAAATAGTGTTCGTTTTTGAATGACAGTTGAAGAATGTAATGTTGTTTTTTTGAAATGGGGAGGGATTTTTGAAGAAGACAATGTTTTAAGTGTTTGAAGGATCTGCTTTCGCCTCTTTAAATGCAATAATGCCCTGTAATTTTGTTCATCTCTCTCTGTTGTATTGCTCTTCTGGATAAGCTTTCTTTGATTTATATTTGTGGCTAGAAATATTATTATTTACATTAAATTTTAGGCCAAGGTTCAGACTATTTTAAACCAAATGAATTAATTTTTTTCCAAAATTGATTTTTGAAAAAGCTCATATTTGTGCATATAGTTTGGAGGTGAAGATTTTGATGAGTCATGTGGTGGTCTAGAAAGTGGGAATGATCAATTAAACTTTATTAATGAATAAAATGATTCTAAATTAGTATTTTCTTCATCTATTTTTATCTTTTATTTTTTTTAAAAATGTATTTAAAATTATTTATCATTAAAAAAAATTGAATATTAATTATTTTTTAGAGATATAATTATTGAGATTGTAATAATTTAATGAGATAAAAAGTTTCATATAAAAAAACGAGATAAATGGGTAATTTAATTAAATTAATAATTATTTTGTTAAATTTAGACATTTTAAACGGCATAAGAGGAGGGAGAGTTTATTTCTTAAACTTCATTATTAATTTGAGATGATCTATCCAGAAATACTGATATAAACCGTTTTAGAAAAAATAAAAAGGGCAGAAAGGGAAGAGAATGGGCACAAAGAAATAGTTTCCTCAAGAAGGGAAAGCTTGCCTAAACAAATGTAATTTTCTCGTTTCCTTTCATCTCAAAACTAACCCTTTTAGCTTCTTCCACCATGAAACCCAATCTAATAACCGCCAATTCTTTTCGAGTTTCCAATTCCTTAACTCCTAGGATTTCAATTCCATTTCCCAGACCTTCAAATCCACTCTCCAATCATTTCCTTTCAACAACGTTTCACTCTTCCAAACCTTGTCGTTTCTTTCCTATTTGATTTTCAAATCCCAAACAATCCACTTTCATTAATGAAGCATCGCCAGGTTCTACCGCCGAATTGGGTGCCATTTCAAATGAAAGTCTAGGAGAAGAGGAATTGGGGAGGAATTTGAATGTGCAAGTTGGAAATTCAATTGTTCCCTCGTATTTTCAGTCGTCGACTAAGCTTAGTTTGAGTGACCAAGCTTTCTTTCTCCTATCGTTTATTGCTTGCACGGTATAAAACTTCTTTCTTCTGGGTTTCAATGGAACTTGTAGCTTATACTTTTAGCTTGTGTTCTGGATTTTATATGATAGGAGGAGGAATGGAGAAGAGGAATTGGGGAGGAATTTGAATGTGCAAGTTGGAAATTCAATTGTTCCCTCGTATTTTCAGTCGTCGACTAAGCTTAGTTTGAGTGACCAAGCTTTCTTTCTCCTATCGTTTATTGCTTGCACGGTATAAAACTTCTTTCTTCTGGGTTTCAATGGAACTTGTAGCTTATACTTTTAGCTTGTGTTCTGGATTTTATATGATAAGAGGCATTAGCTCAAAATGCCGAACTCTAGATGTAATCAATCTTTTTCTTTTTTCTCAAGTTAAATCTTCAACTGAGCAATGAACTTTGAATTGCCTAAATGCTAGCCTTTTGTTTTTGAATTTTTGATTAATAGCATGGAAACCTTTTTGTTTGGTATGCAAATTTGCAATCTATCTGAATTGGAAGGATTTGAATTTTTTTTTTTTATGCATATCAGTTATTTAGTAGTGTGTTTATAAGAAAACTAGCTGCTTCTGATGTTCTAATTTGGGTCACAGGTGAACTTACAGTTCATACTATGGTCATGAATTGGTGAGAAGAGAAAGTAAATAACTTTTGGCCATTCTGAGCAGTTGTTTATCTTGGCATTTACCACTTGCATATTATGGTTTTATTTAGCTAAAGTGTGACTAAGAGCTTAGAAACTGTGATTACTTGATGGGACAATTGTCTTCATTGAAAATTTTCCTATCAAAATCTTCTTTGGTTTTATTTAGCTAAAGTGTGACTAAGAGCTTAGAAACTGTGATTACTTGATGGGACAATTGTCTTCATTGAAAATTTTCCTATCAAAATCTTCTTGTATACCATACAGAAACTCGTCTTTGTTCTATTTCCATGAATTTGTTGACATCAAGCTTTATTAGTTTAACTGCCTGCAGACTTCTATAGCATTTACAAGCCTTGTCGTTGCCGCCATCCCAACAGTCTACGTAAGTCATATGACACATCAAACTATATTCAAGATATCTGAAATTTCACACAAGATGAAATTGATCTCATTATCAAGCTTCATAGGCTCTTGGGCAACAGGTAAATTGATTAAATAAATAATTTTTGCTCGTAACTATTTAAATTGACGCGTCAATATAGTTCTTATTAACGGATCATGTTGTTATTTTAAAAAGTTCTTTTATTTGTAACTTCAAATGGAAATCGAGAATTTTGCAGATTTACAGATATAATAAGTTAAAATACAAATTGGTATTTGAATTCTTTTTTTATTTTGTGAATATTTTGCCTGCAATATAAGTTCCAATTATTTGAATTTCTGGATTTGTTTTAGAAATTTTTTCAATTTGTTGAATTGAATCTGGCTTTAAATTGATTTATTTAAGGCAATTTTAATTTAAGTTTCAATTTTCAATTGGGCACAATTTTTGTTTTATTAAATAGAGTTAAATTGAGAGATTAACAGATGTTAATGGATGCTTAATTAGGTGGTCATTGATTGCCAGCAGACTTCCAGGAAGAACAGCAAATGATGTAAAGAATTACTGGAATTGCCACATAAGCAAAAGACTAAATGCTAAAGAAACCAAACAGAAGCAAATTGCAAGAAACCCACCTCAGCCTGAAAATCCTGCAACAAGCCCAAGAAGCCCAGAAGGCCCAAGTTACTTGCAACCACAACATGTAGAACCCAGTAGATGTAGCCCATTAGCAGCAATCCATGTGACTGAAGACGGACAGGGCCCACGTGTGATTCAAGAGAAGGAGAATTGCTATTCTGGATTTGAAGATCGTGGGTTTTTTGCTGACTTGGAGTTGGAGTTTGGGAATTTTTTTGAAGATAATAAGGTGGCATTTGGTAATGATCATTTCAGCAGCAAAAATGAGTGGGATGACTTGATCTCCGACCGCTGACTTTGGAAGTTGGGAGTTTGAGCCTGAAAATCCTGCAACAAGCCCAAGAAGCCCAGAAGGCCCAAGTTACTTGCAACCACAACATGTAGAACCCAGTAGATGTAGCCCATTAGCAGCAATCCATGTGACTGAAGACGGACAGGGCCCACGTGTGATTCAAGAGAAGGAGAATTGCTATTCTGGATTTGAAGATCGTGGGTTTTTTGCTGACTTGGAGTTGGAGTTTGGGAATTTTTTTGAAGATAATAAGGTGGCATTTGGTAATGATCATTTCAGCAGCAAAAATGAGTGGGATGACTTGATCTCCGACCTTGATTTTTGAATTGAAAAAATTTGTAATTTGATTAGTTGTTTGGTAAAATTTTAGTAGCATTGCTAAGAAAAAAAAATTCTCAAACTTAGTTAATGGATTCAGCAATTGATGATAATTTCTATCTACTTCTAATAGTTGATTAATACCCTTACTGAATGTTTATAATGTATTTGTTTGGTGCAAAATCAGTTATAATTTATATGAATGAAATGAGTCAAACGCTCCCTCAGTCTTTGTTATGGAACTTATCTTACATGTAGTAGCTAGCATTTTTTTAAAGTATATACTTTCTTTCCGCAAATATATATTTATACAAATGAAAGGAGACAAAAAAGTTCAAAACTTAAAAGCAGAATTCACTGTTCGATGCTCTTTTGACGCCTTCCTCGCGAAGTCGTCGAAACCCCTTCCAAGCGAAGTAGCTTCTTAATTGGGTTTTGCGCGATATTCTTAAATGTGTATATATATATGTTGCCATTTGGGTCTCTTTCTATATGTGCGGAGAAAAAAAGCCTACTGTAGTCAACATAGAGTTTCAACTCTCAGGTAATAAAATTGTGTTCATCTGAAGGTTTGAGCTTTATGATTTCTGGGTTTGAGTTCTAATTATGAACTGAAAACAAAATTTTGTATAACAATCTGTATTGATTAGTTTATTTGGAATTCGAGTGTTTAGACACAGCTTATAAGAGTTCTTTTTTTCCTTGGATTGTTGAAATCGTAGGATAATTCTTATATTTGTTATTCTCTTTGGCTGAGTTCCATTTTGCAATAATTCTTCTTCTTAGGCATTCAGGTCAGATACAGGTAGTATTAATTCAATGGCTTACGTTCCTCCACATAAGCGGCATTCACTCGGCAATGAGAGGCAGTCACCAATTCCAGAGACATTTGTTCCTCTCTTCAAGAGAAATCTTAGTTTGAAATTACCAGACTCTACAATAAATAGGAGCGGAAAGATCGTATATGCAGATCATGCCATATCTAGATGGTTTGCCATTGGTTTGGATGATGATAACCAATTTCCTCCTTACATTTGTCTTAAGCCAGCTTCCGTGGAATCTGTTGAGCGCAGATCAGGAGAAAAACCTCTAGTGTTGGTCAACAGTATTGTACCTGATGGTTCGTATGCCCTTTTTGGGATTATTCTCATTTATTTTCTAGATAACGCAATGAGATTAACCTTTATTTTTTTGTTACAATTGTGTCTGTTGTAGAGTATTATGAAGTGAGAGAGAATTATTTGACAAGTCCCTGGGTAACTATAGCAGAAAATGTACAGCAAGATCTACTCACTTCTTTTGAAATGCTGAAGAATGAAATGGACTATCCAGGGTTGGAAATAGTTAAGCCAACATTGGTTGCTAGATTCTGTAAAATTCTTTTTCATGGGTAAGCAATCCAATTCCCTTGATTGTTAGTTTCTTTTATTTCATCTACTAGCCTGAAATATTACATTTTACTTGGCCTTTTTTTTAAAACATAAAGTGAATCGCTACAGCAAAGAGACAGCCCGTTTTTTTTCGTTTTCGATATATTATTTTGTACTTCTTGGTTATGCATGTTACAGAAACTGTCCATAGTGAAACCTGCAAAATTAGCGTGACCTTAACTTGTAGCCTTAAAATCCTAGAGACTGATCAAATTAAATTGTCTTGACTTAATAATGAGTTTTTAATAGTTCTCAAAAACCCACATCATCGATTATGTTGTACTTGTGTTTTGAAGCCCTAATAGTTAAGTGTATAAACTATAAAGTATGACTTCTCTTTCTCAAGAACAAGCTTCAATTTTTTGTTGTCAAAAAATTACAGAACTTCTTAGATCACTTTGGTTTCTAACAGAAACTCCTGTAGAATTTTTGACCTTTCGGTTTTTGAAACTGGAGTCAACTTCCTGGATCTTAGTGTTAAGGTCGACAACAAACATGTTCTATTTCTCCACCTCGTGGTGTTTTATGAATGGGTTGAACATACGAATCTCTCCTGGTGTTCAAAGCCTGGCTTATGTTGTGGAGGAGTTGCCTGAATAATCTAAAGTGTGTGATTTTGGTGTTTGTGCCTTACTTGCTGTTGCCTTGCAGTAGGAAGTTTCTGGGAGGGGCTTGAGATGTGGAAAAATCCTATTATTCTCCTTATTAACCTTCTAGTACATGTTGCAAATTTCTCTTCCATCAGTATACTAACAGACGAGCGAGCAAAAACTCATCACATTTGCTTTTTTTGGTGCAGGAGCCCTCAGTTACGCTTAGGAAACGTTGAGAAAAATCAGGTTGATGAAACCATTTTGAAACGATTGAAAAGATCAATTTACACAAATCTTCCTCCTTCATATATGGAACTAATTATAGATGAAGTTGTTCCAAAGATTGGGGTTGATTTTGAAGAGGAAAAGGAAGTCTATCATGTGAAGGTATTCCTTTTGCTGCATTATTCTTCTTCTTTCTACCACTCGTAGTATCTGTTTCAGCTTGTTAATGGTATTTTGTTGTCTTGTATAGTTGTCTGATAACACGCGGCCTGATTCAACTATTTCATGCAAATGTAGTGTAAAGACAGATAAAAAGCTACTGCTCTACAAGGTAGTTTTTCCATTTGATTAGCAAGAGCACTGTCCCTAAATGGTGCTATATGTGAATTATGATATGTGCGGCCTTTATTGACACTGGTATAACTCGTGGGTGCGTTCTGATTTAATTGATCATTTTCACTTTCACATTGCATTTGTTATTTTTAAAATGTACTTCTGCTTGTTTATGGAGGTTGCCTGAAAAAATAGGCATTTTCCCTGTAGGTTGAACTAAACCAAGTGCGCCAAACCCCAGAAATATAAAAAAAAAAAAAAGGGGCCCCCCTTTATTATAACCCCTTGGCTTTCCAAGACTTACCAAGGAAAGTAGTTTTTCCCAATTTAGAATTAAGCAAGAGCACTGTCCCTAAAATGGTGCTATATGTGAATTATGAATAATGTGCGGCCTTTATTGACACTGGTATAAACTCCGTGGGTGCGTTCTGATTTAATTGAATCATTTTCACTTTCACATTGATGCAAATGTAGTGTAAAGACAGATAAAAAGCTACTGCTCTACAAGGTAGTTTTTCCATTTGATTAGCAAGAGCACTGTCCCTAAATGGTGCTATATGTGAATTATGATATGTGCGGCCTTTATTGACACTGGTATAACTCGTGGGTGCGTTCTGATTTAATTGATCATTTTCACTTTCACATTGCATTTGTTATTTTTAAAATGTACTTCTGCTTGTTTATGGAGGTTGCCTGAAAAAATAGGCATTTTCCCTGTAGGTTGAACTAAACCAAGTGCGCCAGATGGTCACGGATATATTGTGCCTTGATAGGAATCTAGACCTCAGGCTAATGCTATGCACCAAGAGGATCCTAACTGCTCTTACAGTAAGTAAATCTGCCATCACTAATCAAGAAAGCATTTGCCATTGCCAACCAGAGAAGTGCCTGGGGCCAATACTGTGGAGACCTTTATCTTATTATTTTATGACCATTTTAGTTATCCTACATTGAGTGCCTTCACTGTTTCAAGGAATGATGGAAACTATTTCAATTAAATGGAAGGGAGGGCAAAAATCTTTGCCCTACATATTCTGTTTTATGCAACAACATGGGAAAGAAATCATGGAAGGCAAAACTCTTTTACGGGCTTGCAACCTAGATTGGCTCTAAAATTGGCGAATTAAATTGAAAGAATTAAAACTATATCTGTAAACCTGCTTCTCTTGCAGAATAAGATTGAATGGAATGTCATCACCTATTTTTTTGAGAGAGATTTTTTCATTGGACATTGTAAAATTTCTGATACATGAAATAGTGTTTCATATGAAGAGCTTTAGTAAATGCAAAAGAACTATGATGATATATTTGATGCCATGATATGCCTGAAATTGAATCAACTAAACCAGAGCATTTGTTTAACCTGCATTTGCCATGTTACGGACTTTAGGTCAAATTTTTACACCAAAGAGTGCCTTTTTATAGTTAGACTAATTGTATGTACTATTGCATTTGCAGGTTGATGAGATGAATAAAATAAGAGATCTGATTGATTCTGCAGTTTTGGATTCAGACGTGAAGGGTGGGTTGAGATGGCCCCTGGGGAAGACAACTTCTGGAAATAGATACACTGTAGTGGGGGTTTGGCATACTATAGCTAAAGCCTACAAAAATCCATCAGTTAGGCTCAAAGTAAGACATGCTGATCGATTTGATTTTAGGACTGGAACTGGAGAATCTACAAGGGAAATTTATCTGAAGTTGAAAGGAGTAGTGTCACAATTGCAGGTGAGTTATTTTTGTTCAGTTTGAAACTCCACTATGCTTAGCTAACATGATGTGCTTATATTTACAGCCTGAAATCTTAGGACTTTTCCCAAGTACTATTAGTTTTAGCTTTTCCCAACTGAGAATTTATTGGTATGGTCATGCTTCAGTTAGTTGCAGAATTCTATATATATAGCTTTCTTGTTGCCTATTTTGATTTTACTATTTTCTTGGTAAGTTTTATTGACTGTTTAACAGTAATTTATATATTTTTCCCCCTTCAGAAAACAAGTCTTCTTAGTTAGTCTCTGTCTCTTCATTTGGCAGATCTTTCTTTGTTTACAGCTTCAGTTCTTTCAATTTTCAGGAACAGGGAGCAGAAAGTGATGCAGTCTCTAATATGCTTAAAGACAACTTAAGGCTGATATGGGAGCACTTCTTAAACTGCAAACGGTTTTTATCATGAAAAACATGTTATCAGTTCACCTCCTCTCTGTAAATAGTGTTCGTTTTTGAATGACAGTTGAAGAATGTAATGTTGTTTTTTTAAAATGGGGAGGGATTTTTGAAGAAGACAATGTTTTAAGTGTTTGAAGGATCTGCTTCTCTTTAAATGCAATAATGCCCTGTAATTTTGTTCATCTCTCTCTGTTGTATTGCTCTTCTGGATAAGCTTTCTTTGATTTATATTTGTGGCTAGAAATAGTATTATTTACATTAAATTTTAGGCCAAGGTTCAGAGTAATTTAAACCAAATGAATTAATTTTTTTCCAAAATTGATTTTTGAAAAAGCTCATATTTGTACATATAGTTTGGAGGTGAAGATTTTGATGAGCCATGTGGTGGTCTAAAAAGTGGGAAAGATCAATTAAACTTCATTAATGAATAAAATGATTCTAAACCAGTATTTTCTTCATCTATTTTTATCTTTTATTTTTTTTAAAATGTATTTAAAATTATTTATCATTTTGAAAAAAATTGAATATTAATTATTTTTTAGAAATATAATTATTGAGATTATAATAATTTAATGAGATAAAAAGTTTCATATAAAAAAAATGAGATAAATGGGTAATTTAATTAAATTAATGATTATTTTGTTAAATTTAGACATTTTAAACAGCATAAGGAGGGAGAGTTTATTTCTAAAACTTCATTATTAATTTGAGATGATCTATCCAGAAATACTGATTTCAACCGTTTTAGAAAAAATAAAAAGGGCAGAAAGGGAAGAGAATGGGCACAGAGAAATAGTTTCCTCAAGAAGAGAAAGCCTGCCTGAACAAATGCAATTTTCTCGTTTCCTTTCAGCTCAAAACTAACCCTTTTAGCTTCTTCCACCATGAAACCCAATCTAATAACCGCCAATTCTTTTCGAGTTTCCAATTCCTTAACTCCTAGGATTTCAATTCCATTTCCCAGACCTTCAAATCCACTCTCCAATCATTTCCTTTCCACAACCTTTCACTCTTCCAAACCTTGTCGTTTCTTTCCTATTTGCTTTTCAAATCCCAAACAATCCAGTTTCATTAATGAAGCATCGCCAGATTCTACCGCCTCAAAACTAACCCTTTTAGCTTCTTCCACCATGAAACCCAATCTAATAACCGCCAATTCTTTTCGAGTTTCCAATTCCTTAACTCCTAGGATTTCAATTCCATTTCCCAGACCTTCAAATCCACTCTCCAATCATTTCCTTTCCACAACCTTTCACTCTTCCAAACCTTGTCGTTTCTTTCCTATTTGCTTTTCAAATCCCAAACAATCCAGTTTCATTAATGAAGCATCGCCAGATTCTACCGCCGAATTGGGTGCCATTTCAAATGAAAGTCTTGGAGAAGAGGAATTGGGGAGGAATTTGAATTATTTTGAATGTGCAAGTTGGAATTCAATGTTCCCTCGTATTTTTCAGTCGTCGACTCAGCTTAGTTTGAGTGACCAAGCTTTCTTTCTCCTGGTCGTTTTATTTGCTTGCGACGGTATAAAACTTCTTTCTTTCTGGGTTTCATGGAACTTGTGAGAAGAGGAATTGGGGAGGAATTTGAATGTGCAAGTTGGAAATTCAATTGTTCCCTCGTATTTTCAGTCGTCGACTAAGCTTAGTTTGAGTGACCAAGCTTTCTTTCTCCTGTCGTTTATTGCTTGCACGGTATAAAACTTCTTTCTTCTGGGTTTCAATGGAACTTGTAGCTTATACCTTTAGCTTGTGTTCTGGATTTTATATGATAAGAGGCATTTTAGCTCAAAATGCCGAACTCTATGTAATCAATCTTTTTCTTTTTTCTTAAGTTAAATCTTCAACTGAGCAATAAACTTTGAATTGTCTAAATGCTAGCCTTTTGTTTTTGAATTTTTGATTAATCGCATGGAAACCTTTTTGTTTGGTATGCAAATTTGCTATCTATCTGAATTGGAAGGATTTGATTTTTTTTTTTTTTTTTATGCATATCAGTTATTTAGCAGTGTTTTTATAAGAAAACTAGCTGCTTCTGATGTTCTAATTTGGGTCACAGGTGAACTTACAGTTCATACTATGGTCATGAATTGGTGAGAACAGAAAGTAAATAACTTTTGGCCATTCTGAGCAGTTGTTTATCTTGGCATTTACCACTTGCATATTATGGTTTTATTTAGCTAAAGTGTGACTAAGAGCTTAGAAACTGTGATTACTTGATGGGACAATTGTCTTCATTGAAAATTTTCCTATCAAAATCTTCTTATATACCATACAAAAACTCGTCTTTGTTCTATTTCTATGAATTTGTTGACATCAAGTTTTATTACTTTAACTGCCTGCAGACTTCTATAGCATTTACAAGCCTTGTCGTTGCCGCCATCCCAACACTCTATGTAAGTCATATGACATATCAAACTATATTCAAGATATCTGAAATCTATATACACCAAGTTTGGTATCATTTGCTAGATTTAATTGCAATTTCTTATAATTTCTTGCTATTTCATGGCTCAAGTGCAATATAATTGCTAATTCCAGTCCAGCAATTGGTTCTATAAAAATTCCTGTAGGATCCTTTAATTTTTAAGACTTTCATCTCTCATTTACATCATTTTGGCAATTTGTCAATTCAGCTGAAATTCATGAAGGGATTAAGCTTTTAGCTCTCTTACCATCCAATATTTGTTATCATCTTTATATTGGCGAACCTGTATACACAAGCTTAGAGCATAATTAAGCTCTCGCACGTTTGGACATGTTGACCACAGTTTTTTTTTTCTATGATAAGAGATTTTATGGAAGCTTTATGCTTTGATCATTTGACTATTGATTGATGCTCCCTAGTCATTGGTGTCTAGTTTTGACCCTAACTCGTGATACAATTTTCTTGGGCGAAGAGAGAAAGATTACATTTTGCAATATTAGGGTTTTTGTTTCTTCAAATCCAATGTCCTTTTTACATTCATTTCTTGGAATTTATATTTCCTACATGTTGTGTCCTTATGATTTTGCTGTGACTGTGGATCCTGTTTGTGGAGCATAATATTATATAAATCATCTTGTTTATCAACTGATGATGTTGTTTGGCAAGTATGGGTTCTTGTTTATCTATTTACTCACCTTTTTGGTAGGCAATGGGAAGAGCTGCAACATCTCTTTCAAAGTTAGCAGACGTAGCTCGTGAGGAACTTCCTAGTACAATGGCTGCAATTAGGCTTTCAGGCATGGAAATCAGTGATCTTACATTGGAATTAAGTGATTTGAGGTGATAATCAAATCCTCATTGTTCACTCTGCTAATATTTCTGTTGTATCTACTTCTCCCTGTTGGCCCTCTTTTCTGTCAGCTTATGCACTAGAATTGAGAGTTTCCTTAGTTATCAATGGAAGCTAAGACCTGTCCTGCTACCCTGTGTGATTAGAGCAACATGGTAACTACTAATTATTCTCCATTTGCACTGCACAGAAAACAACTTCTGATTGTACAAGTTCAAGGACCTGTATGTTTTTCACCTGTTGTTTGTGTCAAATAATTTTCTTTATCCAATTTGACATGCAGCCATGAGATAGCTGATGGAGTCAACAAATCAGCTCAAGCTGTTCATGCAGCTGAAGCTGGGATTCGACAGATAGGCACCCTTGCTCATCAACGCACCATCTGTAAGTTCTGCTTTCCATAGACTTCCTACAGTAAAAACTTTTTGGGTATTTTATAAAAGGAGAAGGCCAAGTTAAGTTTTTGGACCCTTAACCTTCTATGTTCACTCTTTATCAGGACTAATATTTGTGGGTTTCATCTATCAGCTATGATTCAAGAGAGAGCCAGCCTGCCTATCATCTCCCTGCAACCTGTTGTTGCTGGGGCTGCAAAGAAGACTTCTGATGCTGTCGGCCAAGCCACCAAGTCATTCATGAATATTTTCTCTCGAGTGGAGTTCAGTACAGATGATGAGGATGATAATGAAATTGAAAGGATAGATATCTAAGAGTTTTACTTCGTCTGATTTAAATGATATCCTTGTGTAAATATCTTGAAGAGCTGCAATGGTAGATACTGGTACGTGGATATTGTAAATGCCCATTTCCTTGTTAATTTTATCTACGACCTTCTTCTATATTCAAGTAAAAAACATTTGTTTAATAAATATCCTTCCACTAATTAAAATTAAAATAAGAAATTCTCAACTGAAGAATTTACATTTACATGGTCTTTGGAATAAATTTGAATGAATTCCATTTGCAAATGAATTTTATTAAAATAATTCATTTTGTAAATGAATTTAATTTATGTATGGACAAATATAAAATTTTGTTCTAAATATATATGAATGGCTAAATAACTATATTGCGATCTTAATCTATTTCTTCTTGCAAAATATGTTAAACGTGTTGTTTTTCTTTAGTTTCTGTACTTGATGTTGACATTTAAAGTTGGCACCGTCCTAGAATAGACACTGGACCACTCGAGTTTATAAGGGTTTTAAACGGCTGCATGCATAAATTGAACTGAAAAAACTTTATTATTTTAAATCTGTGTCACTTTTAAACTTTTATTTTAATCTATTAAATAATTCAATTTATAAAATTATATCTATTAAATTCTTTAAAGTTGCATAGTTATTATATCGAATATTTCAATTTAAAAAATTAGACCAATTAAATATCTATTAAATAATTAAAAAATATGAAATTATTATTTTAAAAGTCATGCTAATTTATATATTAAATGAATATTTTGTATATAAAAATTAAAAATTCTAAAAACTATTGCTATTAGTGTGTAAAAGTGTGTAATGTTATTAAAATTTACATATTCAAGTGCATAATAGGTTATTCACAAAATTTAAGGCACCGTAGAGTTAAAATGGTAAAATACGGAGTGAATTTATGCATTTAGTTAGTTTTAAATATAGTCTAATTGTTATATGAATACTATTCTCATGGTCATTATCGTTTGCCATATTTTTCAACTCTGGGTACCATACATCGACGGAGCTAGGGCCTAGGGGTGGCCATATTACGGTTCCGGGAACCGGAACCGGTGGTTCGAACCAGTCTCGAACCGTAACCAAAATCGGTAGGAACCGGAATCAGAGATTTTTGGTTCGGTTTCGGTTCCAGTTTTGTTGGAACTGCAAATCGGTCAGAACCGGATGGAACCGCCGGTTTTTCGGCCGGTTAGAACGGTTCGAATCGGCGGTTCTAGTCGTTAGAAACTGTCAGTTTTTTTTTTTTAAATTTTGTTGTGAAATCTCTTAATTGAAGGCTTTTTTTTTTAAAAAAAAATAATTAAGTTCAAGTCTTTAAAAAAATAAATTTAATTGAAGCATTTTTTAATTTTTTAGGTATATTTTTTTTAGAAATAACTTTCACAAATTTATTAAATTTTAAAAACCGGTCTTCAAAATTTAAAATTTAAAATTATGCGATTTAGCGGAAAACCAGTTGAAAAACCGATCGGAACCATCGGTTTTGAAACCATACTGTAACCGGAACCGTTCGGTTCTAAACCGAAACCGGAACCGGATATTGTAATGGTAGATACTGGTACGTGGATATTGTAAATGCCCATTTCCTTGTTAATTTTATCTACGATCTCCTTCTATATTCAAGTAAAAAACATTTGTTTAACAAATATCCTTCCACTAATTGAAATTAAAATACGAAATTCTCAATTGAAGAATTTACATTTACGTGGTCTTTGGAATAAATTTGCATGAATTTCATTTGCAAATGAATTTTATTAAAATAATTCATTTTGTAAATGAATTTAATTTATGTATGGACAAATATAAAATTTTGTTCTAAATATATATAAATGGCTAAATAATTATTTTTCGATTTTAATCTATTTTTTCTTGCAAAATATGTTAAATGCGTTGTTTTTCTTTAGTTTACGTACTTACGTTGACATTGAATGCTGCCACCGTCCTAAAAGAGACACTGGACCTCTCGAGTTTACGAGGGTTTTAAAGAGCTTAATGCATAAATTTATTTTTGAACTTTATTATTTTAATTTTGTGTCACTTTCAACTTTTATTTTAATCTATTAAACACTTCAATTTATAAAATTAGATATATTAAATACTTTAGGTTGCATAGTTATTTTATTGAATTTTTCAATTTGAAAAATTAGATCAATTAAATATCTATTAAATAATTGAAAAATGTATGAAATTATTATTTCAAAAGTCATGCTAACTATATATTAAATCAATCTTTTGCACATAAAAATAAAAAATTCTAAAATCTATTTCTATTTGTATGCAAAAGTGTACAATGTTATCAAAATTTGTATATTCAAGTGCATAATAGATCATTCATAAAGTTGAATGTAATAAAGAGTTAAATTGGTTCGGAGTGAATTTACGTATTTGGTAAGTTTTAAATTGATAGGCTAGCTGTCATATGAATACTATTCTCATGGCCATTATTGTTTGCCATATTTTTCAACTCTGGTTACCATACATCGAGGGAGCTGGAGCTAGAGCTAGGGGTGGCCCTTGCCCCCCTAACGAATTTTCTTTTAAAAAATTATCTATAAAATATTAAAATTTTTTATTTTATTTTAGTAAAATTTTTTAATTTCAACCCCTTTAATTCTTGAAATTTTTTTAGGTCCTTCCATTTTTAATTGTTGGCTCCGTCATTGGTACCATATTATTCTTGAAATTTCTCGTTTCAAGGCTTTTGATTTTCTCTCTTCATGAGCATTCTTATAGATTATTCGCTAGCAAGTATACTAGTACTTGAGGCACCCCTCATGGATTAATTGTTTGAAATTTTATGCTTAAAATATAAAAAAATTTAATTTAAATTGATAATTTAAGTAATAATATAAAAACACCCTGAAATTAGTTAATTTTTCTATTATTTAATTCAGATAAAATAATTTTTACTTTTTTATTTATTAATGATATACAAATTTTATATTCTCATTTTTTTTTATAAATACATTTTATTTCAAACATTAGAAAATATTATATAAATTTTATTACATTTTTTTTAAATAAAATACTAAGTTTAAATTGTTATTTTATACTCTTTGAAGTAATATTTTTTAAAAATATTTATATACTCTATTAAAAAAATTTTAACATCAAATATTTTTAATAAAAAAAAAACAACGGTGTACATTATATTATGCAAAAAAGGAGAAAAGGAGTTACTTATCCCTGATGTGTGGACCCTTCCATATATCAAATTAATCAGAAATAAATTTTTAGTTATAACGAGAGTATTTCTAATATTTAATGAAAGAAAAACAAAATAATAACAATATTTTGAACAACAATTTTAAGTTAACATCTTGGTTCTTTGTCTTAGGAAACATTTATAACCTCTGACCGGCACAAACGCATGGTAGTTGACGGTTGTGAACGAAAGTAGAGAACGAAGGGGTGTGACGGGATGAGGATTTGGGTGTTGGGCTCTAAGACCACTTGTTGGGCTCCCACAACCAATTAAGAGAAAATCAACGCAGCGGTATAATTAAAATTGTGATACACAGAAATTTATGTGATTCACTTAGGGCTACGTTTACGAGACAAACTCCGAATAATTCTTTTATTATTAAAAATAGTAGGAAGAGAGTAATATAAAAATAGTGGCACTCAAAGTGTTTCCCAAAAACACTCCATAATAAATTCCTCACTATTTTTCTCTCCCTAGTTTTAGAAAACCTATCCTAAAACTAGATAACTTTCTCTACATTTTTTTTTCTTCTTTCTGCTGTGTGTTCTGTGAGCTGCAACTGCCTCTATTTATAGGCAGATTAACGCGTAATTGACGAGTCCACCGTCTGATGCGTAATTAACGCGTCCGTTAATTAATGCATCAATTTCAATTCCTTCTTTTCAAAATGTGTGTGGGTCCCACTTGAGTAGGCATCGACACAATAAATCTCCCCCTGCACACTCAAGTGGGACGTTAGCCATCATCATCTTGCAGCTAACCGACAGTATTCGAACTTCTCTTTGGATGAATCTTCGTCAACATGACTGATCCATTTTTTTCTGTATGGATCTTCTCAAGCCGTAACAGCTTCATCTCCAACACATCACTGATCTAGTGATATCTAACACCAATGTGTTTTGATCTTGAATGGAAGGAGGTATAATTAAATACTACTATAAAATTGTTTGTTATCACTCTCTTTATACATCTTTGAAGAATAAGAATATAATTTACAGATTATTATATAATATATATTAACTACTCAAAAGAGAAAAATTATTTATACATCAAACCATTTATTTATACAAACAGATAAAACGATTGTTATAACCATTATAGCTATTATTGCAGAGAGCAGAGACATAGCGAAAGATATAATCTTTAATTCCTGATGTGTGACACTATAATGAGTGAGATCAATTAATATCAGATTTAAATATAATCTTAGAGACTATATATATAACCAGACATGTTATTAAGGTGTAAATATTATGTAACACGAATACAATCTAACAATAATTAACCAATATTTTCGAAACAACAATTTAATCAGCTTAACATTGTGGATTTCTACTTCGTGCTTAGAACATTAATATTATAAATTCGTTAGAATCGAGCGTTGGCACATGGACACGCATGGCTAGTATCAGAAGCCGAGTCTAGACGAAAAGTTATGACGTAACTGATTATTGGAGGAGTGCACGCGCAATAGAAGCGATCGGTTGTGCAGTGGGTGAGGATGATACTCGGTCAGGAGGACACTGGCTTTCTTGCGCCTTCTCTCTAAAATCACCATATTAAAGCGTGAGAAATAGTACATGAACGAACACGCCGGACTAAAATTAAATTTAAAGTTACACTTGTGTAATATAAGACAGTGAACACATAGAGAAAGTGTTTAATGGGTGTACTTCCACAACTCTATGAGCAACCGTTGTGACCTCTCTGCCATGTTACATAAAATATCCGAACTCACATCTCAATAAAGTAATTTATACTTAAGAGATATCATATTGAGGAGGAAAGAAAGTTAATTATAAATAGATGGCATCTCGTTCTCGCAATAGTGTTTCGCAGCACCACGAGGAGATGCAACATCACATACACTTGATAACTTTCAACTTCATCATAGTCTTCATGCTCGCCATAAGTTTTGAGACACAAACTATGCATGAAAATCGATTATGATTGATACTTTGTCAATACTCATCATCAGCTTATCTCTCATAGGTTTCTGTCATTTGTCCTCCTATATATTGTGGATTAAAGAAAATTATGTTGTGAGAGCTTGAGATCACCTGAGATCGCACGCTGGATATGAGGATAACTATTCATATATAGGTCGCTTCGAGAAACTTTTAAAACAGCACGTAATCTGATAGTCTGAGTGCCACCGTTTTGTATTTCTGTCGCGGTGTACATTGAATGCGAGTACAGGGGAATATTAAAGTCTAGTTAATTTTCAATCTCATGCTGTCCTTCATAAATGCTGATGCTAGCAGGTGTAGCCAACTTAGGAGGTATTCTGGTCAGACATCTCACATAATATAGATTACACTACATGGACCACTCACCACTATTGGGGCTATAGACCTCGATCAGTGACATATATGACACAAGTCTACACACACAGTAGTGTACGAACTTCTCCTTGTGGATGAATCTTGTCAACATGACATGATCGCGATGATAGTTGTATTATCTATGATAGGAGAGTAACTATATCTTCAAGGCACGAGTAGATGAGGCTTCACTCATGCAGATACAGAGATCACTTGAGTCTTATCAGAGATTACTACCTAAAATCTCCACAAATGATCACTGGAGTGTCCATGTGTTTGAGTACATATGGACTGGAAGATGGACGAGGCAATTCTTGTTACCTAAGAGAGTGATTCATTTCGACAGCATACTGGTATCTGCGAACCATAATTATGTAAGATGATGTAGTTTTGCGAATGAGCTTCTCCATTCTTTCGAGCCTTACACCTAAAAAAGAGTTGTGCATTTAATTACACTTTTTGAAGTACGATAATATCACAAGATCCAACTGATACTCTTGCACCATACAACTCATCTCAATTCACGTAATGAATTATATATCTATCTATGAGGGAACTTTCTATCGTAACCTACTGAAATTTTTATGCATAACAAACGAATGGCTACTTTCGCCTAGAGTTCCCACACTGCATATAAAATGGTCAAGGACAGCAACTACATGTTACGGTAGTCACTTGTAATTACTCTTCAAGCTCACGAAAGAAATGATATGTCATGAGACACAAGCCAATTGAAGTCAGAGACTAATGAAGTAAAACACAAACATATAAAGAGACAACAATGATATAGCTATGTCTACACTCTCTCGCCATAAATTGATAGTATGCACAGATGTTCATTGCGGAGATTTAAACACATTACTACCACAGGAACTATAGTGGATATCATCAGCTTCAGATGTACAAATGACTCACACATACAACGCTCTCCATCACAACACTCCTCTTATCATCAGACAACAAAAAACACATCAGATAGTAGACATTGCATCACATAATCGTTGTCACGAGAACTCACATTGTTAACTTGCACGCCTGCTACAGCAATGTCGCTGTAAACAAAGAGCGTTCTCACTCCAATTTATCAAGAGATTTGGATAACCATATATTTCGCATGCGTAATTTCTAACAGAAAACCGATGAGACGCGTACTTCTATGTTATATTTCTTCCTTTCCAAATCTCCATGTAGGAAAGGTAGTCCTCATTATTTGCTTTCGATTTCCAAGATCAGAACTAAGTCAGTGTCGATATACGCATGTCAACTCTCGCTCATCAACTAATAATGGATGTCTGATATTCAATATGGCTGGTACCAAAATTTATAGAGTCAACTCATACTACTGTACTTTTGATTTGAATGACACTTACACACATATCTAAATATAGACACTAGGAGCGACATTCTATTCAGATTGGGAGCATGTGTATCTTTCATAGCTGAGGATCATCTGAACATCCCACGTGTATCTTCAAAGCTGTGCTGACATTTCGAACTGCAACATCTATCAATATGTGCATCCTATTCCGAGAGCACGAGTACATTCACTAGTCTTCATAAATTATCACATGAGCATAAACTAGAGTCAATCCAATATACAGTTCTGTCAAATGAATAGCCTTCCATATATTAACATAGGCTTCTGCAAATGCATTTACAGGATGAGGTTTCAGCACTCGTCACTTGAATATACAGTGATCATACTGCAATTGACTGTGATATTCTAGTAGATGGTTTGTCACGGACTCTACTAGACCTTCTTAATGTTTGAGATCCTTCTGGTGCTGGTGGCTGAACATGAACACCATCAAAATCATCTTCCGGTTCATTCTGATAAGGAACTTATGGATTTTCTAACTCTGGCATTTGTTCTTGTGGAACATTTTCTTCATCTCCAACTTGTCTTTGTTCTGTTGCTGGAGGAACTATTTGCGCATCTGTTGAATCATCATCAAATCTATCGGCAACTTGCTTCTTAGTTTTTTCAACATCTTCAATAGTCTGATTTTCAACAAATACAGCATCTCTACTTCTTATCATCTTTTTCTGGATTGGATCAAAAAATCTATAGCCAAATAATTGGTCTTGGTCATAGCCAATGAATACACACTGTCTAGTCTTGACATCAAGCTTAGACCGTTCATCCTTTGGGACATGTACGAAGACTTTGCAACCAAACACCCGCAAATGATCATAGGAAACATCCTTTCCTGACCATACTCGCTCTGGAATATCATACTGTAGAGGAACACAAGGTGAGCCCTCCTGACACATACTCGCCTCCTGCTAATATCATACTGTAGAGGACCCACCAAGGACGATGAGCTTGCAACCAAACACCCGCAAATGATCATAGGAAACATCCTTTCCTGACCATACTCGCTCTGGAATATCATACTGTAGAGGAACACAAGGTGAGCTGCTGTAAGAAGAGCTTCACCGAAAACCTTTAGACAACTTTGCATGTGAGAGTAAACATCTGACTCTCTCCATCAAAGTTCTATTCATCCTCTCAGCCAAACTGTTCAGTTGCAGTGTCTTGGGATGTGTTGTTTGATGTCGAATGCCATGCTCTTTGTAGAAAGCGTCAATTGGCCCAGTGTATTCTCCACCATTATCTGTCCTGATGCACTTCAATGGTTATACCTAGGTCTTCCTAGAATGGTCATCGATAAATATCACAAAATATCGATTTCCAACATATGACATCGTCAATGGTCCACACAAATCTAAATGAATCAGATCTAATACATTCTTCATTCTGGAAGGAGGGATAATCTTCAAAGCTACTCTGTTTTGCTTTCCCGCCATACAATCAGGACACTTGTCTAGGTGAACTTTATCCAATTCAGGTAGTATGTTCTTTCTTACCAGAGTTGTCATTCCTTTCGCTA
The DNA here is from genome assembly GCF_014843425.1 of Jatropha curcas. The sequence goes on from NW_023590973.1 coordinate 888,761, forward strand.
CCACAAATGAACATTTTGTGAGCTTCCACTGACCATTTCTGAAGGTGCTACAGAAACCTTCATCATCAAATCTACCAACTGAGATTTGAAAGCATGCTCGAAAGCTCATTCCTCATCAGTCTTGTCTTCCGGTTTAGTTGAACTAAGTACGGGCAGATGCATTTTAGTTACCATAAGGAGATCTCTCATTTCTCCATATATGGTAATTCGCGCCATTTAGACTGATCATTTTGCTTGTCCATTTGTCCATTTTGACTTGTGCAGAATATCATCACCAACATAAACCGTATACGTGAACAGTAGTATACGTGAATAGTGACCGTGAATAGTAATAGTATACTCAAATAGTAACTGTATGCATCAATAGTAACTGTACACATAAATAGTACTATGCGTGAATAGTGCTGGACTTACTTGAAACGGACTCAACAATGGTAACGCCAATAGTACTGTTCACCGTTAACCTTCAGTTACTATTTTACTATTCATCACTAAGTCGATTCTGCAACGTCTTTCCGAGCGGACAGCACCAATGGACTCGTCGTAATTTTCTCTTCGTCGTCGTCGTCGGTATATTTATTTTCAAAACATATCACGTCACTAAGTCGATTCTGCAACGTCTTTCCGAGTGGACAGCACCAATGGACTCATCATAATTTTCTCTTCGTCGTGGTATATTTATTTTCAAAACATATTCACGGATCCGGTACCGCTATCTGACTGGTTGGACTTGCCGAAACCTTCAGCTCTGATACCACTTGTTGGGCTCCCACAACCAAATAAGAGAAAATTAACACAATAGTATAATCAAAATTGTGACACGTAGAAATTTACGTGGTCCAAACCGGTTCGATTCCGGTTCCACCAGTTTTGGAACCGTGAATCGACGGTTCTAGTTCCATCTGAAACCGGCTGGAACTGTCCAAAATCGGCCGGAACCGGTCTGAAACTGGCCAGAACTGGTCTGAAACAGGCTGGAACTGTGGAAAAATCGATCAGACAACCGGCCGGAACTGTTGATTTTGGAACCATTGAGGAACTGGAATCGGAACCAAAACTGTTCGGTTCCAAACAGTAACCGAAACCGTTAATTTTCGGTTCGGTTCCGGAACCGTAGCCACCCCTATGTGTAAACCACATTAGCACTTAATTATTAAGCACAAACAAAAAATGTGTACATAATTTAAACTGTACTTTCATAACAAAAATTTAATATATTCACATAATATTAAGAAATCCTTATTTTCTTATAGCATGACATAGTGTATTTTGAAACATTAATTGTCCAACCACAATAATATCTATAAATGATATATGTGTATAGACTAAATAGAATTTCTTCAATCTTGTTTTATATCGTTAAAGTGGAGAATTGAACTAAGAGTGCCACTTTCTTGAAATTTTGCCAAACTAAATGTTTAAACTAAAAATCAAAATAAGAGTATACTCAACTTTTTGTTTTGACATTAATTTCAAAATCACCGATTTAAGCAATTTTTTCTATGTAAAAAGAATACTAACAATTTCAAAATTGTTACAATAATTTTTGTCCACATATTTTTTTTCTTTTTTTGCCTATAAAAGGTCCTTTGCCCTATGCTAAAGACCACAACAAGCTCTTAAACAATTACTACCTTTCTCTGAAATGGATAGTCTCTCAACAAATACTTTCTCCCCATTAGATACGAAAACCTTTAAAGATGAATCAAACATGGTAGTTGAATTCATTGAAGAATATTACAAAAATATAGAAAAATACCCAGTACAAAGCCAAGTTCAACCTGGCTTTCTCTCATCCAAATTGCCTAAAACACCACCGTATTACCCAGAACCATTAGAGGATATACTTAAAGATGTTACTGATACTATCATACCAGGCTTAACTCATTGGCAAAGCCCTAATTTCTTCGCTTATTTCCAAGCAAATGTCAGCAATGCTGGTTTTCTAGGAGAAATGCTCTGTTCAGGCTTCAATGTTGTTGGCTTTAACTGGATTTCATCTCCGGCGGCGACTGAGCTTGAGTCTCTTGTAATGGATTGGATGGGAAAATTATTAAAGCTTCCATCTTCATTTCTCTTCTCCGGCACTGGAGGCGGAGTCTTGCATGGAAGTACTTGCGAGGCTATAGTGTGTACTTTAGCTGCAGCGAGAGATAAAGCATTACAAACCATTGGATGGGATAAAATTACTAAATTGATCATTTATGCATCTGATCAAACGCATAGTACCCTATTTAAGGGTGCTAGATTAATTGGTATCCCTTCCTCCAATATTCGCAATCTACCAACTTCATTTTCTACTGGGTTTTCGTTATCACCTCAAATATTATCAGATACAATTGACAATGATATTAAATTTGGGTTTTATCCATTATTTCTTTGCGCGACTGTAGGAACAACTGCATGTGGAGCAGTTGATCCTATAAAAGAACTGGCTGAAATTGCAAAAGGATATAACTTGTGGTTTCATATAGACGCGGCTTATGCAGGTAGCGCTTGCATTTGCCCCGAATTTAGACATTACTTGGATGGTGTTGAATCTGCTGATTCATTAAGCATGAACCCACATAAATGGTTACTCACTAATATGGATTGTTGTTGCTTGTGGATTAAAAGACCAAATCTATTAGTAGATTCATTATCTAGTGAAGCTGAATTCTTGAAAAACGCTGTTAGTGAATCAAAAGCGATAATAGACTATAAAGATTGGCAAATTGCATTAAGCAGACGATTTAAGGCCTTAAAGCTTTGGATTGTGATACGCAGACATGGATTAGCTAATCTTATGTATCATATAAGAAGCGACATCAGCTTAGCGAAGCGGTTTGAGTCATTTGTAAGAAATGACAAGAGGTTTGAAATAGTGGTGCCAAGAAAGTTTGCGTTGGTTTGCTTTAGGTTAAAGCCTAGGAATGGAACCAACGACGGCCGTGAATTGAATACGCAGTTACTGGCAGCGGTTAACCAGAGTGGCCGTGCGTTCTTGACTCATGGACTGGCCGGAGGATACTTTATACGGTGCGCTATTGGATCGACATTGACTGAAGAACGACACGTAGATGAATTGTGGAAGCTTATTCAAGAAACGGCTCAAACAGTTTCCTGCTAATGAAACTGTCATAGTTCAGTTTTATTTACATGCATGAATCAATAATTAAATCCTATCAGGACAAAGAACTGTTTTGCTTTATTTTGATAGTGATTTGTTTTTAAAATTTATTTTTCTGTTGTTGGCAGAAATTGAATGCCGATGGGTGCGTAATGATTTAATTATACGGAAGAACTTACTCAGTTTGAATGATGCAATTTTTTAAGCAGATTAATAATTATAAATACAATCACAATCATAAATCATCCTGTATACGGAAGAACTTACTCAGTTTGAATGATGCAATTTTTTAAGCAGATTAATAATTATAAATACAATCACAATCATAAATCATCCTGTATACGGAAGAACTTACTCAGTTTGAATGATGCAATTTTTTAAGCAGATTAATAATTATAAATACAATCACAATCATAAATCATCCTGTATACGGAAGAACTTACTCAGTTTGAATGATGCAATTTTTTAAGCAGATCAATAATGTTGTGGGTCCCTCCGACATGTGGGGCCTACACTCTTTGAATGAAAGAAAAAAAAAACGTGTTATACTGTGCACACGTTGCAACACGCTTTCTTTGAAAAAAAAAACGGTGGACGCGTTAATAACGCGTTAATAACGCGTCCTTCATTCTTTATAAATAGAAGCAATTGCAACTCACAAGATACACACAGAACGAAGAGAGAAAATGTAGCGAGTTATCTAAGGGAGAGAAAATAGTGAAAAAATTATTATGAGGTGTTTTTGGGAAACACTTGTGAGTGCCACTATTTTTGTATTACTCTCTTTGTGTACCTCTCTTTGCTGTACCTACTATTTAAGTAGTGGGAAGAATGATTTCGAGTTTGTCTCGCCGTGGACATAGCTCCTAGAACAGCGTTGATGGTAACTACGTAAATATCTGTGCATTATTTCTATTTTTCGCTGTGTCCACTATTTTTGTATTACTCTCTTTGTGTACCTACTATTTTAATAGTGGAAGAATGATTCGGAGTTTGTCTCGTGGACATAGCCCTAAACAGTTGATGGTGAACTACGTAAATATCTGTGCCATATTTCTATTTTTTCGCTGTGTTATTATTCTCGTATTTTTATTGCCGGTATCCTAATAATAAGTGGTATCAGAGCTGATGCCTAACAAATAATTATAAATACAATCACAATCATAGATCATCCTGTATATGAATACAATTCTCATGGCCATCTCAAAACAACCACAATCAAAAACTAGATTTCCTGATACAAAGACAATAAAAAAAATTAAAAGTATTATCTCATATAAATATTTAATCGATTGAATTTTACAAATTGGATTCAATAATTTTATAAATTAAAATGTTGAATAGAATAATTTTATAAATTGAAGTATTTAATAAAAATAATTTTATAAGTTAAAGTATTTAATTAATGAATCAAATTAAACAAGGGTGCCAAAATATTTTTTACAGAAAATTATACAAGGTTGAGTTTATACATTTGTCCACCCAAATTTTATATAATTACAGCACATAAAATCCATGGGAATACTATACATAATGTATATATATAGATTTTTCAACAAAGGAGAACTTCTGATATATACTAGCTAAGCTACAAAATGAACTCTCCTTCTTTCTCATGGCAATGAAGGGTACTGTGCTTGGTCACATGGAGAGTGAAGTAGAAGTCTTCTTCTTCTTCTTTTTCTTCTTCTTCTTCTTAGGCTATAAATTCAATTGTTTATTACATATCCTAATTTATAGCCTCAACAGGGATTATTTCTTTAAACTGGAACTGCCTCCAATGACATTGACATGGAAGCTGCAGACATGCTTGTTTCAAGCCTTATCGTTTTATTCTGCTATAAAGAAAAGAAAGAAAAATTCATCAATCTAATCAGGAATTAATTTGCAATTTTATACATGCGATATATATATTTATATATATTTCGTAACCAAACCATGTCAGCAAGTGTATTTTTCCAAGCCTTGTCCATCTCGTCGAAGACGACATCCATTGTCGGACGACCTTTGCTCGATTTTGCAACACATAAGACTGCAATCTGTAATATAGCTTCAAAATCTGATCTGTTCACTTTCCCATTTAGTCTTGGATCTTCCATATCTGTAACCGGACGCTTTCCCAAACATACATCTTTTGCCTGCACAGAACTAATTAGCAATAAAGAAATAAATAAATGGAAGAAACAAAAGAAGAAGACGATGTCTAATACCTTTCTTGTGAGCTGGTCTCTGGCATCAAGATCCAATTCAATGACTTTTTGTCCTGATAAGAGTTGGAGAATAACTATACCAAAACTGTAAATATCGCTAGCACAGGTTAGCTTGGCGTTGCTCATATATTCAGGATCCATATAGCCTATGGTTCCTCTAACATCTGTAAATACTTTGCTCTCTTCCATTCCCAACATCTTTGCCAACCCAAAATCAGACAGCTTTGGGTCCAAATTCTCAGTTAAAAGAATGTTTGTAAGCTGTTAACAAATTTATAATTAAGCATCATTAGCATCATTAATTAGATACATCCAAGTGAGAATCATGTTGCTTAATTGATTAATTACCTTGATATCTCTATGGACAATGCATCCATCTATATAATGATGGAGGTATCTCAGCCCAAGTGCACAGTCTCTTAGGATCTTAACTCTTCTTTCCCATGTTAAAAGTGTGTCCTTTCCTGAAAACATAGGCAAGAACATGCAGCAAGAAAGGGACAAAATTAACTAAAAGAAAGGTTGAGATTTAAGATTCTTACTTAGGAGATGTTGGGCTAAATTTCCTGCTGAACAATATTCATAAACTAGATATCGGTCAGTTCCATCGATGCAGCAACCGAACAAACAAACAAGATTTGGATGTCTAACTCTTGAAAGACCTTCAACTTCACGTTGGAAAGAATCGGAGGTGTTACTTTGATGTATGTGTTTGATGGCCACAACTTGTCCACTAGGCAAAATCCCTTTATAAACTTGGCCTGCACTGCCTCTTCCTAAGCTTTTTCTCTCATTGCTGTAGTTTAGAGCATTCTCAATCTCCGCCTTGGAAAATCTGTAAAGGCCAGACCAAGCCTTCATATCTTTGGATTGACGAACAGGCTTAGGATGCCTGCTCTTTCTCCTGCTCTTTGTTACGTACATTGTCAAAACAACTACTGCTATAAATACAGTAATTGCCACAAGAACTGCGAATACTGCCTTCAATGTAGAATCTGATGAGGTAAAAAGAAATCTGTGAGTGTTCAAAGAACGAGTAATATTAGGGGAATAACGTCAGGAGGGTAAGAATAGTTTTGCTTACGCTTGATTTTTTCATAACCCACATCTGTTAATGAACAGAAAAATTAATGTCAGCAACCAAAACAAAAGGCTGAAGGTAATTATAGGTCAAGCCATGAGACTTACCGAAGGCATCTAAGGCTGGTAAACACCTATAGAAATCATCAATGGTAGATGGATCACCCATATTCGTAGCTGCAATAGAAATGACAGTTGCTACAGCACATATAGCTCTGTCTTTCTTGTCTGCATTTACACTTTCTAATAGACCCTTAGTTGCGTCCACTATTGCATGGATGCAATCAGAGCAAGCATCATTGAAAGAAGAAGAGTTAAATTTTGAACACTTATCTAAGGCATTTTCGTAATAAGGATCATCGTTAATTGATGAAAACTGAAAATTCGAACAAGGACTACTTCCACTGTAAAGATAATCAAAGCCACATAAATTCGGTGAAACTGAGTTTTGTTTATGAAATGGACCGTTGCAATTTGTCCAGTTAACTTGTGGAATGAAAGTATAATCATATCCTCTGTTGAATATGTTCCATGCTAAGGCTTTGGTTAGGACATTAAGCACATTCCTACAACAAATTGTTGTGTCAATACTTCCCAAGACCTGGACTTTCTCCTGATAGCCTACGCACTCCCCGATCGGTTGATAAGGGAATTTCTTCAAGTCTAATGAGCAAAAAGCTGCAACAACAAGAGACATCGTGATTAACATTGACAAATATATTTGCGCTTATAACTATAGAGAGAGAGATTTATCTGAATACTACTCTGGCCTGAGCATGGATACAAAATACGAAGAAATTAATGAATACCTGGATCATCCGGCGAATGTAAATCTCCGGAGGAGACATGAATAATTGAGATTGCTACATTGAAGAAGAAGGCGAGCCTGAAAAAAGGGTATCCTTTGTTGATCATATCCATGTAATTTGGTGGCTTGAATTCAGTCCATATATAAGGTTATATTAATTTTTACTTCAAGAAAACATGCAACTGAAAGTTTTCTATGGCAAGATTGTGTCCATGTACTTATAGATTAGCTAGTCTGTTGGTTGTATCGTGATTGTTCAGAAACCAACATTTCTTGGTGATTACAGCTAGCTGTAACACTCTTGCGATCACCGTTGAAGATGCTTCTGTTTTTGTTGCTAATTATGATCAATCATGATATGGAAAAAATTAATTATTATGAGATTATTTAACAGGCTTAATCACTTAATTCATCTTTGGTAGTATCAACTTTAAAAATAGAAATGAAATATTCTGAGTAATATACATCTTCAAGCACATCGCCGCATCGAAAGGATGTGTCTTCCTGTCAGGAAGACAAATACATTACGGCAATCAAAGAGTTCGTTTTCTTTGAAAATTTTATGTATATATATTATATATGAGTAAGCGGTGCAATTATGTAAATCTATCATTTCTAGGCCATGTTCTGCCACATCGTCTGAAATGAAAATACAACGGTTTGAAACGAAAATACAATGGTTTGAACAGAATGACTAACATGTTAACAGAATTATAATTTAAAGAACGCACATAATTAGTTTTTGAACATAAGGGTCTCCATATATTAATATGGCTATATAACCTGGAGACCAATTTACTATTCACTTAATAACTTTATATAGTATTAAATATCTTAATAATAACTTGTAACTTCAAATTCAAAATCAAATTTATAGAGTCGATGCAAGTTTTTCTTTAAGGATTGTTGTATAAATAAGTTTAGTTGAAAGGCAATTGAGTGAAGTTGATCTTAAGTATTTTAGATATTTTAATTTGAAGAACACAACTTTTGATGTGAAAAATAAATATGGATCGATCTCAAATAAAATATTGAGACTGTAAGTTCTAAAATATACAGTATATTATTTCAACATTTTAGCTACTTTAATTAAACCCTTAAAATACGGGTAATTTTCTTTCTTAATTTATATTTATAAAAAAAAAAAGGAGGAACGAGGAAGAGTAATTTTTGTAAGAATGTATGAACTCAAAATAGGCCCAATCAATAATATTTTATGTTGCTCTGGGCCTAAAATATATCCCATCGGAGATTAGATGTGAACCCAGTTAATAGATCCACGTTACGTTGCTACGTTCCACACGATTTCTTATCCAACTTCACACCATTCCAAGGCCGAACCCCGCGCTCTTTTTTTCTGTATGTGCATCAACTCTTATACCTGTCATGAAAATTGCCTTCTTCTCCTCAAGGTTAGTTAGTACCTATTCTCCCTCTCTTTCTCGCTCTGTGTGTGTTCAGTTCTATTACATTTTAGAATTTGTTGTGATAGTAACTTGTCTGATAATGCTTTTATTGTTCTTGTAATTAAATGTTTCTTGCTAATTTTAGTACAAGATTGTGCTTGTGGAAAGTTTGCAATCAATCTTTTCTCTGTACATACCTTTTAAGTAATTAGATTTTCTTGGTTTGTTAAAGTTCATTTCTTTTCTCAAGAATGCTGACACTTTCAATGCCAAGCACAGGCAGGCAAGCTAACCCAACTTGGGATTTTTTTTTTTTTTTTTTTTTTTTCTTTTTAAGTTCATTCTTCTTTCTTCAAGATGGGCTGACACTTCAGCCAAGCAGCAGGCAAGGTCATCAACCCAATCTTGGTGGATTTTTTTTTTTTTTTTTTTTTTTATATGACTGTCAGTCATTTAATTCTACTGAATATTAATATATAATCTTGAATTTAGTATATAATTGGCCATTGCGATCTGTAGAGATATGATTCGTTGTTGGTCGTTGAGTATATTCAGTTGAAGGAGGAAGGTGTTATGCTAGCGTGATAGTTTAGTCCAGAAAACAGAATGAAAACTACTGATATAAGCCATTCTTAGATTGCAATATGAAAGTCTTAAGAGTAGAGATTGGAAGTATGCGTTTGCTTGCAAACTCAATATATTGTTCTGAAGAAAGTATTAAGTAGTCATACATTCAAATCGGCATGAAGATTTCATTGAAGGAAACGTATTTCGCGCATCGTAGTGTTGAAAATTTTGCCTAATAGCATGAAGTCAAAAGACTGTTCGTGTAAGAAGTGATAGGAACTATTGTGGACCTTGTGCTTAGAGATGCTTCAATCAATTCTCTGGCTGGACAAATAAGTTTCCCTTTCATTTTAGTAGTACTGCTGCGAGATAAATAAGGTAGCTCCAGTTTTCTAATGGTGATTGCCTTGTTAAATTTCTGATGCAAAAACCAATTATTCAACTTCTTTTTTGTTTCCACTTTTTGATATTAATATCACTTTTCAGTTTTTTTATTTTTAATTCGTCCTGGCCCGCGCCAGTCTCCCGGTGTTTTTTTTTTTTTTTTTTTTTTTTATATGATGTAGTATTTAATTCTACTAATATTAATATATAATCTTGAATTTAGTATAAATTGCATGGTTTGTAGAAAGATCATGAATTTTCTTGTTGGTCGTGAGTTATATTCAGATTGAAGGAGAGAAGTGTGTTATTGCTAGCGTGATAGTTTAGTTCCAGAAAACAAGAATGAAAACTAACTGATATAGCCATTCTTAGATTGCAATTGAAGTCTTAAGAGTAGAGACTTGAAGTATGGCGTTGGCTGCAAACTCAATATATTTGTCTCATGAAGAAAGTATTAGTAGTTCATACATCAAATCGGGAATTGAAAGATTTCATGGAAGGAAGGGACTTCATTTTCGCAGCATAGTAGTGTTGAAAATTTTGCCTAATAGCAGAAAGTCAAGAAGACATGTTCAGTTGATAAGAAGTTATAGGAACTATTGTGGACTTGTGCTAAGATGCTCACATCAATTCTCTGGCTGGACAAATAAGTTTCCCTCATTTAGTAGTACTGCTGCGAGTATAAATAAGGTAGCTCCAGTTTTAATGGTGATGCCTTTGTTAAATATTCTGATGCAAAAACAATTATCAACCTTCTTTTTTGTTTCACTCTTTTTTGATATACATATATTTTCATTTTTTTTTTTTTTTTTAAGGCAAAAGAAGTGCTTAATTTTCTGATGTTGAGTGTGTCAAACAACCTAAAAGAAAAGGGCCAGTTGCAGTTCTTGAAAGTTGCCGGCATATTGGCATGTGCCCTGTTAGTCATTCCATCGGCTGATGCTGTTGATGCTCTCAAAACTTGTGCTTGCTTGTTGAAGGAGTGCAGGTAAGTCAAATTTCCTGGCAGCCTATAGTTATGAAATCTACCCTCTCTCTCCTTCTCTATGCATTTGATCCTCTAAAATTTAACCACTTGGGAACAGTATTTATATGTTAATGATGAAACTGAACCTTAAATGTGACTTTAGCTTTGCTTAATTGTAGCCCACGAGTCACAAGTTGAAAGTTGAAACTATCAAAAAAACATCCTTATAATGCAAGGGGAATGTTGCATGCATCTAATCCTCCCCAATAGATGCAATAAGGAAAAGCTCCATACACTAGAACACCATTTATACTTGCGGAAGCATTTCTCATCAAATATTGATGCAAGTGTTGTTCTTCAACAAAATTTGATTTGTTTTAGACCCTTTAATATCTGATTTAGCACTAATTACTTTATATGCTAATTTTTTTTTCATGAACTCTTTATCTGACTTAAGGCTTACTATTTGTTAGGTTAGAATTGGCTAAATGCATTGCAAACCCAGCATGTGCTGCCAATATCGCTTGCCTTCAGACATGCAATAATCGGCCTGATGAGACTGAATGTCAGGTGAGTTCTGTTCTATTAAGCATTCATGGATATATATATATACCTGTAAACAAATTGTCGGTGCACCATAGATGTATAAACAAGCATAACAGTCTCTGCTAGAGCAAGCTATCAGAAAGATTGTTGCACACTTGCACTACATATATGGCTGACCAAGAGAGTAGCATATGTAAATGAAAGCATGTCCTCTCTCAGTTCCAGCTTTCAGTAAGTTGGTCAGCCTAATAGCTTGTTTGCCCTTTATTGTCAGTGGAAACAAATATGCTTATCATGAATACCCTTCCTTGTAATTTTTCAGATTAAATGTGGGGACTTGTTTGAAAACAATGTTGTTGATGAATTCAATGAGTGTGCAGTCTCAAGAAAGAAGTGTGTACCTAAAAAATCTGATGTTGGGGAATTTCCAGTCCCTGATCCAGCTGTTCTAGTCAAAAGCTTTAACATTGCAGATTTCAGTGGAAAGTGGTTCATTACTAGTGGCCTAAATCCTACATTCGATACTTTTGACTGCCAATTACATGATTTCCATAGAGAGTCTAACAGACTCGTAGGAAATTTGTCATGGAGAATACGAACTCCAGATGGTGGCTTTTTCACTCGATCAACTGTGCAGAAGTTTGTTCAAGATCCATTGCAGCCTGGAATACTCTACAACCACGATAATGAGTATCTTCATTATCAAGACGATTGGTATATGCCTTATTATTCCTGTTCTACTACTATCTTTATATTACGCTTCAATTTTGCTGTGGCTTCAAAGTAAACTAGCTTGGATCCATCTTTCCAATATTGCACATTTTTTCCAATTTGATCCTGTGGGCTCTTCCAAGATTTAAGAGCTACCGAACAATGGCAGTTTGCAAAATATGGATCTCAAAAATATTTTAAGCAGTTTAATGCAGAAGAAACACTGCCATTTTGTGGCTTTTTCAGCTGTCATTTGCAAACCACTTATCTATTACTAATTTAAATGCGCTTTGTGAGTGTTGCTTGAGTAATTTTTACAGTGGACAGCTGTGCGTCAATCTATTGAATAATCAACATAAAGTATTTTTTCTCCTACAGTTTGCTAAATTTAGCCAGAATAACTAACCAGCAATATATTTTATGCATCCAGGTATATATTGTCCTCCAAGCTAGAAAACAGCGAGAATGATTACATATTTGTGTATTACAGAGGCAGGAATGATGCTTGGGATGGATATGGTGGTGCCGTTGTGTACACAAGAAGTGCAGTTTTACCGGAAAGCATCATACCTGAATTGGAAACAGCAGCTAAAAAGGTAGGACGAGATTTCAACAAGTTTATTATAACAGATAATACTTGTGGGCCTGAGCCTCCCCTTGCTGAGAGAATAGAGAAGACGGTAGAGGAAGGGGAAAAGACCATTATAAGAGAGGTTGAAGAAATTGAAGGGAACGTAGAGAAGGTGGGAAAAACAGAAATGGCCCTGTTTCAGAGATTGGCAGAAGGGTTTAAAGAGCTGCAACAAGATGAAGAATTTTTCGTGAGAGAGCTAAGTAAGGAAGAGATGGATATATTGAATGATCTAAAAATGGAAGCAGGTGAAGTGGAAAAACTCTTTGGCGAAGCATTGCCTCTTAGGAAATTAAGATAGAATCATCTTAGAAGAAATCTTTTGTTATAGATCATACCTAGAATAATACTAATTCTTTGGGAAATGTCAAGCAATATTGCATTTATGCCTTCTGAAAAAAAATCCAGATTCCAATTTTTAAACTGTATTTTGTTGCCTGTTTTTCATTGTCCTTTTTGTTTTTCTGTGAAAGAAGCAATATCAATAGCTTACTCAAAAACAAAGTATCACAAGAATGATAATCAAAAGATCAATTGAAAGACTACTCATATCATATTTCTTAGAACTTTTTAGGACTTTTACATCACGGCATTACTTGAAACAAGAATAAACAAATACCAATATAAGCAGAACCTTAAACAGTCCCAGAACAAGGACTAGATCTTACTTGTCCAAATTAAAGCTAGAAACAAACCAGAAGGAATAACAGGTCATTAAATCCTCCATAGAACCCTCTACTTCAAGAATGACTAAAACTAGTAGCAATAGGTATGACAATAACAAGAATGATCAGCAACAAAAGTATAATCCCAATACACAACCACTTCCTGCTACTTCTCTGATAATCTTTAGCAGTCTTGAGCTCTTTTGCACCATCTTTCACATAATGACTAGCATTTAACACATGATGCTCAATATCATCCAATTGCTCTCCTTGTGCTTCCACCATAACTGCCATATCCAAGAACACCTGGTGCAGTTCTAACAAGCTCTTCTCAATCTCTTTTGCTGCGTCATGCCTATCCTGTATTTCCACTACTGTCTCCAATACTTTCCCTTTCCCATGCTCTTGGATTGCGCGTTTCAAGAACTCTTCACCTCCGTTATCATCAGAAATTATCTTTTCAATTACTTCCTCATCAGGATATTCTCCAGTAACTGTAAAATATCTTCTTCCTACAGTTTCTTTATACTCAGCCATCATTTTTTGCCTTAATCCTTGAAAATCCATCATTAGCTCTTTTAACTTTTTTCTCAAACCATTGGTGACTGCAATTCTGGTTCTATAAATTGGTGTTCCTTCTTTAAACGCAGATAATCGCCTGTTAGCTTCATTAGCCCTGTCCATTTCTTCTAGTTGAGCTCTGATAGCTCTTGCTTTTTTGAGTACAGTAACAATATCTGCATTGATTATATTGCGCAGAGATTTTACAGCTTCTGATTTGTGTAATGATTTGCTTTCTTCATTGGATTGTTGAAGACTGTCAAGAATTTCGCGGATTGATCCCATTTCCTTCTTGACAATCTCAGCTTCTTCAAGGAATAAACCAAGGTTCTGATCCATGGTATTTGATGCATTAGCCATTTCCACATCAGGGTCAGGTCCAGCTTCTAGATCTTTCATGGCTTCCTTCTTTAGGTCTACATAACTGATGAAGGATTTGGTCATTAAATCATTCATCTTTAATTATTTAACCTGAAACAGAACACACCAAAATAAAAATTAAAAAAAAAAAGTACACACGAAATCATTTGTTAGGGATATCAAGCAAACAAATCCTTCATTTTTCGGCTTTAGTAGTTTAATTTAACAGTAAACAGAACAAAAAATCAAATTGATATGAACCATAAGAAATAGGCTAAACACTGAAACTGAACACAAAAATTTTTCTTTGAATTAGGCGTACAAAAATTAGGCAGATCAAGCATGCAAAAAATTGAGGAACAGAGAAAGAAAAACAGAATCTTCACTTTATTAAGCAAAAAACAGAATAAAAATCAAATTTATGACATAGTCATAGAAAACTGAAAATAATGAGATACCAACTGCAAAATCATAGACAGTTTATATATATGTGTATGCGTGTGTTGGTAAAAGCTAAAGCATACCTTTATGAGCTAGTAAAATCAAAGCAGTTGCTTAGAGAGCTTGAGATGGAAAGTGGGGTTTAATATTTTGTAATATGAAATAGAGAGACGAAAAAGGTAAGAAATTTAGTTAATCTGAGCTTGGGAGACGGAAAGAAGGAGATGATGATGTTGGTTTGGTTTCTGATATGGAAATTCAAGCTCAGATGATACTGGATTTCTTCTGTGGATTTGAAATGAGTTAAATGAGATACTTAAATGGAAGCAAAAAAAGTATATTGTAAGATCTGAAAAATGTAGCCGTTTGTAGGTTCCCAACGGCTATATTTCTGTTCCTTTCCGTTGCTCTATTTTGCTTTTTTGGGCCCATTGTATTTTAGGCCCATAATAAACACGGGCTCCCTTTTGGGCTACGGTGTCTTTTTCCCCTACTTAGGCCCAAAAACGTTAGGTTCTATTTAGATTTTTGCATTTTTATTTTTGTATAATGACACGGAAAAAATAAATTGTGAATCAATTATGGAAATCGCAAAAAAAAAAATTGTAAAATTTAAAATATGTTTTTTATATTTTATCAATAACCTGTTTTTACTGTTTTAATGTGCTCACTTGCAAATTTCTTTATAAATTGAAACTTAAACAGATTTAGTCTTCAATCCTTTCTTGTCATCAAAGATTAATTACATTAATAAGCCCATTATTTAACAGATAAATTTAAATAAAATAATTTAAGCATCTTTTTTTAAAGAATTTCAATAATTAGTTGATGGAGAAAAAAAGGAAAAAAATTATAAATGATGGTGTTTTTAAGAAATTTAGTGTTAGAATCGTGTGATGCGCAGAACAATATTAAAAGATAAAAATATTTTTTATAGCTTCAACACAAATATAATACGAAAATTAGACAGTTGACACAAAATATAACATGTTTAACCCGTTTAATATTACTCCATACACCAAGGTAATAATTAAAATAAGAAATTAAGTATTTCTTATTTTATGATTTGGGTTATTTATGTTTTAATTAAATTTTAATTTAATTTAATGTATTTGGTTTATTTATGTTTTAATTAAATTTAATTAATTTAATGTTATTATCCTTGATTTGATGTAATTAATAAATAAAAATACATACACCAAGGTAATAATTAAAATAAGAAATTAAGTATTTCTTATTTTATGATTTGGGTTATTTATGTTTTAATTAAATTTTAATTTAATTTAATGTATTATCTTGATTGATGTAATTAATAAATAAAAATAAAAAACAACTTATATTCTTATAATTGCTATCATTACGCCTTATCTTTTTACAACCATGAGAAATAATTATTATCATTTTTATACTTGACAATTTTAAAGACTTACTCTTAATTTTCATATAATGCAATTACAAATTGTTCTGCTTTTATAGATAATAGATATTCTAACTCTTTTAAACTTATTAATAAAAATTATAAGTACTTTGTACGATATAATCCTTTCCAAAATAAAAAAACTTTTCAAAAACCCTAGTTATGGACGAGGATAGTCTGTTTCGATGATTGGTCGTACCAAGACGACAGAACGATGAAAAGAAAATTAGGATCGGGCCCACAGATCGGAGAATCCTCGTGGAATGTCTGCTTTTATTAGTAATTAAATACCTTCTTTTTGTCTTTGTAAGCAGTCTAAAGTTAAAGAATAAAGTTTTTATTTGGTGAATTATAAAATATAAAATTTACCTTGATTCATTTTTTTTTTCATTATAATTCAATCATTTTTTTTACAGATTTAATTAGAATATCAATATTGAGGAAAGAAAAAAAAATCAATATATATATATCACTTTCGTGGTATAATTCGAAAGTAAAAACATATTTTTTATTTTTGTATGCAATTATTAATTAGATGAGAGTTTTTTATGATAAAGTGATCTATTTTTGGCAATAAAAATATGAATATAATTTAATTCTATACCTATATATATTAATATATAAATTTTTAAAGTACGGTTGATGATCCGAAACATATTAAAATATGAAAATATTGTAATATTTTTTTTCATGATAGTTAATTTTTTATTTAGTAAACATTAAATTCTCATCTTTAAGAAAGAAAAATATTTTTTAATCATTAATGAATTTGTAACTTTATAAATATATTTATTTTAATTCAATAATTATCAGTAATTACTATTGACTATCATTACCCGTGATCAATAACGATGACAGTTTATTATTTGTTATGTCTTTTTTATCACATTTAATAACAAGATTTTAAAATACAAAGTTTTATAATTATAAATTTTTTATGGTTTTATTATTTAAAATTTTAATATTTTGCGGTAATTTCAGTGCTATAACTAAATAATTGAAATAAATTATTTAAAAATATTTTGTTCAAAAAAGTATTTATCAAAAATAAATTATTTTTTGTAAACAAACCATCCTAAAATCTGATCTGGTAATTTGTTATCCCTAAACTTTTGGATGAAAATATTTTTTCACATCTTAAATCGAGGAAAAAATAAAAATAAAAACAGATTAGAGATCCCTAATTGCTAATGGAATACAAACCCAAAAGCTTATCTAAATTAGCAGCCACCAAACTGCCAAACAGAGCTCTTCTGGTAGTTAGGTCAATCACAATCACTCCATTTCTCTGTACATTTTATTTTGGTACTTCAATTCCAACTTGGGAACCCAAAAAACAACCCAATTTTAAACGTCTGCTTTCCTATTTCCTCCCAAAATCTCAGACCAACCAATCAACAATAAAGTTGCTTCTTTTACTTCATACCAGTTGCTGCCTTTGCTCATACTTAAATATACAATCACTATTCACTATCAAACTATAGCAGGAATTAGTGATGGGGGCAGTGAAGGCGGCGATTGGTGATGGAGTGCTCACTTTCATGTGGGTTTTCTGTTCTTCAATGTTTGGATTGTTCACTAGCCTCATAGCCGCTGCTCTTCGGGTTCAAAATTATTTGTGGGCTACTCTGTTTATCACTACCGTTCTTGTTTTCGTGTTTGTTTACTTGTTTGGCTTGATCGCTGGGTTCTTGGGTGGAGCCAGTTTTAACCCTACTGGTAATGCCGCCTTTTATGCTGCTGGAGTTGGTGGGGATAATCTTTTTTCTTTGGCTCTTAGATTCCCTGCTCAGGTGACATTCATTATCGTATAAAACATATCTTTCTTTATATATTTGCATATAGGTTTAGTATATACTAATAGCTGAATTCGAATTGTCCTGAATCTTTGGCTCTTAGATTCCCTGCTCAGGTGAATCGTTGGCTCTTAGATTGCCACTGTTCAGTGAATTTATTTAGATTTTATTTTTATTGTGGGCTTGCTATATTGTTTCTGTAGAGGCATACATAAATGAGTGGATTTTACTTTCTTTAATTTTTAGTATCTTCCGGTTTTTGGGTCAAATTCAACCTTTTTTCTTTTTTTTTTTTTTGGGGGGGGGGGGGAATTTTTCTTAAAGTTCTCTAATGTTTTTTCTAAGGCAAACAGAAAGAAACATTATTATATTGTTGCTGTTTTGTGTGATTGTTGTTGAAAATTAAATGGAAGAAATAGCTTTATAGTGAGCCAATGTTCCAGAAAAAGAGAAAGGGTTAAATTCAGAGGGGGGGGGAATTTTCTTAAAGTCTCTAATTGTTTTTTCTAGCAACAGGAACAGAACATATTATAATTGTTGCCTGTTTTTGTGTATTGTTGTTGAAAATTAAATGGAAGAATATAGCTTTTATAGTGAGCCATGTTCCAGAAAAGAGAAAGGGTAATTCAGAGACGGTGATAGATGTACAAGAACTTGTTTCTCCAAAAAGACAGCAACTTTAAAGGAGCGACTTAGATTTATAATAATAACAAACAATATGCTTAAGAACTCGTATTAAGCATGTAATACCTTCTTGACAGGCAGCAGGTGCTGTGGGTGGGGTACTGGCTATCTTGGAGGTGATACCACCACAGTATAAGCACATGCTTGGAGGTCCTTCGCTGAAAGTTGACTTGCATACTGGAGCCATTGCCGAGGGAGTGTTGACCTTTATAATTACCTTTGTTGTTCTGTTAATTGTCCTTAGAGGTCCTCGCAACTCATTTGTGCAGAATTGGCTGATTGCAGTTGCAACTGTAACATTGGTTGTCACAGGTTCCAAATACACAGGCCCTTCTATGAACCCTGCTAATGTGAGTAGTCCAGCTTTCTTTACATGTTCCAGATTCATTTTTTGCTTTTCTTTTTATGTCTTAAATATGTGCTATGGTTTAAATGATGTGTCAATTTTGCCCCTTTAGTTTCTAATAAGAAGCAGAAATTCCTTTAAATTATAAGCTTATTAAATGCTTTCAAGGATTTGTTGCTGTATTTTGTATAATATGCAATTAGGTACTGGTTTTATTTGTGTTGCATCTTGTCAGTTTTGAGTGTAACTGTACACCCAGCTGCTCTGACTTTCTTGCAATCACCCTTTTTGTTGCTACTCTATCCAACTCTCAAAAGTTCTGATCACTTTCTTTTTCATTATTCCATCTGATTTTTTTTCCTATTCTCAGAGTCTTACATTATGGATTATATTTATATTATTTGTTTGAAGATGTGTAATACACTGCTTTAACATTTATATGAAATCATTGAAGATGAT
Source organism: Jatropha curcas (assembly GCF_014843425.1). Next base: position 907,909 of record NW_023590973.1, read on the forward strand.
TTTCACATACTGTCTCATCACACTAATATGTTATATCGATTGGAACTGGTACCTCTTCAATTTGCTTTAGTTTTGTTCTTATGTCCCTTTAACATTCTAGCTCTTGTGCTCTTTCTTTATTTGCGCATTTATTGACATTGCATTGCTGAGTTGCAGATGTTTAGACATAAGGTTGCAAACATGCTTGGTCAGTCTATTCTCTGTCCGTTCTATTGGCATGTGGCTAGTTTGCCTTTATTCATATTATGTGATATGTTTATTGAGTCATCCATTTTATTCATTGGAACCAAAAAAAAAAAAAAAAGAAAAAAGTAAATCAAGAAACATATTGAACTTTGAATAGAAGAAAATGGAAATAAAGGATTTATATCCAACCTCAACTAGTTTGGGAAATTGGGATTAAGGCTTGGTTTTTGTTGTTGTTGTACTGAACTTTTGAAGGCAACCTATCTTGGAACATGGTTTAAGGGTAGCTACATGATGGCGCATTGGCACTTATGGGATATACTTACTGAAAAGAAGAAGGGTTTATCTTTTATTGGCATATTTTATGGTGTATATATATTTTCAAATGAGAAAATCATCATTCATATTATGTAGTCCTTTCTGAATGACAGGCTCGGACTCCCACTCCTTGCCCACCTCTGATTATAACAGATTAATAATGCAGTTCTAACAAATGAGATAATAAATCGCTATATTTGATAAAGCACTTGGTCAATGAACATATTATGAAATTGAAATGGACATCTCTACATAATTCTGTCAGTGGAAGATTTCAAATTGCATTCATCTTTTTATACCCTGATTAAATCTTTTCTCTACAGTATTTTGGCATCTTTATTAAAAAGTAAAAAACATTCGTTGGTTTAATAGTAATATTCCAGCTTAACTAACGATGGAGAATTACCTTATTGCTTTTATATTGACCGGATGAGAAGCAAGTTTGCTTTTTACCCTTCTATGATTAGGATCGGAGATTAATGGTAGGAAGGGAAGGGAAAGGAAAGAAATATTAATCTTATTTTCCTTGTCTGTTGGTATCTGGCTAGTAGAAGTGTAAATTTTAGATTTAGTGCATCTATATTAATTAATAATTATTCAATTTGTCAAGACTATGGAGATAAGGAAAACAAATAAATTGTCTTTTTTGAAATCCTTTGGGACACTCACTCTCTGATTTAATATAGACGATGATGTAGGAAGTTCTTTCTTTGTCTTAATGATGGTGCTAACCAGGAAAATGGTTGACTTCTGTTGACAGTAGTGGTTGTCTATGGAAGTTGAAGACATGGATTGTATAACATGGAAAGTAACATCCATAGAGAAAAGTGGAGATGTTGATAGTGAGGTGGAACTATAATCTCACTGCTGGGGTGGAGATGGTGCAATGTTGTAAATAGAGATTGGAATATAAAATAATCGTACAAAGATATATTTGTTTTGAAACTATAAGGTTTGAGATTATTACATGCTGTATTGATCCAAAAATGATTGTTATTGACTCATGCAAAGGTCTTTGAGAGATATTGAGGATCATGGGAATTTTAGGGATAATTCGGGGAAGGAAATGAAATGCCACGACAAGCGTTTGATCTCAAAGTTTACTTTTGACTGTAGGCTTTGAAGATTAAATTGATAATGGCCTCCACAATAGTTTTTACAAGTTAGTTCCAGTAGATTTTACAACCTGCCTTTCGATGTTATACTTTTAGGATCTGTTACCTGCCTTTTGCCCTTCAGGATTACTGTTTGATCAGATTAAACTCCTTTGCGATTTGTTTGACATGGGACCTGGGTTTTTGCAGATTGATCTCCCATCTTTCATATTATGTTTTACTCTCTTCTTCTCTCTTGTATTGGCATTACCTATTTTGATATTAGGCTAATTGATGATCAGTCTACTTGCACTGCTCTAACTTCTAATGAACTAAATAAATTGTGGGATGATGTAACCTAATATGGTGTAATGTACCAAGCCACATCTTTTAACGCTAATCTTTAAGCATATCATCTTTTCCTTTAGGTTTTGGGAGAAAAGTTAGGGAGCTTTGCCACAATCCTCGTTTGGGTAGGATTTGAGTTATATATGATAAAATCAGATTGCTCTCCTGCGGAAAGAAATTACTGGGTCTTCCAGCAAAATTGCCTGCATTAGGACAAGTCATATTCTCTATGAATTAATTGTTTATTACTTTAACTAAGTCTTTACAAATGTACACCAAAGTTATTTGCTTTTCACATAAACTATCATCAGAAGAATCTGAAAATATAGGTCTGGGATACTGAGTTGGCTCTTCAATTCAACTTTTTAGACTTCCATCCTGATACTTTTTACTTCTTCATGGATTGGTTTAGTAAGGATGCAGATTGAGTTCCCTTGATAGCATGCTTATCCCTGATGGAAATGATGTATTTGTCCTTCTACTAAACCAAAATCTTTTTACTTTTTAAAAAAAAAAAAAATTTGGTGTTCCGACTAGCAACTTTACAGTCTAGAGTCAACTTGAATACCATTGAGCCAAGGCTCATTGGTGAAATCTCGTTTGGTTATTGAAGGCTCTGTTAGAATGTCCATATAGTTATATAAAACATTGTAAATGTGTATATATGTGTTTATATGTGTATATCACATATGTTTTTCAGTTTGCCCTTTCCTTTAAAAGATCATTTAGAAACCTTACTAAATATTGGAATCATTATTTCTGCAGGCTTTTGGGTGGGCATACATAAACAAATGGCATAATACATGGGAACAGTTCTATGTGTATTGGATTTGCCCCTTCATAGGAGCAATATTGGCTGCTTGGGTCTTCCGCTTAGTCTTCCCTCTGCCAGCACCAAAACAGAAGAAAGCCTAGAAGAGCGCATTATGTTCATCACATGGTAGATAAGCATATGCTGTAATAAATACTTTCACATTTTTCAACTCTTTAATTATTGAAGCGATCTTTAGTTAAGTTGCTTTATTGCTTGTATTCATGGAAATTGACAAGTCTCTCTTCTTTCTTCCTCTCCCACATGTTACTTTCTTTCATGCCATTTTTATTTCTTTATGTGACTTTATTTCTCAATGAAATATGCAGAAGATTTTGCAGGGCAAGTAGGTAGGATAGGCGCATGCAAGTAATGCCATTTTAGTGCATATTCATTCCTGGGGAATGAACTGTCGGATTGAATTGTCATAAAAATTACAAGATGATGCCTTGTATATCAATTGGTGGAGAGTGAACTCTGTTAAGCAGTTTTGGTACTTGCCAAAATCATGCATATCAGCCCTTATATGGTTGTACAGGTCGGGCTGAGCTTGAGCTCACCAAAACTAGGTTCGGCAGAGCTCAGCTCAGCCTACACAACCATATAAGGGTATGCTCTAGCTGGATCAGTTCATTGTAAAATAGCCAAGCTCGAACAAGGCTGGGGCTTAAAGTTATGGCAGAGTTAACACATATCCTTATATTTGCAAAGGTTAACTCTGGAGTTCTCGAATTATAATGAAGCTATGTGATGAAGCTAACACATAGATCCTTCCATCTTAAAAGTCTGTCATTTTCAAGAAAAGATGAAAATAACCTTGTTTAAAAAAATTTCGAGAGTCTTTTAAATTATAAGGAAACTATCGTATAAGTATTTGAATTTGGATTTATTGCCAAGTCGTATTTTCTATAATTTTTTAGTTTTTATACTTATTTTAATTAACATAAATAATTTTTGATAAAATTTGTTAATTTTGAATTATTTATAAAATGTTTAATATATATTTAATTGAAATGTAAGAATAAGAAATATTACCATATTAGAAAGCTAAAACCACTTTTCTTGAACTTTACACTACAATCTCCGCTCTCTCTTTAAAACTCAAATTAAAAAACTATAAAACGAAGTCACCCCCCGCCTTCGCCGTTCCCATCACAAACGCACTGACACTAAATTGAAACTGCAACTGCCATTCCATCAGACGACATCGTCGTTCAATCCCTTCTTCTTCCTCTCTCTCTCTGTCTCCAACTGTCAAGACATTATAGTTTTATGGACTCGTAGATCTTCTTTTCATTTCCTCTTCGACTCCAGAATTCATCTCTGTAACATTTCTTTTCCTTTTTTAAATCTTAAACAAGGAGAGCTGGATCCATCACAGGAACCAGCGCAGTCCTTGAAGGCATCCGCCGCGGCCGCCACTTCCAACGGCCAGATCCGCTATCGTTCCCCTTCCTCTGCTGAACTTCTGGAGACGGGTGCCTCGGCCGGCACTAACACTGCTGCTGCCTCTACTTCTCCCACCCACTCCGAACACCATCTACTCCACCAATTGCCGTTTGAGAAAATGAAGCGCCCGGTGTCTCGACATGAGCCTTTGTCTGAAAAGATCCATAGGTACCGAAGCGTTCTTCTGGTGATTTCGATCCCGCTGCTCTTGATCGCTTTTGTTCTGTTTTTCATGCCTAGTCGGTCTCCAACGGCCGTTTTGGAGGAGTACGAGATTATTAGTGGCCGGAAAATGTCGCCCAATTTGAAAGATGCCAGGAGATATGCGGTTATTTTTGACGCTGGAAGTTCGGGGAGTAGAGTGCATGTTTATTGTTTTGATCAATACAATAATCTCGTTCCAATCGGCAGAGATCTCGAGCTTTTTCTCCAGGTGATAGCGATGAACCTTTTCTTTCGATGATTACTTCTGTACTAGTTAGATCTGAGTTCATTTCATTAAATTTGGGGCATAAGAGAGACACAAGTCTTTGCATTGCATTCGTAGTCTGATTTTCTTATATTTAAATGTTTGATACGTTAAGCACATTTCGGCTTATATTTTGGAAGACGCTTGTGAACTTTCTGTTTCATTATAGCAAAACGAACTCCAGTATTGTTTCTGGTACAGTTCTTTAACATTTTGTTTTTATTTGATGTTTCTCATAGATTAAACCAGGTTTGAGTGCGTATGCAAATGACCCACTGGCTGCAGCAAATTCCCTTCTTCGCTTGCTTGAACAAGCAGAAAGAGTTGTGCCTAAAGAGTTGAGACCGAACACACCTGTTAGAGTTGGGGTGAGTGGATTCAGATAGGATCTTCTTTTATCTTTTATCATTTATTAGAAATGTTATTTTGATTCTTTAATGCCATTGTATACATTACTTAATTTGGCTTTTCAATGTCCACTTAGGCTACTGCAGGTTTGAGGGCTTTGGAAGGTGATGCATCTGATAGAATTTTGGATGCAGTAAGTTTCTATACGATTTCCTATTTGTTTCTTGTGTTCAATTGTTCTATCCTCGTCATCTAATTATAGCATTTGAATTCCCTGCTTTAAGGTTAGGGATATTCTGAGAGATAAGAGTACCCTGAAAACAGAGGCAGATGGAGTTTCTGTGCTGGATGGTTCTCAAGAAGGTTCTTATGAATGGGTATGCTACCTTGACTGCTAAAAAAGATAATTTCATTCTGGCCTCAATTCTTACCACAATAACATTACTGATGCGAGTCATTCGCAAATTTTAAAACTCATTTCTTTATACTGTTAGGTTTCTAATAACAGATATACGTAGCAAAGACAATAATGGTAATTTCTTTAGGAGTAGGCGATGATTAGGGGGTGTAACATTACAACGACATTGTGTTGTATTCCCATAATGAATTGAGCATTGGCAACATAATCCTAGACTGAACTGTGGCACAATCACAACTCTAGGCTCATAACTCTGGAAACTTGCACTGTTTCCTAAATTTGATATCTCTTTGGCTCACTATTGGGTGTGGCTGAGACACCTAGGTATACTTTTTATTCAAGTTTCTAGCTCATCCCCTGGGCTTCCTGGAACTACCACTGCTTCATGGTTGGCACAAGGAAATTTCTGGGCTCTTGCCTATGTTGGGGGAATTCTAGTAATTCTGGCTACATATTATGAGCTGGAAACTTCGTTTACATTTCACACTGAGTTTTTGGCAACTGCATAGTGGCCAGGGGAAGAACTCATTTTTTAATCTGGTAACTACTCTTTAGCAAATGTTGTCTTTCACACATGTTTACTATTGCTCCTTAATGATCCACAACCAAAGTAAAACTTATGTATACCAGACCTCCATGTGATAATTTTACTTTTATAGCCTTCTAGCCTAACCATGTTTTCCTGGCTATTTTCAGTACTGGCTCATTTAACTCATGAGCATGCTACAGTTTGGAATTCACTTTATCCTCATTGACGACCTACAATAAGCTGTATGATGCCACACCAGTGGTGGATCTATTCAATTGGTGCCCCTCCCCCTCTTTTTTTATTAAATTCTTTTAAGTATTCGAATAAAATACTCTCACTTGACAAAGTTAAGTGCTAACAGCATCGGTATGTTATTTTATTAACTACTGTCAGTATATTGAGACATACATTACTCATTATGTTGGAACATTTTTTACTGTTGTATATAAATACCTTTAAATTACTGCAAAGCCAAACTGCTATGGTTTCCATATAATTTTGTGTTGTAACATTAAGGATAAAAAAATAAATTAGAAAAGATTATAAAGTATAATGAAACACTAAAAAGGTCACTATCCAATTCCACTCAAATTACTTAAGTTTATAATATAATCGAATAAAATTAATACTCTCACTTTGACAAAGTTAAGGTGCTAACAGCATCGGTATGATATTTATAAATTAACTACTAGTCAGTATATTGAGACAATTTACCATTACTCATATGCTTTTGAAAAACCAATTTTTTTACTGTTTGTAATAAAATACTTTAAATTACTGCAAAGCCAAACTGCTTATGGTTTCCCATAATAATTTTGTGTTGAACCATTAAGGATAAAAAAAATAAAATTAAATTAGAAAAAGATTATATAAAGTATAATGAAACCACTTAAAAAGTGTCCACTACTATCAATTTCCCACTCAAATTACTTAAGTTTATATAATATATATATATATATATATATATATATATATATATATATATTAATAATATATATAATATATATATATTCATCTATGTTCTCTCTTCCACAGTAATCTTTCTTAATTTCAAAAATATATTATATTATTTGACAAATTATAACAAGGTGTGGCATAATTTCCATTTCTTTTTAGTGTTTTTATATTTTTTTATTCATTATTTAAAATATGCCCTCAAAAATAATCAATTGAGAAGGTCAATTGTATTATTTCAATTCACTTTAAAATTGACTATATCCTTTAAAATACCTTCATTTCTTTATTATTATTTTTTATTTTTTTCTGGGGTTTCCACCACTGTGCCACACACCTTCTTGTTTGGGAAGAGTAAATGTGGTAAACAGAAGGGCACCTGCAGTCCCAGAATCACAGCTATGGCCCGCGATTTGCTTGAAAATGGACTCTTTTGAACGCAGTGCTGAGTTTCAATTTATAAAACTGCTCTAAATAAGACCCTCATCTATGTTCTCTCTTCCACAGTATCTTTCTAATTTCAAATTATATTATATTTATTTGACAATTTAAGGTGTGCATAATTTTCCATTTCTTTTTAGTTTTTATATTTTTTTTATTCTTTTTTAAAAATTATGCCTCAAAAATATCAATGAGAAGTCAATTGTATTATTTCAATTCACTTAAAATTGACTATATCTTAAATACTCTTTTATTATATTTTTTTATTTTCTGGTTCCACCACTGTGCCACACACCTTCTGTTTGGGAAGATGTAAAGTGTAAACAGAGCACCTGCAGTCCCAGATCACAGCAATTGGCCCATTGCTTGAAATGGCTTTTGAAGCGTGCTGAGTTTCTAATTATAACTGCTCTAAATAAGAATAATCCCAAAGTTTTGGTGGAATTACATAAGAAATGCAACCTATTGAGACGGATGATTATTTTTGCATAATCTAATCTAATCATGGCAACTTAGTGCTCTCTTGTACTAATTCACCCCGTATCTATTTGTATTTGCTCTATGCCTTTTCCAGGCTTGATGATGGTGGAAATTCATTTATGTGCTTTCTCCTTATTAGACTATTGCCTATGGTGGCCTATAATGTGTATCATTGAGCATTGTTTTCCCAAATCATGGAACTACCACATGCATGATACGAAAATATGAATATGTAATGTTGGTGCCATGGTACATTTAAAGGTCATGACCAAACAATTCAATTGACAAATGGAAGATACAAATCTGTACACTTCTTTACTGCACTTTTACTTGTTTTGCAGGTGACGATAAATTACTTATTAGGAAAATTGGGCAGTTCATATTCTGATACAGTTGGAGTGGTTGATCTTGGGGGTGGATCTGTTCAAATGGCATATGCTATTTCTAAAGCGGATGCTGCAAAGGCTCCAAGAGTATCAGATGGAGAGGATACATATATAAAAGAAATGCATCTGATGGGCATTGATTATTACCTTTATGTTCACAGGTAATAAATTGGTTTTCTGATTATCTAACTGACAAGTTCTTTGATCAGCTCATGGGCCTTCTGTAACAGTGAGTCCCTTATTTGTATTTGCAATTTTTCAAAATTTCCTATTGCTATAATGTTCTGAATTTCTCAAGTTTATTATGCGTTTATTTGGCTATTCATGGTACTGTGAAGCATTAGGAAATTATTTCTTACTTTGATTTTGTCTTTGACATTTGCAAATGCAGTTACCTTCACTATGGCTTATTAGCAGCTCGAGCAGAAATTTTGAAGGTTTCTGAAGACTCTGAAAATGGGTGCATCTTGGCTGGTTATGATGGTAAGTTAAAAAAAAAATCATTGTTATGCTGTTTGCCTGTTATGCCTATCTTCTGTCATTCAAGGGAATAATTTATTGTCCCATTGTTTTTGTTGCATAAATGCCTTTCTAGAAACTGATATTCTTTGTAAGCTATTTGTTTAGATGATCATGATACACATTGCCAACAATTCTGTATAGAAAGATTACACTATTTACGACTTTGTGGTCCAAATTACGTGTTTGAAACAGTTGTTATTTAAATGCTTGAACAATGGAGTTTTTCCCTTTTTTTTTTTTTTGCTACAGAATTTCATTGGAGATGTACTGATCTGATCTATTTGCATAGCCACATATAATTGGCTGTGTAAAGTGATAATGGAACATGTTATGTTTGCCAGTGTTGCTCATGGATCATCGTCCTGCTCCTTCCCTTCGTCTCTCTCACTAACACATTTTAGCTATAGGAATGATGTAGATGCAAAATAAGTTACTTTAGTTTGGGCCAATGAAGCACTAATAATGAATATTGTTTTCCTCCAAAAATTAAAGGGGTTTACAACTATGGAGGACTGGACTACAAGGCATCAGCTTCTTCTTCTGGTTCTAGCTTTGAAGAATGTAGGAGCCTTGCATTGAAGGCTCTGAAAGTTAATGAATCAACATGTATCCACATGAAATGCACATTTGGCGGAGTATGGAATGGTGGTGGTGGAGATGGACAAAGAAATTTGTTTGTTGCTTCATTCTTTTTCGACAGGGCTGCTGAGGTATTAATAATTCTTAGTTTTGGTTGCTGAAGAAACATTGGAAATTGCAATGTATTTATCTGGCCTGGTACGTTAATCAAATTATTTATTTCTACAGGCTGGTTTTATTGATCCTGCTCAACCTGTTGCCAAAGTTCATCCTGCGGATTTTGAGGAGGCAGCAAAGCGTGCTTGTGAAACAAAACTTGAGGATGCAAAATCTACATATCCCCGTGTTGATGAGAAACTCCTGCCATACTTATGCATGGATCTTGTCTATCAGTATACATTACTCGTAGATGGATTCGGTAAGTTTCCCATGCTTGACTAGTTGTGAAAGCTCATGATGGCTCGTATTCCTTCTGATCTTTTGTTGTCTGGTCATTCTTGAGTAGCTCTTGAACATTGGCAAGAAATTACATTGGTGAAGCAGATCAAGTATCGTGATGCTCTTGTTGAAGCTGCATGGCCACTGGGCAGTGCCATAGAAGCTTTATCATTGCCATAGAAGCTTTGTGATCATCATCAATACAAGTCTAAATTGCATCTGCATATTCCACACATGGAAACTCATGGCATTTGGTTCCTTAACATTTGCAGTTATTATCAGAATCAGTAGGGTTGACAATGCTTCAGAAGTCACCGGCAAGCTGAGATGGAAATCTGATTTTGGCCTTATATATAACAGGAATAATGAGAAAAGAATAGCTCCATTTATCTTCATTTGTAATTACGTTATAAAATGCGATCATTTATGATTTTTTAGAGAATGATTCAATTCATTTAGTTGAGTTTGTTTCAATTAACAAACAAAATGAGCATACGATTGCTATTATTGTAGCAGTAAGGATAATGATTTTCCTTTGCACAAATTTGCTGTATAGACTCCCCTGGGGTTGGAATTGGGTGTGGACTCATTTAGGTGAGCTTCATTAAAAAAAGTTACCTTGCCCAAACAGGGTTCCAAATGTGGTCGTATAGATTAAGGATCTAAGTCTGACCAACTATTTCATGGGATGGATGGTTCGATTGAAAATAAATTGCATTCACGTGTAAATTTTAAGTTAAAAATTTAAAATCTAGAGGCAAAAATAAATAAAATATTTTCATCATTGTTCGAGACGAATTATAAAAACCATTTATACAATATTTTACTCAATCTTTTAAAAGGGTACCGAATACTGAAAAAAAAAAAAATAGCAGCCTGAATCGGCAACGTTTAGTTTTACTTTAATTAATATTTAAACCGCTGTATTATAATTCAAAGGGCTTTGGATGGAATTCTAGTTGACATCTTAAATACGGTCCGATTTACTAACTCAACTCAATCGTCCCGTCTCGCCAGAAAAGATTCAAAAGCGAGCAGAAATGGCTGCAGGGCAAATCTGACAACTCCTACTGCGGTTCCTCCACTCATTCTGTTCTTGGCTAATCGGGGAAAACCTTACTCTAATAGATAGAGGTACAATATCTTATTCATGCAATTGCTAGCTGCAAAGTACAAGTATATTTTCTTCATTCAGTTATTTTCACAAACAGTTGTGCTCCTTGTGTTGTTAGCCATATATTATACTCCTCGCTCTTCTTTAAAAAGTTTAACCAAGTCTAGAAATGAGGGGAATTAGATCTATAAGTTCAAACTTGAGGATATTTTCAATTCTAGCTCGTGCCCACCTCATTTCATCGCATAATGTGCCAACTGTTACTGCAATTTCAACCATTGAAACTACTGCTAGAAGGCCCTTGATTTCCATGTTTTCAGTTTCTTCCTCTTGTTCAAATCTTGAAACCCTGATGGTACCAAAAGTGTCGAATAACCAAGAAGAATGTTTCAGTGATAGTGATAATAGTGATGCTGATGAGGATGATGTTACTCGGTTGAATTTAAGAGATGACGGTCTTATTCGAGATGTGACTACCATTGTTAATATATTGCATGAACTGAGTGACAATCCAGTGGAAACGAAAAACAAGATTGAAAAATGTGGCGTTACAGTCTCACAAGAGCTGGTACTTGAGGTCCTGTCTAGAGTAAGAAATGATTGGGAGGCTGCATTTACTTTCTTTCTATGGGCTGGCAGGCAGCCAGGTTATGCTCATTCTGTGCGTGAATACCATTCTATGATATCTATACTTGGTAAAATGCGAAAGTTTGATACAGCATGGACATTGATTGATGAGATGAGAGGGGTTAGGACTGGTATATCTCTTGTTACGCCTCAAACTTTAGTAATCATGATTAGAAGATATTGTGCAGTGCATGATGTTGGCCGGGCTATAAACACTTTTTATGCATATAAACGATTTAAATTTGATGTGGGGATGGAGGAGTTTCACAGTCTTTTATCTGCTCTTTGCCGCTACAAGAATGTGAAAGATGCTGAGCACTTGGTGTTTAGTAATAGAGATGTCTTCCCATTTAACACTAAGAGTTTTAATATTTTACTTAATGGTTGGGGTAATATCATTTGTAGTCCTCGTGAAGCAGAGAGAATATGGAGGGAAATGTGCAAGAGGGGTATCCAATATGATGTTGTGTCATATGCGAGTATTTTATCTTGCCACTCAAAGGCAGGTAATCTTTATAAGGTGCTCAAGCTGTATAACCGAATGAAGGAGATGGGGACTAAACCAGATAGGAAGGTTTACAATGCTGTCATCCATGCTCTTGCAAAAGGTAGACATGTGAAGGAAGCTATCAATCTGATGAAGACAATGGAAGAGAAAGGTATTGCTCCTAATGCTGTTACTTACAATTCATTGATAAAAACATTGTGCAAGTTACGAAAAATAGATGAGGCTAGGGGACTCTTTGACGAGATGTTAAAATGTGGCCACTCTCCAACTGTACAGACTTACCATGCATTCTTGCGTACTCTAAGGACAGCAGAAGAAGTATTTGCGCTCTTGGAGAATATGAAAAAGATGGGCTGCCAACCGATTAATGATACCTACATCATGTTGATTAGAAAATTTTGTAGATGGTGCCAGTTTGATAATGTCTTTAAGTTGTGGAATGAGATGAATGAGAATGGGATAAGTCCTGATCGTAGCTCATATATTGTGCTAATACATGGGCTCTTCTTAAATGGAAAATTGGAGGAAGCTCACAAATATTACACAGATATGAAGAATAAACAGTTATTACCAGAACCAAAGATAGACGAGATGCTTCAGACTTGGTTGTCCAATAAGCAAATAGCTGAGTGTCAGGTGACAGAATCTAAAGGTACTCGATTGGATTGTAGTCAATTGGGCAAGCAAAGCAGAGCTATCCCCAACAAAACTAATCATAATAACAAATTTCTCCGACAAGCTGAAACTAGAACAGTTGTGAGAGAGCGAGGATTTTCCTTTTGGAAGCAGTAGGTTTTCACATAATATTCAGCATGTAGTTTGTGTATTCTACAACCTACAGCGTCAAATGCTCCATGGGCTCATACAGGTGCACTATAGTTTCTGTTCTAATTGATACATAAAAAAAAGATACTTTCAGGTTATTCAATTAGCAAAGAAGTTTTGGTTTTTGAATCCTTTTATTTGTATAACTTTTCTGTAATATCAGTTCATGATTTACAACATACTTGATGTTGTTTTTCTATCTTCCATATAGATGCTCCTGAAGCTTTTTAAGTTATCTTAGGAAGTCGATTGAGCTATGCTGTGTTACTTTGTATTGCACATTAAAAGATTTCCACCTCATGGTACATACTCAGGCAGCCAAATAATAATGGCAACCATTTTTTTTTAGTTGAAAAAATTGTCAGAATTTCTGGGAAGTGCCGAATAACAACTATGAGCATAAATATGCTTGATGAGAAGTGACATTATGACATTAAATTCATTGTTTTGGTACTGGTTGTTTTCCACTTTGTCTCATCTTAAAAGCTATGTGGCCGCTTAATGACCTCTTGAATTTGTGTGTACTTCTTAAACGAGCAATGTATTTGAGAAGATTTTACCACTAACTTTTGGAAGAACTTAAATATTTGATGGTGCTTGTGCTAACTTTTCCATTGCAGAAAAAGTTGTTGGTTTCGTTGACAATTAGTCATGGAATTTATTTTTCGTATATTAAGATGTTTAAGGCTTAAAGAAAATAGTGTTTACAATTGACCAATGATGAGCTGTTGAATTTTCCAATGATATCTAGATGTTAATAGGTCACAATTAGATGGTTCAATATACCCACCTTTTTGCAACTTAATGAAGAAATTTTATTGCTTGATCTACGCTTTTAGATGATGTGTATGTAATGCTTTCTTCATTTTAATGGTTTACCTTTAACTTGCTTCACATGGATGCTCTGTGGTTAAAAATTGCCATACATCCCACTAGTAAGCATGCAATTTTATTAGAAAAGAAAAATAGCCTCATCAAACTTTTTGGGACTGTGATTAAAAAGAAAGTTGCAACATAGAATGTCAAGCCAAATGAACTAAAATGAGATATTTTTACCTAGCTTTTTTTGTTGATTTCCTTATTGTTATTATCAGTATGAATATGATAAAGATCTTTGCCTATATGTGATGGGAACTACTAGATATACGTTGTAATAGAAAAGGTAAATAGTAACATGGACTGATTTGATCATTCTTTTTTGGTTCCTTGTATTTCTTTCTTCATCTGCTTGAGGATCAATTTGTGTAACTTAAGTGAGTTTAGCATGTTCACCAAACTGTTCAAGGGAAGTAGGTGTTCAACGTCATCACCGGTAGATTCTTTCCTAATTACCAGCATTCTTGAGCTGTAAATGTACGACTCATCTAGAAATATATCTTCCATTTGTGAAACTCTGTGAAAGAACAATGCTAAGGATTTCAAATATCTCAATTAATGTGTTAAGTTGTTATGCTAATAATTTTCTGAAAAGCTCCGCATCAGTGTATCTTTGTGAAATTTCCAGAATGTTATATAACTGTTTTTCTTCCATTTTATTCCTTTTTTACCTTCTCTTGAAGGGAGATTGTACTCGCAACTTCTGTGAGAATCTAGTTTAGTGGGCATAAGTGCCACTCAGTTCAGTTATGATGGTTCTTTCAAAAGTCTGAAACCGGTGGCCGGTGGGTTAATACTATGGTCTGTGGGCACACTGTGGGTGTTGGTGAAGGGTATTTTGGCATTTTGATGTTGAATCAAGATTTGGCACGATTGAATGGAGTTTGAGTTGGTAATTTGTGATGCTTCTGTGAAATATGAAGTCATCTTTTCCTTTTTACTTTACTGGGTTATACAGATTGAAACATGCGTTGACCCAGTGTTTATATGCTGATGAAAAATGAAGTCATATATTTGCACCTAGCATTTTTCTTCCTTGTTATAAATGCATAAATTTCAACAAAAACAGTTGATTTCTACCTATTTTACATTTTATTATTCTTTTGTATGTGTGGTTCTACAATTATATAGCTTAAGCATTCTAATCCTTTATATGTTATTAATGGAGGTAGGGACCAGCAAATTAATGAAAGTTCAAATCTGCATTCTGATCTTAAATCTTTTTAGTTAGAGAAGTTATAATCTTGCTTAGACTCTATTTATCTTTTCTAACTCATCCTTTCAACGTGTATGGCCTCTAGACTGTATAGAGTTCCATGTTAGGCCTAACCCAGTATTTAGTGTCTGGCATTGGAAATCTGGTGCATTGCCATTTGGCATGGGATTGCTACGTAGGTATTAGATTAGGTGAACTACACGTGGAAAACTACAGCATATCACTCTCAAGCCTTTTTTTAGTTGAAAGTCTACTAGTTATTGCATCTTGTCTATACCATAAATTCTTGCTATGCCTCTCTTGACTAGTCCAAGGCATTTATTTATTTATTTTTTTTTTTTTTTTTTTTTCTTGCTAATGCTTCTTGACTAGTCCAAGTTTATTTATTATTTTTTTTTTTTTTTGTGATCTTGTAGTCAGTCAAATCCTTTTTTTTTTTTTTTTTGTGATCTTGTAGTCAGTCAAATCCTCCTAACAGCTTGATGTAACATTAATGACCAACCACTTGTTTGGTTAAGGTATGTGTTCAAGCTGCTGCGCACTAGATTTTGATGGAAAAAACAAAAGAGGCAGAATCAAATTCTTCCATATATATATATATATTTAATATTACATGATTTAGGATAAGGATGAAATTATTGGCCTTAATTGGGTCTGGGATGCGCTTACTGAGGGAGTTCTCATTTTCATATCCACCTTTTTGGTTGGTCTTTATTGCCACTTTTTATGCAGGTAAATTGAAAGTCAGGAGTCTTGCAACGAAGTGGAGAGATGCTTTTGACCAATTACATTAAGGTGATAACTCTACTTTACTATTAAGTGTTTTTATCTTTTTGCTTTTTTTTTCTTTGTTCTCCTATCTAAAAAGTTGAGAAACTGAGACTGAGACAAACACTTTGGGCTACTTTGTCAAGGTTACAGCACAGATTTATTAATATTATTATTTGCATATTTTGACATGTGGGTATTTGAATTTCAGCCAAACAAGTTACCTAGCATAAGGGAAAGGAGAGACGAACCTTTGAAAATCTCAGGTACTTATGCATTGCATCACACATGACATAATAATATTTTTTTTCTTAAATAAAAATAAAAATTACTTATTCTTTGCATGATAACAGACATAAAAGTGAAGCTCATCAGCCAAACAAAAGCATCTTTGAAGGATAAATATCAAAGTCTTAAAAGAGTTGTGGATAATCATTAAAGCTTTTTTTTGCTTAATTGTTATTCTCAACTCTTTAGCATATCATATGCATATGCTCTCAAAGTTTTATCTAATTCCTATACACCTTGTTTGTCTTATTCTCCTTCTTTTGTCCAATTTATATGCTTATTTTTTAGCTTAACAACCCCTTTGGCCTCATTCTATGGTGGAATTCTCCCCATACTTTGGAATTTCCTTTTCCTTTTCTTTTTTTTTCCTCCTTTCGGTGTTCTTTTTACTTGTTTATTTATTTTTGAGGAATGCCGTGCTCTGTTTGGCTGCTGAGAAACTTGACCATATATAGAAGTTAAAAATGCCAATTTCAATTTTAATATTATTGCTTGCTTGTTTTGCAATTCTTTTCTTATCTTGTTTTGTTAATGTACATTCAGGTTTACATTTATGGAAATTAAGCCAAACGTTACATGATTAACACATTTAAATTAGGATAATTCATTGATTTTGGATAATAGCATGTCATATGAATAGAAAAAGGTGTATAGCAAAACCTAAGCTACAAAGAGAGCCAATTTTAATATTTAGATTTTAAGTGAGGTAAATGGCAATTTAATCAAATTAAGGAGTGTTTGTTATAAATTTAGGTGATTTAATTGCCTTTTTTTAATCTCTGTGCAAAAACATAATACGAACAGATAAAATGGACAAAGAGATATTTTATTTTATTTGGTAGATATATTGGCAAAATGTATGGTGATGCTTAGAAAATATAATTATAATAAATAGCAATCTTGTTTGGGATGAGGGAGTCATGAAAGTAGTTTTGACCTAGCTAATTGTGCGGTTATGACTTTGAATTTTAGGGTTAAGTTAGATTCTTCATTCTTTGTTTGGTATACGTTACTATGACTAAATCAAATCAAATCAAAACTCACATCTATAATCAATAGTTTACTATAGATTGCACGTAACCAATGTCGTTTTACGTTGCACGTGTGTTTATAAACTGTTCAAGCATTGACTCTTTTTAACCCCCCTTTTTTTAGTTCCATTGTCAAATGCTAATTGTATAATAATAGATCACAAACAAAAATTCTTGCTTCAAATGCTTATTCCTTAATCAACCCTAATGTGAACGCTAATTTGATTAAATTAAAATCAAAACTTAAAAGAAAGTAAACTTTTTTCAAAAATAATAATAATAATAATAATTTATGAAAAGAGAGCGCTGTGGAAATTTACGTCATTGCGTGCATCTGTTTTGGAAAATTTATGCCACGAGTGAGACATAAATTGTGGATAAACTTATAATTAGGTTGTTCTTAATCACATAATTAAGGGCGTGATTAAAATTTTAATTAATGGTCATTAGAAAAAGATTAAAAACCATGGTCAACTGTCAAAATCATGAATATTTCTAAACTATTGTGCTTCATGTGCTGTTTTTTTTTTTGTTAATTAAGGGCTAATATTGTTTTGGGAAGCCGCATAACTTGAAATAGAGCAAGTCAAAAGAAACTGAATTTTCAATTTACAGATCAAAATATTTAGTTTTTCAGCAATTTTCTAAGTATGCAAATCAGGATATTTTTATATATAAAAGTGTATTGTGGATGATTTTTTACTAATAATGTAATTAAATCACAATTAATTTATCTATACTAATATGAGGAACAACTCAACTAAAATTGTTTAATTTGAACTACAAGCAAACAATCTATTGTATATATTGCATTTATACGATAAATGAGAGTTTTCGAGTTGGAGCAGACTATTCATATTATCTTGGTTCATTGAACCTTTTTTTTTATAAAAAATATATATTGCAGGCGTCTACGCGTCTCCTCGTCAATTTTATAAAGAAAGTGCTGCTTTTGTAGTTGGAAGAGCGATGGGATCGTCAATAATGTAGCATACGACATTCAATTGTACAGTATTGGCCCTAATAGTTTGGTCACAAACTCACACTTTTCCTGAACAAGTAGAACAGGAAAAAAAAAAAAAAAAGAAGCACTAATAGTTTGGTCACAAAACTCACACTTATTCCTGAACAAAGTATAACAGGAAAAAAAAAAAAAAAAAGTCTCCGATTCCAATTAACCTATTCCGCCTCTGAACGTTCCCATTTCCATATATCCACTATCAAAAAAAAAAAAAAAAAAAGTCTCCGATCCAATTAAATCCTATTCCCCTCTTGAACTTCCATTTCCATATATCCATATCCTTATCTATTTATATGTTTGTTTCTCCTTTTTTTTTTATTGTGGTTTTGTCGTTTGGTGTCTGCGTCCACTGTTTGAGGCCCCATCTACGCATGCCAAAGCTTATGGATGAGACATTTACATTCTTTTATTCCAATGTCCTTTTTTTCTTAATCAAAAAATATATCTGTTGCTGTTAGCTTCCGTATACTGTACTAAGAATCGATTACATGAATAATTTGGAATTAAAGATTAGTCTGAGTTTTTTTTTTTTTTTTTAGTTCCAATCTAGAGTATTTAATAGCTAGAGTTATATTTTAAATGGGATTCAAGTTTTTGCCTGACGATAGGTTCTTGTGTATTTGCATGAGTTGAGATGTGTTCTTGTGTACCTGCATGAGTTGAGATGTGTTCAAACTGCTTCCATCATCCTCTCCCCTGTATTTGTATAAGTATAAAAATTTAGTTAACATATTTTAAATTAATAGGTATCAATATTTGGTTTTTTAGGCAAATTGCTTAAAGTTTGAGAGATTCAAATTCGATTTCTGTGGGAGAGGAAGGGGAAAGAGAGAGGAAATTGGGAGGAAACTTATTGGACTTGACTAAAAAGTTATCGAATTTGAAAACTAAATACACTTAGTTTGTAAAAACTAAATATGACTAAATTTGAGGGGGCGATTTCTTTTTTTTTAATGTCTTATGTGTTACGTTTCAAATTTGGAAAAACATTTAAAAAAATATTTTAACATTTAAAATATATACTGATAATAATTATTATCAATTTGATAAACGTTGAACGAGGGTTAGGGTTTGGCCAGGGGAGAGGATGTTTTGAGGAATAAAAAATAGGCAGAATACAATGCAAAGGCAAGGACCAAGGAATAATAATATGGATGGGCACAAGGAACGGCTCTCAAATTTTTAGGTTTCACAAAACGACAAAGGAGGGGTAACACGTGTCAAGCATATATCTAAAGGAAAAGTGATGTCAGGAGATGAAGTTCATCCTTAGATATCAGCCGCCATCTTTCCTATACGTGGAATTAATATTATGAAAAAGACAAACAAAGCTGAGAAAAAAGAAAAACCCAATCATATATCAAAACCTACACCAAGCTGGCATCTTTTGTGGGTCCCAAGCGCTTAACTGATCTCTCTTCCCTTTCTTTCTTTCTTTGGTCGAATCCCTCCCTGACCCTCCATTTTCCACATCAGGACGAATCTCCTCAACCATAAATTGCCTTCTCATCCTCTCCTCCCAAGAATTTCAATCTTCTTCGCCTCTTCTCTCTTATTTTCACTCTATCTCTTCCAATCCTTTCCTTCTCCTTTTAATTTTCAGCTTGATTAGACATGAAAAACCCACAATCAAATTTGCCACCAGGGTTTAGATTCCACCCTACAGATGAGGAACTCATCCTCCATTACCTAAAGAAGAAAATATCTTCCGCCCCCTTCCCTGTTTCCATCATTGCAGATGTTGATATCTACAAGTTTGATCCATGGGACTTACCAGGTTTGTTCGATCATTCTTTTTATTTTCCTGTATTATTAGACACACTCAACTATCATAATATACTAAAATCGTTTCTGTTGGATTGATTTATCAGATAAGGCTGCTTTTGGAGAGAAAGAATGGTACTTTTTCAGTCCAAGAGACCGGAAGTACCCAAACGGAGCTAGACCAAACAGGGCAGCAGCCTCTGGTTATTGGAAAGCAACTGGGACAGACAAGCTCATAGTTGCATCTTCTATTGCTGGGAGTTCTATAGGAGTGCAAGAGAATAACATTGGTGTTAAAAAGGCTCTTGTTTTCTACAAGGGTAGGCCCCCAAAAGGAATAAAGACTAATTGGATTATGCATGAATATAGGCTATCAGATACCCCAACTCACAGCACCATCAGACCAATCAACAGGCCTAAAGATTCATCCACTACTACAATGAGGGTGAGCGCTACAACTTTCTCTTTCTTTCCTTCCTTGCTCTTTCTTTCCTTTTCTTTTTCTTTTTCTTGGCAAATAATAGATGGATTAATTGTTATGATAAATTTTCCAATGCCACTTTGCAAAGTCAATAGCTTCTTGGTTAGGGATAGCGTGTACTATTTAGTTTTACTTGTACTATATTTTGTTTGTTATGTGTTTTTGAAGAGGCATATTACATATGCTAAAAAAGAGAGAGAGAGAAAGCACTTTCTATTGCATTATTAATTGATATTTGCTTTGCTATATTTATTTGATCCAATCTTTATATGGATCTTAGTTTGTTTAGCATATACATTGTTTCTAACATATGAAAACATTTTTCACAGCGACTTAGTTTTCAATCATTAATCAATTCAGTAGTAGTCGAATGTTAATCTTATGATATAAGTAACCATGAACTATTTATAAGTTAAAGGTTTGAGATTTAGATAATTATTTTGAAGCTAATAAAGATTTTTTTTTGGTGTGCGTATCAGTTAGATGATTGGGTTCTTTGCCGGATTTACAAGAAAACCCATGCTTCGCCTCCACCAGCAGTAGCAGCAGCAACAACTAGTGATCAAGATCAAGAAGATGAAGAAGAAGAATTTGTTCAAGAAACTCTTTCGCCAAGCTTGAAGAATCCCATAATAAGCAACAAACCGCTTATGCCCCAAAAATCAGTTTCTTTCTCAAACCTATTAGATGCCATGGACTACTCTATGCTAAGTAGTTTCTTATCAGATAACCAGTTCAATCCAAGTGGGTATGATTCAACCCCAACATTATTCAATAATGCAACGAGTTCAGATCCTTTCTTCAACAACTACAACCCTCCTACCGCTAATGGCAGCGGCAGCGGCGGCGGCGGCGGCAGCAGCAGCAATCGTTTCTTGCTTCAAAAGTTACCACAGTTGAATGGTCCATTGATGCCAAATATGGAAAACAAGCTCAAACGCCCAATTTCTACTGTTGATCAAGAAGACATGCATAACCCATCAAAGAAAATCATCAATTCTTGCTGTTTCACTAACAGTAGCAACCAAACTGATCACATGCCTCATCACCATCAATACAATTTCTTAAACCAGCCATTCTTGAACCAGCAACTGATTTTGAGCCCACATCTTCAGTTCCAGGGATAAAAATCAAATTGAAGTTCTAAATATTCTAGGGCAAAAAAAAAAAAAGCAAAAAAAAAATCAAGAACTAGCCATTTCTTGTGTATATGTGATATTTTTGTGCTGCAAAATGACCAATTTGAACTGCTTAATTGATTTGGATATTTAATATTTGTGGTATCAAGAAGAAGATACCATTTTGATAGTCAAAAGAATGTTGGAAGATAGAAAAAGACAAAAAAAAAAAAAAAAAAAAAAGTTCAAAGAATGTTGGAAGATAGGGAAAAGCAAAAAAAAAAAAAAAAAAAAAAAAAAAGGATATACAAATATATGTATGCATATTTTTGTAGAAGATATCAATATATGTATAATAATAATAATAATAATAATTAGTTGAATGCCAACTAAGATTTAACATTTGGAGATTTGCAAGTGGTTTGATCATATATTTATGACGTTTTTGATATTCTTTAATTTAATGGAATGACGATAAATTTAAAATTAAATTGGTCTTCCATTCACACGTTCACGTCAATTTGATTCGTCTGAAATCATTTTATAAGAGATTATGGAATCATTTTGTACTGAACAAAGTAACGAAATAGCTTTCACACTAAGCATGCAGTAATTGTACAGATTGGTGGAGCCAGATCCATTTCTAAAATTTGGCTAACAAAATTAATTATGAGTCTGATCTTTATATATATATATATATATATTTTTTTTTTTTTTTTTTTTTTTTTTTGAATATGATCTTGAATTTTTTTAATTAATTGCATCTTTCTTCAACTCTTGGGTATTTATAAAAATTCAAGATATGAAGTTAAATCTTATTATTTCAATTTATGATATAACGTTCCATGCTTTGGATCCGTTTCTGGAAATATACTTTTTTTTTTTGAATATGATCTTGAATTTTTTTTTAATTAATTGCATCTTTCTTCAACTCTTGGGTATTATAAAAATTCAAGATATGAAGTTAAATCTTATTATTTCAATTTATGATATAACTGTGTCCATGTTTGGTCCGTTTTCCTGGAAATATACTTTCTAGAATGTATTCTGCAAATTGAAATTGAAATGTATTTACTAATACGGTGAATTGATAAATGAATAACTTCTCCAACCGTTCTTAAGCAATTTACTTCCCTTGCATAAGGGAAGTTAAATGATCTAGTTTATGGAAAGTAAAATTGATAATATGCAATCAAATACAAGCATCGAAAAAATTACACTTTCCTAGTATATTTACCTAAAGCAAATATCTTCTGTATATTTTATTTATTTAGGACTTTTTCTGTCTGAGAATATAAATCGTTTTAGGGTAATTATTTAGTTCTAAAATATAAGACGTTTTAAGGAGTAATAAATAATGTTTATTTAAATTTTATTCTTATTTATATTGGATAAAATAATTAGCTCAATAGATTATCCTTAACGTTGAGATAAAAAAAATAATTCAATCAAATTACTTTTAATTTTATAACAATTTATAAAAATTAATTGTTATTTAATCGCGACATATAAATTTTAAACTATGTATGTTTTGTAGGAAGGGAGTATATAGTAGTATCATTGACAAGGCACATGCACATGTTTGAAGTGCTACAAACATAAAATACAGCAGTAAATTTTAGCTGTGAGTTAAGGTTTTAGAATCAGAGCAAAGAAAGAGATTTCGAAACATAGGTAATCACAAAGGAACGAACCTTTATCCAGTGCATTGCACCATATTGATGGTAATGTAAACCACATCCGAATGTTCGAAAATGAACGATCCTCGTACGTTAAAATTAAATCTTTACCACTCTATTCTAGGGGTTTACCTCCGTTCCTCATTATTGATGGCAACGTATAACTATTGCTGATTATTAATTATTTTTTTCAACTTTATCTATATTTATTATATGTAATTTATTCGTATATTTACATTTAAGAATGACAATTTAAACATTATATTATTTTTTTAAAAAAATAAATGAATTTCAATCATTTTGTTAATTATTGTTAAAAGAACAAATGTTACTATTAAAGTGGAACAGATGAAGTATAAGTAAAATAATGATTATTATTAGATGATTTGATAAGAAATTTTAATGAAAATTAGAAGATGAATTTCAAAAAATTAATAGATTTTCAAAATTGGTGGTTAGATATTTTGTACATCACCTGGGTACCCATGAACAGTAAACAATTTAAACCACTAAATCTATCTCCAAAAGATAGATTATCCATTTAAAAAATTCACTACAAATTATATACACGTCTGAATAAAATAAAATCAAAAAAATCTCAACATAGAACAGAAGGGAGAGATCACAATATAAATAATATAGATCTAGCCAAACATATATAAGTCTATAATTTATTTAATAAAAAAATAAAAATTCATAAAAAAAACTATAAAATTTTTCAAAATATTTATTTTCACGTTTAAGCTGTTCCACGCCTAATTTATTTATACAACCTTTAATTTTTGTTTTATCTATTAAATACTTCCATTTATAAAATGAAAATATTAAAGGCTTCGATTAATAAAATTATTTATTTAAAAATAAAAAAAATTTGTTAAATATTGCAGTGTGTAAACGCGTGTCACACTCTGTTCTGTAGTGTTCATACTTCGTTAGTATCTTCTCGACGCTCATCAGTCATAAATCAATTCACTTCTCTGCTGCTCAACCACCATGGAATTCCCTTTCGGCCACCACTCTCACCACCACCACCGGAGAGACGATGATGAGGACGAAAGAAGAGAATACTACCCACCACCAGATTCTGCTCCACCACCACCAGCCCCATATCTAACAGATGATCAATATGCACCGCCGCCGCCGCCCCCCTATTATCAAGAAACTCCATATCCACCTCCACCGTTTTCTAGACCCCATTATGAAGAAAATGAGTATGCACGTCCACCACCACCCGGAATTCAAGAAACCCACGTGTATCACACATCTCACAATCAAGAACTTGACTCCCCTCTTGATTATCCACCACCAATCCAAGTGACCCATGTTTCTCATGAAAGAATTGAGGATGAGAGTGAAACGCACCATTCTTTTAGACCCCATTTGCCATCTTTTATTCAGCAACACATTCATCACTCTGGCACTGCTCCTGGGCTTGACCTTTCTAATAAACCTACCTATAAGGTTTATAGCAAGGCTGACCCTAATTATCACCTTACGATCAGGGAGGGGAAAGTGATCCTAGCACGGACCGATCCTTCTGATGACTTTCAAGTACGAAAATTTCAAACTTTCTTTTCATTTTTGACCTCAATTTGACTTTTTTTTTTTTTTTTGCTATCTTGTTTTGTTTGTTGATTTTAGTATTTCCTTTTGGTTGCTTATGTAATGTTATTGGAATTTTTTGAATGTATCGTTTTTGTTGTTTTCTCGTGATTATCTGATCTGATCATCTGATCCTGTTTTCTGCAATTCAAAACTCAATCAGCGAAGCAACATCATGTGATTTTATTTTACAATGTTATACAATATAATCCATTTGTTGATTAATCAATCATGTTCTGATTAATTGATTTGATCTCCCTGTTTACCCTTTTATTTCCTGAATTTGTATTTGGAGCTGATTTGGTGGAATTGTGGTGATTGTTGTGTTGCTGTGGTAGAACTGGTACAAAGATGAGAAGTACAGCACAAGAGTGAAGGATGAGGAAGGTTTTCCCTGCTTTGCTTTAGTTAATAAAGCCACTGGTCAGGCCATGAAGCATTCCATTGGAGACACTCATCCTGTAAGATATCTCTGGAATTTTAATCTTCAACGTTGCATTTTTATGTCTTCTACTGTCTTTTAACCCTTTCATTTGAAATTTAATAGTTTGTAATGTGTTGCATTTTTTTTCCTCCTTCATGGTTAGCCCTAGCAGATGTTGCAATATCAATGAATTGGTGTTTTATCCTAAAAGTAACCATTACACTTTGCCAAAGAAGAAAAAAAAGATCCCCATCATATAATTATTAGTTGCATTCCCTGTTGATAAGGGAAGTTTGAGACTCCTGTATATTAGATGACAAGAAACAGAGTTGATGACTTTTTTTTCTTGTGACTGTTAAATGTAACATATGTTGATTATTGTTGATCTCATGATTGTAATCTCCATGTTCTGTAAGTTTCATCTATTTAAGATCTGATAGTCAGTGCTGTGAAGACATTTTTGTAGAAATTATAAATTCGTAATTCTGAAAATTGGATAGAGGGGGATTGAACATGGTGAAGTTTCCTCTTTTCTTATACGGCTGATCATTGACATGCATTATAACATGAAGATGAATGTCACCTTTAAAATGAGAAGAGGGCCTCTCTTCACTAGAGTTCCTTCTAGAATTATCTGCACCTTCCTGGAATCTCTTCTTGTTCTCTAATCGCAAACCATCATCTCTTTAGAATTCTTCTTGAAAAGATCAGGTCAAGCCTATTTCTTTGCTGTCATTGTACTCGAATGTTCACAGTTGTTGAAGCTTACATTTATGATTGACTTTTAGCAAATGTATTTAGCATCTTTGCTTTCAATTGGACCTTATGTGGAGAAGGACAAGCATCATTTTGAGGCTTAGAATGTTGTAGGTCCCTATGTGTGCAAGAGAGATTTTTATGGGGGTTCATCTTGCAGCTATCTAGGTGTTATTAGTGTCTTTGTTGCATTAGTTCTCTTTACGTCAGTACTCTTATTCTAGAAATTGTCGTTACTTCTTTGCTCCAATTATACCAGTTGTACCCAATTTTATTTAACAGTCTGTACCGGAGCAAGTTGGTGAGGGACTTTGTTCTTTGTTGAGTAAAAATTGCAGCACGTAGTAGGATATTAACACTTGTTCCAAAGTTCTTGTAACAATGTCCTCCATGATGCGGTGCTTATCCGCCTGCAAACTGACAGATTCACACACCCTTAAAATTTGTGTGTGTTGCACACATGATAATGCCACCCAGCATAAACACACAACTAATCTACCACATGACCACATCCGTCTTGTTTGGTGTCTCAAATGTATAGTCCTATGCTTTTTCACACTGTAAGTGCAAGCTTTACATGGTCCAAAATAGATGGCCTAAGTTTATATTCATTGCAAGTGCAAGTTGGTTTCAACTCAAGCATGGAAAGCTTTCGAAGCTTCTCTTATGCCACCGGGGAGGTGCTCAAGGCTAGCAGGCATGGGTACCATGTAGATATTTTTTATCTAATGACAGACACAGATTCTTGCCAGATTTTAATTTCTTAGTCAATCAAGAAATATTGCGTCTTTCACTTTTGGATAATAGCTTTCAGAATTGACTTCTCCTGTGAACACTATGGTCTTTGTATGGCAATACAATGTGGCCCTTGATAAAATACAATTAACATACTTTTCCTGAATAACTTGCTATGATGTTACCAAAGCTAAAACTTGTATGAATGAAAATGTGTCTGCAGGTGCAGCTGGTTCCTTATAATCCAGATGTGCTTGATGAGTCCATTCTATGGACTGAAGGCAGGGATTTAGGTGATGGCTTCAGAGCTGTGAGGATGGTGAACAACATTCACCTTAATGTGGATGCTTTCCATGGTGATAAGCATTCTGGTGGTGTCCGTGATGGTACTATTATTGTGCTCTGGAAATGGAACAAAGGAGATAACCAGCGATGGAGGATCACTCCACACTGTAAGTTCCCTCAACTTTTAAAATACAAAGAATTGCAGATCCTATAGAAAATATTATTTTGCTAATTACTTTCTTTAAATGCAGGAATATTATATTTTGTGAGTGCTGCAATTTCTAGCAGCTATATCAGATTTGCTAAGTGTTGGTTGGGAGGAATAAGGAATGTTATCAGATTTGCTAAGTGAGGTTTTGTTTTCTTTAAAATTTGAAAAACTGTTGTGTGGCTAAGACTATAGTACTGCTACTTCTGCTATATGTTATATTTATGTGCAACTATGTCTAATATGTGAACTGTTGTAAACATATATATGCTTGTATAGTTGCTATGAACTTTATATATGATATATGTTATTATTATTATTGTTATATTCTCTTGTAGTTCCCTCTGCAGTCATTTTCCTCGTTCAACGACCTTCATTTATTTGAGATCTTTAGGTAGAAATTGCTAAATTGCATATGAGCTTTTGGTGGGGCTAGTGACAGTCTAACTCTTACCAGTTATCACTTCTTTCTGCTGCTTTGGAGGCTTTAAAGCCCTAATTTTAGAACACTCCACCTCTACCCCACAAAAAAACAAAAAAAAAAAAAAAAAAAAATATATATATATATACTATAATTAAATATATATACTATATATATATAATAATAATAATAAGATTAAGTGAGTCCTGGATAATAATAATAAGATTAAGTGAGTCCTGGCTGACAAGTGTCTTAACTTTTTGAGTGTTGAAGCTTCCTTCTACAACTAAACTAAGATCAACAGTAGTGGACTATGGACCTACTTCTTTCAATTATTAGATAGGGCAGAGCCCACACCTTTGACCTCATTAAAAATAGCTTAAAGTGGGCTTTGTGGTTTTCATTTGAAGATGTTTCAAGTAATGCTATTTTAGTTTTTTTTATATAGAGTCAGAGGATTCGAACCTGAATTTATCGTCAGGGCCTTTGGTGTGCAGTACTTAAGCATTAATCCATCTGATTTTCAGATATTTATTAATATATGGAACCAATTTGGGTATAAAAGATATGATTTTTACTTTTATTTTTAAAAAAGTACAGATATTGAACATTGATTGGATATTCTGAGAATCTTTCAAAATTTGGGTTAATTAATAATAAAAATGAAAGATTATGAAAAGCAAAGTTTAACTTGTTGTATGATATGAAAGAGTCTTTTCCAACGTGATTTAACATTCATAATAGTCTCTTTATTACGCTATCTTTAGTCAAAATATTATTTATTATTATTATTATTATTATTATTATAATTAGTCTTATTAAGTGTTACATGTACCATTTCTAACCCATAATATATATGCCAAGTGACCTTGGAATTTCAACTTTCAGATATAAATGCTTTTGAGTATCAAAACCAAACTCAGTATATTAATTAATTTATTATTATAATCACAAATTACAAGTAATTGTGATACTATTTTATATTTCCATTAAAAATAAATAAAAAGCTTCCATTCTTGTTCCCTTAGTAATAACCAGAAAATGACACTTTCTCTTTTCTTCTTGTTAGTCTGTTAATCTGGTAATTATGTTGTTTTATGTGTAACTCTATCAATTTATCCTCAAATCATATTTGTACACGTAACCCATTTCTTATTTTCATTATATAGTACTTATTTTGCTTTTAAAATATTTTAAAATGGGACTAACATTTTTGTTTAATAATAAGATGACAGTATTTGAAACGACATAATAAGAAATCTCCCTTTCAAGTATTTAAAATGAGAAAAAATCTCTAATTTCTAGATTGTCAAGTAAAAAATTAATCTTTTTTACCCTAGGAGATAAGATTAGACATTAGACATTCTAATCATTTATAATTAATTTAATAATATGATTATAACATAATATTAGTTTAATATATCCTAAAAAGGTCTACTAAAACACCCTACCAAACCATAAATGAAAAAGTCAAATATATTGACTTTAACATGATTAGTGTAAAGCTAAACCCACTTTAAATTAAATTAATAAATAAATAGAAGATTTGGAGATTAGAAAAGATTATCTTTAAAAGAGCATGTGAGAGCCATGTGTCATAAACCCTCCTTTGTCTCAATGGTGGCCAACTGTCTCAGCCCGTGAAACAGTGGCATTTAGCTTTTGGACTGAAATATTTAAATTACACTATTAATAATTAATTAAGATTAGCAGAGATGTGATAAAATAATCCAATTTTGGCCCAATAAATTACAAGATTAAAAAATAAGATTGGGAATTTGATTTTGTTTTTAATATTATTTAATAATAATAACTTGTTTGCAAGGTTAGATAAATGACATCATCTCCTCCATTTCCAATGGCTCAGATTAAGAGTATAAGGACCGCTTACAATACCCAAATAAACTATTGGTTGGATAAAACTTGAAGTTAGCTTTTTCTCTATCAAGTTTATTAGAGTTTGTTCCATAAGAAAAATCAATTAGTTTAACTTTGAGATAGATAAAATAGTGAAGATTTAAAAAAAAAGTCGAGATAAACTGAATTTATTAAAGTAGAAATTATAAATTTATAATTCAAATTTAAGCGTGAGAAGAAATTAAATTAATCAAGACCCTTTAAACCCTGAAACATCAGTTTTAGTCGCGACTATAATTTTACTGGCGGACAATGCATGTGTTGCATTATAATAAAAATTTGATTACGATTTATGAAATTTTCTACTATATGATTTATAAATAGGAAAATTGTAGGAAAAAAAAAGACAAAAATGAAATATATGCAACAATTGCTAAAGACAGGCTTCACGTTAAGGACAATTGTTTTTTATTTCAATATCATTATTATCGAAATATATAAAGTCAAAAATTTAAAAATTTAAAATCGTCGTGTATTACCATTGATTCGAATATGAAAATAATTTATTCATCATTAAATTAGTAGCCCGGTAGAAATAAATATTTAATTAGTAATGCATAACCTCATGTTTATTAAATTATATATGCCGCTTGAATTTTTGATTTTTTTTTTTTATTTACCAAGAAATATTACTTCTTAATAACTAATCATATTATTTTTCTTTATTTTTGGTAAAATGTAGGGGTTATAATATAGTACACTTGGTACATAGAATGATGCAAATGTGGCCCAACAAGATAATGCCATGAAAGAGATGGATCTGAGGTGTACCAATTCGTCACCGATCGTCACTCATCGGTGTGGCTTCTTTGCTTTGCAGTTTCGTTTGGGCTTAAAAAGTCAACAGTTTTTAAGTTACATATACAAATAGGATTAGCACTTCCTCAAGCCTTCTCTTTGTAGGGTCCACGCGTTATACTTTTATTTCTTCTTCTTTCCCTCTTTTTTTTCTCTTTTTTCTATTTATCCAAAATCACTTTTTATTTGTTTTTGGTTAATTTTTAATTATTACACACTTACCGGATTTCATTCCTTGTCTTGCGTTCTACATTTATATAATTGGTTTGAGGAATTCTATTTTGATTCGTTCAATTAATAATTTGTTGGTTTGGTAGTCATGCGCCTTGGTAAACATATATTCAGGTAACTGCAATTTCTTTTTTTTTTTTTTTCATTTTGCAGAGGAGATATATATTTTTGAAAATATACATCTCTTTAAGTTTTGGGGTGGTCGCTATCAAAACTCTTCTGTCGTGTAATCCACAATGTTCTTTCTCTCTATTTAACCTCTTAATTAATAAAAAAATAATCTTTTCAAATTACTAATGTATATATACTTTTTTAAAAAAATTTTGACTTTTTAATTTCAAATTATATTATTATATAACGTTATGTTAAAAATGAAAAATTATGAGTGACAATCGCAATTAATTAAAATCTTCAAAGGTAGAAAAAAAAAACAAGAGAGAAATAAAATTTACAATTTTTGTCAACAAGTGATAAACATGATACAAATCAGAAATTTCTGTGCATAACATATAATACTGAAAAAATAATAATAACAAACTTTGAAGAAAAAAAAAAAGTGTGCTGAGATGGCAAATTTAGGCTGATAACTGTGAACGCAAAGAGGGAAAGTGGAAAGCAAGATCCAGCTCAGCATGATCAACTTCAAAATGTCAACACGTGGAACGAGATTTGCTTGCCCCCCACACCTAATAACAAAATTATAACTGTTATAATCAATTAATCATATATATCCTATAATATAAATATAAATCCCACTTGATTAATGTACTACTAAACTCTATTCCCTAACTATATTATATAGTCTCCACTTGATTAACGTGCTACTAATCTGATAACTACATTGTGATTAATTATTAGGGTTCTTCAACAATTGATTGCAATTAGAACACGGGCATAGAATTTTTATAAATTGGTCGATTATTATTTTCTTTTTTTTTTTTTTTCTATTTACAAGGTCTTCGCTCTTAATTTAGGAAGATATTTTCAAATAAAATTCTCACAACAGTAGTAATTTTAAATTTCAGAATTCATTTAAGAATTTAGTTTAATGGCTAAAGCTGACGTTTTGGAATTTAAAGATTTCAAATTCAATTTTTAATCGTGTTCCTCTAATGTTAACAATGTAGATAACCAAACTTATAAAAAATTTGTCTGTATTGTCAATTTGATTAAAAATGAGGGGAAAAAAGGAAATAGACAAAAAAAGTGGCTAGGACTGAAATTGTTTATAAAAAATAATTTGGAGCAGTTGCGGTTAAAACAGGAGGAGTTGATGTTGGAACCGTAATAGTTGATTTTCCAACTGTCGGCGCCGAGATGTTTACTTTGTTAGGCTCTTGATTTGGAATTTGGAAACATTTACATTTATACTGTACAAAAACTATTTTTGCAACTAAGCTATATGCCTATCGATCTATGCTTACAAATTTTTAGTCAATAATTGTTGCTATTAGATAGTCAAAATTATGTTTTAATATATAAAATCACAACAAGAATGCTAATTAAGAAATTTTATTATAAATAAATTTTAATTGAATTATATTATTTTACTGAGTGTTCTAAATACAAAATCATATAATTTAATCATTAAACAAACAATAAAATTTCAATTTACAATTATTAACTAATTTAAAATTAATTATGTGAACATTCATAGTGCAAACCAATATTTTATATTTTATAATTCTTTTTTCGTGAATTTATGATTTATAATTTTTGAAGTAGAGATAAAACTTTTATTTAGTTTTCAAGGATATTTATGAAAATTTTGAATCAATTATATTATAAAATATTTATTAAATTTCGTGCATTGACATTTTGGGTAAGTGGAATTCAAACGAAGATTCTAAATTTTTTATTATCTTTTCTTTTTAATTTAACTCAAGGTCAAAATATGTTCTATTTTATTTGAAAAATATGGAAATGATAATTAAATTTAAACTTAATTTTTTTAAGTTAAATTTTGTGAATAATTATTTTATTACAAAACTAAAATTGACTAGTTATATTAAATTCAAAATTCTTTTCTTAATATTGTGTGGTGGAGGGTCCAAATTAACCATCACTATATATATATATATTTATGAAGAATGAATTAAGATTAAAAATAAATACATATTTCATAATTATGTGTATATAAAATAGAAAAAGAAAAATGAAATTGGAAATAGATATAAGGACCATCTATGAAAGATTTAATTATAGTAGATAGAATAGTAAAGAAAATAAATTTATAATTAACTAAAATATTTGCAAATAATGAAGACTAGTAAGCCAACTGGCAAATGAGAAACTTCATTGAAGTTTCTTCTTTTTGATCTTTTCTTTGGTTTCTTGACTTTTGAGTTATAATATATAGTTCCCTAGATTCCCTCCATTTGTATGTGGAGGGAATAATTATCCTCTTTTGATCCAATTAGAAGCTCCTTTTGTTTTTCACATTTGGGAATTTTAAATTAAGTCAATAATCATTATCTTCATCATTTTTTCAAAATATTTTAACAGATTTTTAAAGTTTCTTCATTCATCTATATCTATCTAAAGTTTAATTCTTAATTCTTAATTATTTTACTTTTTTTTTATTACACACGTATTTTAATGCTCGAGTCCGGATACTATGTCAATAAATAATTTTAATACGGCGACTTTAAGTGTAAAATTAATTCATGATCTTATAAGCAAAATTGGGGAGATATATTTACTTTCACTGATTCAATTATCTGACGCTCTTGTTTATTTTCTTTTTGAATAAAGAAATTAAATTATTTTAATACAGTCGAATGGCACGTGGTAATAAGCTAATCAAGGTAATAAGCTAGCGAAGCCAACAAAAGAACGGCAGAGAGAAATTGACAAATTCAGGTAGATACAGCGGTAAAGCTAACAAGGTTTTTTTGAAACTGTTCAAATACGTATGCTTTGAACTGAGACTTGATTAGAAGAAGGCTAATTATGGATTAAATTAGAATTAGATAACATTTAATTCCTAAAAGGTTAGGTATTTTTAAGCAGATAAAAAGGACTTATATATATTTGTACTCTTTTCTGTGTGTCTATTTACACTCGCCACTTGGTGGAGAGATATGTTCTCCGAAGTGTGTGTGAGGTGTGAGAGAACACTATGGAAATGATAATTACCAGGTTGTCAAACTTAATTTTTTGTTGTGGAGAGTTGGTAGAAGGTGTGTGTGTGGAGCTATGAACTAGCTTGGTCTATTACAAAACTAAAATTGAGTGAGTGTTATGACTCTTAAATTCAAGGATTGATTCTTTCTTAATATTGTGGTGGTGGAGGGTCCAAATTAACCATCACTATATATAACGGCTATATCAGCGGTTCTATGAAGAGTGATTTAATGTAGAGTATCTCACAAGAGAGGTGACTTGTTTGAGAGTGACGATAGTTTTCATTACGGTTACGTTTTACTCACTACAACTGAAAAGAAAAAGAAATAATTGTACAGTGTGGAAATACCTGTTGATATCAGGACCGATTCTCATGCAAAGACTTTAGAGTTATAGTTAGATAGATATATGTAACACGGAAGACCTAAGAGTTTTATTTATATATAGATATACCATATATATATTTGGGCACTAAATAATGAGATCATAGTAGCCAACTGGCATTATATTTTGAGTAAATTCTCTGATGATGAATGTCTCTCTGTTGTGTGTGATATTGACTTCCTGGTTTTCTCTCGGTGCGTTGTGCTTGACTTTTGAGTTATAATAATATAGTTCCTAGATTCCTTCGCATTTGTTGTGGGGAGTTTCCTATATTATGATAGTGAAATTGGTGTTGTTTGTTGTAGATTGTGAGATAGTGTGAGAGTGTGAGGTGGAGATAATCCATTATCTTCATCATTTTGATATAAAAATAATAAATTTTAACAGATTTGTGAAAGGTGTTGGTAGTACATTGTTCACTAATTACGGCTAATTTGTCACGTTAACGTTTTATATGGGTCTTATATTGTAAGTTTAATTATTTTCTAAACGTTAAACGTTTTTTTATTACACACGTATTTTAATTGGTGGAGGTGAGGTTGTAATGGTCAAGTGTACATAATATTACTTTGATAAATACGGAGACATTGGTCAAGATGTTACTTTGAGAATTATTTCATGATCTTATAAGCGAACTCGATGTTAGAGAATTTTTATTCACTCGGTTGTCACACGCTGATTCATATAGTGGTGGATCTAGAGCAGCTAGCTTCTCAATTTTCATTATATATTTTTCGCTATTTTGTAACTAAAGAAACTCTCAAAAAACTAGTAGTGTTTCAATACATGGTGGAGAGTCGCTGCAGAATAGTGTATATTGGTAGATATGTCACACGGTTTGACCATCAACGCGCTAATCACAGCTAGCGAAAGCAACAAAAGAAACGGCAGAGAGAAATTGACAAAATCAGGGGTAGATACAGCGGTAAGCTTAACAAGGTTTTTTTGAAACTGTTCAAGATAACGTATGCCTTTGGAACTGAGACTTGATTAGAAGAATGGCTAATTGGATTAAAATTAGAATTAGATAACATTTTAAATTCCTAAAAGGTTAGGTATTTTTTAAGCAGATAAAAAGGACTTATCAGGTAGGTATCAGATACCCGTCATTGATGAATTATGGAGTCGGTGGTTTTTTTGGTTCCGAAAATCGCAAATTTATAGAAGGTAATTGGGACGTCAGTAAGGT
The DNA here is from genome assembly GCF_014843425.1 of Jatropha curcas. The sequence continues at coordinate 943,071 of NW_023590973.1, forward strand.
GGTAGTGAGTGAGAATATTCTACACCTGACTGTTGGAGTGTGTTTATAGTTTTTTATATGTTAATTTTTTATGGTTGTGTATTTGGTATATAGTATTTTGTTATATAATATTTAAATAATGAGAATGGTACACTCACTTACGACAAGTCAGAGGATAGTTAGGTTATGACGGAGGACAATATAACTATCGAGTGAGATCTGCTTATCTATATAGTTCTGTGTTTTGATCATTCAGCTCATTAATTCCTCTATAAATATATATGTAGTGGACTTATGTCAAGAAAACAACATTTCGCGTCATCAAAGACCCACAATAGAAATAAAATACAACTATATATGAGGGATGTGGACTAGACCACCACAGTGTTGAATCCTCTCTACTCCATAAGAAGGGCCTATGCTCTTCTCGAGGTAGGACGCGGAAGCGAGAAGTATATCTAGGCTGGTCTCTTATCGTGGGTTCTCTCTTCTCTCATAGAGCGCTACTCTACTGTGTAGCAGCACTCGTGGATATTTTGCCTGTCGTGCTATATTACTCGTTCTCAAGACTCTTGTTCTCTCTCTTCTTTCTCGGCTTTTGAGACAATGAGTTCATTGTTTCTTTCCTGTATTTCTTTCTTTTTTAATATATTATTTATGAGAATGTAGTTGTTCCTTGCTATATATTTCTCTGTGTGTGTGAGTGTCGTGTGTTCAATTAGTTATATATTTAAATGACTTTGATTTAATTTTTTTAATGTGAAATTAAAGGTTGGAGGGAGAAGAGGGTTATAGAAACATGCAATATGGGTCCCACTCCCACACCAGCACAGAGAGAGAACAGAAATCTTCTTCTGGCTCTTACCATTTCTTTTTTCACATTCATTTTCAAACAGGTAGATATTGCTAAGAAAACAACATTTCCTCATCAAAGACCCACAAATAAAATAAAATAAAAATAAAAATAAAACCCAAGTGTTGAACTCTCTATTAGAGGCTTCTCCTATACTGCAACAAAAGTTCCTTGCTGTCCACGGATCTTTCCTCATCAAAACTCCTCTATTTAAGCTCTATATTTTGCCTGTGCTATACTTTCTCAACTGTTCTCTCTTTCTCAGCTTCTACAAATCTTCTCTTCCTGTATTTCTTTCTTTCTTTATATATTATTATAAATATCAGGTTCTTGAATTTTGAGTTCTTGTTCTTGTTGATATATTAATGGAAGAATCTATTGTGGTGAACAAAGGAGAGCATGTTATCGATCTGCCACCTGGTTTCCGATTCCACCCCACCGATGAAGAGATAATAACTCATTATCTTACTGAAAAGGTAATGAATAGCAGTTTCAGTGCATGTGCTATTGGTGAAGTTGATCTCAATAAGTGCGAACCATGGGATTTACCTAGTAAGATTCCTTTTTCTTTCTTTACGGCTCTTCATTCTTGTCAGTGTTATTTTCTTTCTTTTTTTTTTTTACTCATTTCTTGAATTTTCCCGTTCTTGATTTGTTGTGTATGTGAATTGAATTTTCCTTCTTGAATTGTTCCTTTGTTGAATAACTCTTGTGTACGCAATTTGATTTTGACAGAGAAAGCAAAGATGGGCGAGAAAGAATGGTATTTCTTTTGCCAGAGAGATAGGAAATATCCAACCGGTATGAGAACTAATCGAGCAACGGAGGCCGGATATTGGAAAGCTACAGGAAAAGATAAAGAAATCTACAAAGGAAAAAATTGCCTTGTTGGAATGAAAAAGACTCTTGTTTTCTACAGAGGAAGAGCTCCTAAAGGAGAAAAAACCAATTGGGTTATGCATGAATATAGACTTGAAGGCAAATTTTCTTATTACAACCTACCTAAAGCTGCAAAGGTAACAAAATTCAGTCTAACAAAAATAAATTTAATTAAAAATTCTTCTAATAATTAATTGCTTGAATCATTTTACATTTTTATGTTGGTAGAGAGTCTTTTTCATTCCCTTTTCTTTTACTTTATTTTACTTTAGTGTAAATGAAGAATCTATAAAAATATGCTAATAAAATTTATTTATGCTTTTTTTTTTCACAGGATGAATGGGTTGTTTGTAGGGTTTTCCATAAGAGTACCGGAATCAAGAAAACTTCAATTCAAGAACTTCTAAGAGGGAATTCTATAGGTGATGATTTCTTGGATTATTCTTCACTCCCACCTCTAATGGATACTCCTCTTCATTCTAACCGGCCTAGTTCGAGCTTCAACGGAGATGAAGATAATTATGATTACAAGACTATAAAAATATCATCATTTGATGGGAATTACTTGCCCCACCTGTCTACTTCTATTATTAACAACAATAATAATAGTAATCTTCAACTTCAAACTCAAAATCCCACCTACCAAACACTTCAAAACTCCATTTTTCACCCTCAAATTTCAGCTTCAAATAATCCTATCTTCACCTTCCAAACAAACCCAAATATGTCTGGTTATTTTCAAAACTCTAGCTTTGATGGTACTAACCAAACCCTTTTAAGAGCTTTAGCTGGGCAAGGAAAAGAATGCAAGACTGAACAATATTCATCTAACCAATCTATGGCTACTCTATCACAAGAAACTGGCCTTAGTACTGATGTGAACACCACAACAGAAATATCATCGGTCGTGTCCAAGCAAGAAATTGGAAGCAGCAAGGTTTATCATGATGATCTTGATCATCAAGGTCCATCATCATCAGTTGGCCCCATTGCAGATTTAGAAGTCTTGTGGGATTACTAATTAGTGAAATATATATAGATATGATCGTTGGAAAATATAGTTGTGGTGGGGGTGCATATATGCCTGTGTTTTTACTTAAGTATTTTTAGGTAATTTCAGTAGTTTTTTTAAATGTTTTTATTGTTGAGTTCAGATGATCAATACTTTTGTATAGATGATTAATTATAGGTTTAATTAAATTCATGGTGTCTAAAGCTTTTCGAGATTTCATTTTTAGTCACAGATACTCAAAAAAAAAAAAAAAAAAAAAAAAAAAAATAGTAGATGAAACGGTGCAGTAATATCTTAACTCCAGATTGGCACTTGTGCAGACATCCTAATCAATCAATTAATCGAAAGGTCTTAAATTCTTGATGCATCTGATATATATAAGTTAAAGAAATTCTTTTCATAAAAAATAAAAATTCTTGAAAAAAATGTTTTTCTTTAATTATGCGCTTATGTATATCCATTATTTTTTCTTGCTTATACATTAAGAATGTGCAGCCAATTACACTTCTTCTCTTTAATGAAGAAATGAAAGGGAAGGAAAGGGACTGTGATGTGGTTAATATATAATTAATTAATTATGACATCATATATATTCAAAGCTGATTTGATTTCGACTATTTTAGGATATATACACATATATACAACGAATCAATAAATTTTAGCCCCCAGTTTAAGATTAAAAAGAAGAAGAATCACGTGAATTATTCCCTGAATCTACGCAGCAGATGCCTCTATGTAAAAGATTTTTAATACTAATTATAACATTAACATTAATTATGTAATTAGGTTTCTTGAAAAATTGCTTAATCTTCTCTTCCGTCCAAAGAAACTAAATAATTAATATATTATTTACATGTAAGTGTAACACACGGCTCGCTTTTATGTTCTTGTGCATAATTAATTATTAGTTAAAGCTAAATCTATGTCCGTTAGGCAAATTAGAGCTATGCACCGCTCTAATCTACCTAGCAAACTGAATTTCAATCCTAAGAAAAATTGAAAAACTGGGTTCATACAATAGTAGTTTAATAGTCGAAGGTCTGTCTTCTAATACAGAAATCATATAAACATTACAAATAAAGCGTAAGATACGAGAATTAAATTGAAGTCATTTGTTATGTTTTAATGAAGTTGAGCTAAAAAGGGATAACAGAAAAGAGAAAAGGGTGATGACAGAGAAGAGAAAGAGTTAAAGGTAAGAGTAGAATCAGTTATTGAAAGAGAAGAAAGACGAAAGGTTGATTATTAATTTCTGAAATGGAAAATGCAAAAGTGTAACGATTATCTTACTTTCTATTGAAAGCAAAGCTTTTTGGTTTTGGGGAGAGACTTGCAGGGAAGTTAACCGTCCATTTTGGTTACTTGATCCAGTGAAAGGGAATTAAATAGCAAGTTTTTTATTCTAAGTAATTAGTAAGGAAGCAAGAGAAAAATTAAAGAGAGTATATTCTTTCAATCAAGAAAGTTAAAAGAAAAGAAAGAAACCCTTATTTGTTGCATGAAAACATGGAGACACCAACCAATCAAGATTCTACACCTCGTTTTTCCTACATCGCTGTCGCCTACTAAAGTGAACATATATATTCTGCAATTCCTTCTCCTTAAGCTTATCTCGTTTTAATGTCATCTCATTCCCTACTAATTAACTCATCTCATTCTTCTTCTCCTTCTTTTCTTTTTTTCAGTTTCATATATCTATTTATGTTCTTGTCAATTAATATCAATCTAGAGTTATTATGAAAAGGGCAACCAACGACTTTCAACGAGACAAGTTTCAATTCCAAAAAAATATATATGTGGTGAGAAAAATCTAAATGTAATTAACTTAGTGAATTCTTTTGAACGTTGGTGGTGTGAAGATATAGATATATGGCTTGTCAATTTATGGCTTTTAGACATGAAGGAGCTATCTTAAGAAATGATGGGTTATTACACAAAAATATTTTGACTTTCATTTTATCGGTCTTTTTAAACCTAATCTCCTATCTATCACCTGCTTTGACAAAGAGTTTCTAGCATGCAGGTTAAGTATTGTTTAGGTAAATTTCACATGTCATTAATGAAAGCAGCATCAATATATATTGCATTACTAATTAATTAATCAATCAATTCCCAATTTGTTCTAGAATACCGCTATTTTATACTAATATATTTATTTTGTCTCGAAATATAAGTTGTTTAAGGTTTTTGCACAGGTTAAAAAAGCATTAATTCTCCTAAATTATAATAAATTTAAAAATAATTTGATCAAATTTATTATATATAATGTAAAGAAAGATAAATTTAGAAAAACATCAATTGTCAGTCTTTAAAATACTCAAAACGACATATATTTTAAAATAGAATAATCTCCCATAAACGATTTATATTGTTTGATTTATTTTTATCACGAGCTACCAAAATGAAAGAAAAACAACAACCGAGAGGAAAATTCAAAAAAGAAAAAGAAATTAACCGACATTCCCTAATCTTTGATCAATTTCTACAAGAATAGATTAAGAAATTTCTGAGCAGTTTCCAAGGGAAAAAGAATTCCATAAAGCTTTTGTGTACGTAGTTGGCACCACATGCACAGAAATTACAACTTGAGTTCAAAATTTTCATGTGAGCATATAGTGTTTGAATATATGAAGCTTCTTAATTAGATGCATGTGGTAGCTGTTGGTCTTTTCCTTATTAATTATGACACAGTATTAGTCTATATATAATATGATTTATTATATATTAGTGCAAATTTTTAATTTAATTAGTGCAATTTAAAATTTCATATGTTCAAATTTATTTTTACAGTGTCTTTTTCCGTTAAAAACATAATATTACTTGCAATCTGATATTATCTGATCTGGTCCAATTCGAGACCTACAAATTTGGTCCAGAATTAATTCAAAGTCTATTTTTGTAGGCCGGTTTGATATGCAATTCAAACCGAACCTGCCTAAAAAAAAGCACGATCCAAAGTGGTCTAACTCGCCTGACTCAACCTAGTTTCCCCGCCGCCCTCAATCACCCGCACAAGTATCATTTTAAATTCAGGTTATTGTTAAAACATAAGAGTAAATTATTATTTAGTCCCCATAATTTAGTGAAATTTACAAATCAGTATTTTTATCTTCTTAAATTAATTAAATCGTTCTCTTTTAAAATTGCCATTCAACTAAAGAACTCTTTTTTTTTTTTTTTCTTTAATTAAAATTTGATGAAATATCAATTTTAATCTTAATGAAAATTGAAATTTTCTTTTGCATACCATCATCTAATCAAACCCTATTAATTTTATCCTAAAGATCACCAATCTTAATTCATATTAATTAGGAATAAAAAGCCATGTATATGTTTAGATTAAATTTTATCAAATAAAATTTGAATTTTGATCTTTGATATATAAAATATTCATTTGCTTTTCTAGTTGACTAACCAAAAATGGTAAAATTTTCATAAAGTATTTACAATTAATTAACAATAATAAATATAAAGGAAATTTTAAATGGAGCCCTAAAAATAAATATTTTTATAATAGAGACTAGTACTAAATAGTAATTCAGCCAAAACAAAATTGAATTTCAAAATCAATCAGTAATTAGAAAGTTAATGCATCACCACTCACTGCATTTAAACCATCCAAAGTCACTGAAAATTAGTATATATATGATTTAAATCACAAAATCCTTGCGTGATATGAATTATTAATTAATACTATTTCCTACGTCATATGTACTACAAATAATTAATATTAATTACATTATTATATTAAAATTTCTACTATTTTCTTAATTGATATAACACGTTTGTTATAAATCATTTTCATTGTAAGAATATTTAAGTTAATGAAAATGAAATTTGTTAATCAAAGTCATTCAAATATACAATATATGGTGATTTTTTAAAAATTTTAAATAATTTTTAATTATAAATTATCACCTCTCTTTCCTCAATCCTATCCTTTCATGGGGATGTCCCACACTTGACAATTGACAACAAAAAAAACTAAAAGGCTTAACTGTATATCTAAAGTTAAAAGACATGTGCCCCTGCGCTTTTAGCTTTGCACCTTTACTTTCTTTTCTTTTTTTTTTTTTCTTTTTCTAATTCTATTTTTCTGGTTGGAATTTCCAGTGAGATACCCATATTATGAGATTTGAATGACAAAATTTAAATATTTTATATATTTAACACATGTATTTATTTAATAAAGAAAAACATGTCACAATATGTGAAATTGATAAATATTTTTATGACTTTAATTCTATAGTTTTGAAAAAGAGAAAACCTAATATTTTCATTTTTTTTTTTTTTTTGGATAAAATATAAATCCTTTTTTTTTTTTTTTTTTGCTAATGATAAATATATAAATCCTTTAATTTTATTTCAATAATGTCCTTCAATTAATTAGCTAATTAATTAATAATATAGAACTTAACCAATTAGCTAAATTGACCCAGACCAGCTAATACATATATATATATATATAACAAGATCATATGCATAAATTTATATATCTCAAAAGTCAATTTTCCCTGATGTAGTGATTTGAAATACTGGACACATCCTCTCCGCCAAACTATTAAGGATTTTATATTGCTTAAATTCCTCTCATTATAATTAATCAAACCACCTAACCCAAATGTGGGAAATTGAATTTCCAAGTGAAATTTCTTTTTTTTTTTAATGGAAATATATATGTACTATATATTATATATTATTTAATATCTGCCAATGTCATTGTTAAGGACATTATCTATTATATTAATATATAAAGAAAATAATTAATTTGTCATCCTTGCAGTTTGACAATGTTAATTAATGGTCTCCGAGGCTTATCTCCGTCAAATCACTTGGTTCTTCCATCTATTTTTTCTAGATTTTAACGTTAAAACCTTTAAAAAAGACTAAAATACACTAACACGTAATAATGGAAAATAATTAACTCATCTCTGAGATTTGACCAAACTAACTAAGTTATCCCTGTAGTTTAGTAATATTAATTAATGATCCCTGAGATTTACCTCCATCAAACCATTTGGTCATTTTATTTATTTTCTCTTCGGTTTTCTATTAAAAACTAAAAAAAAAAAAAAAAAAAAAAAATACTAAAAAAAAAAAAAAAAAACTAAAATATCATTACAGTATGCAGGAAGAAAAAGAACAAAAAACTAACCGTATGTTATTGGTTTTGTATAACAGATTGATCAGTTTAAGTCTTATTAAAACTTTACAACTGAAAATCTGGCGAAAAAAAAACGGTTATTTTTTTTTGTTTTCTAACAATATTTCTTTACTATTCCTATTGTCTATTCTTCATTTCATAGTTTGTAATTTGTAATAGGAATTATAATAAAATCAAACTTGGTTCTCTTGAATAGTGATACCTAAAATTTATAATGCCTATTATTTTATTGAAATTAACTCGATATGTATTTTCTTTTTTCATTCTTTTTTGTTGGATGACTCAAGACAGTAATACACATTATGTTGATCAAAAAAAAATTTTTTTCTAGGTGAATTTCAAATAATCAATTGCACATTATGTTGATCAAAAAAAATTTTTTTCTAGGTGAATATCAAATAATCAATGTAAACCCTGACTCTTCGTTTTCCTTCCACGACAAGGAAATTCTAACCTAAGTTAGTTTAGTCTTTTTTTCCTTTAAGTGTCAAGTATTTTAGTCTTTTGAAGGTTTTAACGGAAAATTATGGAAAAAATATACGAAATGACCAAATGGTTTGATAGAGGTAAACTTCAGAGACCATTAATTAATATTGTCAAACTATTGGATGATTTAATTAGTTTGGTCAAATCTTAGGGACGAATTAATTATTTTCTCTTAATATAATATTTATATAGTTAAAAAGTTGATTAATGGTTAGGATGACTTTAACCCTAACTTAGTTTTTGATACCATTTATTTTCCATATAGTTTAATGAAAAATTTTATTTTTACTTTTTATGATCCATCTTTAAGATGTTTTGGATGTCAACTTCAATACATGTACACAAAGAGTCAAGAGACACTATTAAATATTATGTAATTTCGTAATTCTAAAAAAAAAAAAACTATTTAATTCTGTCGGATTAATTTAAAATGATTTCTGTAAAAAATTTAAACTTTTATTCAGAATTTCATTATTTTGTGTTTGATATAAAAAAAATATTTATTTGAATGTAATAAATTCAATTTTATAAAATTGAACATAATTTTATAAATTATTTATTTTAAATTAAAATAAAAATTTGGAGAAAATAATTTTAAATATGAGCCATAATGTGTTGAACCATTTAATATTTTTCTTGTAGATTTTCAGTTTATATTGGACCGTAGTAGAATTTAGTTCACAAAATAGACATATAAAATTAAGATTTAGATAAACAAAAACTAATAATAATGTGATACAACCGAATTAATTATACGTGGAATGAACAAAAATCGCATATTTTTAATTATTATATATTTATTTTCCTGCAATATTAGTATAGATTTAAACTTATTAATAAACAATTTAATTGAATTTATTTTCAATTATTTAAAGAAAATAGAGGGTTAAACACATAAAATTGTTGTCTTTCCGAGGGCCTGTGAAAGTTTCTAAATCCATGGAAGTTTGTTTGCTGAACGTTTGGTCAGCAACAAGCTTTGCTCGTTTTTACATAAGCTGACGTCATCATCTGTCCTATGTATTCGGTTAAATTGCCACGTCGTCAACAGATCATCCGATTCCGAGGTGACGGCGACGTTTCATGATTGGCCTGGCCTCATTCTCGATCACAAACTCTCTTAATTTTGGCGTTTCATTTCCTACTGCAAATGAAATGTTTTATGTTTGAATACTAATTTGTTCAAGAGTGTAATAAGTGCATTACGTATCTATCCATTCTTCATTTGCTTTCACCAAATTTATACTAACATCACGACAAAATATTTTGATACAAAACTTTCATGTAAACGATAATCCGTATATTTTACGCATCAAATCAAATGATTATATAATTAGATATTTGTTTATGATTATTATTTATAAATTTTTCTACATAAAAATTTGTATTTTCAAGAGAAAAAACATCGTATATTTTTTCATAAGAGGAATACTAATTGCTGTTGTTCTTAAATTGACTATAATAACTTAATTATTGCAATCACTTTGAATAATCAAATTCCCAGAAAAAATATACCTTTTTAACTCACATTAATAATTATTATATTTTTTTAAACATAATTAAGGTATTTCAATCAATAGAACAATGAGGATTAGATAGTCACTTTAAGGATCAACGGTCACTAGTGTCCCTCTTTTGCGTAATATGATGGAAAATTTTGTAATGGATGTTCAAATCAAACCATTATAAAATCTTTCTCCGAATGACAATTTGAATGATCAAAGTTTATTATAAAACTCAGATAAATTAAATTAAAACACTAAAAGAATACTAATTTCTTATTTATCTCTTAATAAGTCCAAATTTCACAACTAAAAAACTTTCAATGGTGATATTATTATTATTATTTGTCATTGCAAGCATGGATTGAATGATATCTAAATTGTCATTTCTTATGGCTTGAAAGACTAGATTCAATTAATTAATTATCTTGATAAATGATTGAAGGTGTGGAGCCACCATAAATAATTATGAGATTTGAATAAGAAAGTGAGTATGAAAAAGTACTTGTAGAAATGCTACTCGAAAGTCATTTGTCATTTGTCATTACCATTTTTATTTTCATATTCAAAACAAGATCAAAGGATTAGGCTTTTTTCTGACAAGGATTGATGGCTTTCTAATCTCTAGATCTAGGTGAACTATTAACCAATATAATAAATTGAAAATTAAATCAAAATTAAATAATTATACTTTAAAAAATCAAAATATGAAATAACCCTATTGCATTCTCTATGACTATGTACAAATATGACTAAAAAAAATAATTAAATACATTGATTTCAATTGTCTGGTTTTTATTTTATAGTGTAAGAAACCAGTATTGCAAACCTTTGAATTTTTTTTAAAGAATAAGTTTCTTTCGATTTTATAGGTATGAAAAAAAAAATTTGCTGTTAATTTTTTTTTTCTAATTATTTATTTACAAGTCATTCTTTTCCTTAATACTATTTTAAAAAGAGAGAAAACCTTTTTGGGCTGAAGATTTGGGTTGGTGATTGGGCTTGGATCTGTCACTTGACAGAAATACAAACACAGTCGAGTCCACATTCACAAACTGCCGCCGGTATCCAAGAAATTAATTGCCGGCGATCATAAGCTGTTCTGCATAAGTTTCTCTTGAAGCGGGTGTGTCGTCCTCGTGGAAATAGCAAATGGAAGTCCAAAGAGGAGGATTAGAAGAAGAAGCAACGACGATTACTCTTTTGATACGACATCTTCCTGAAGCTATTCCCTATGAAACACTCTCCAGGCTCTTCTCTCACTACGGCTCTAGCTCTTTTCGTCCTTGCTCCGCCGGAAGGTATTCACCTCGTAAACTTTGTTCCTTTGTATAATTATTTTTATCCTTTTTCTATTTTTGTTCTTCTCGTTGGTTTTATAATTTGTGGCCTATGCAAGTAGTTAAATTCGTGAATTTTATCTGGTGGAATTAATTAGGATAGGCTGAATCTTACCTTAAATTGCGTATAAGTGGGTCCTCGGTAGAATGCTTGTTCTGTATTATTCGTTTAATCTTAATGCAGACTGAGGAACTGTGCATTTGTGGATTTCAAGAATGAAGCTTTGGCTTATCAAGCACAACGACAGTTAAATGGGTAAACTCTAGTCATGTTCAAAAATTGAGTTTGTTTCTCTTTCCTTTGCTCTTTTGCTTGTACCCTAAGCATTCATGTTGGTGTATCTGAAAGAGATGAGCTATGAACTAGTGTCTTCTAATGGTTGATTAGGTTGAGGTTTCTTGGTAAGGTCTTAGCAGTGGAGAAAGCTAATAAGCCAAATAAGGATAATAAAAATAACCAAAGTGAAACTCAGTTGGGGAAGGATCATACAGCACCAACTTCTGTGAAAAAGAACGCTTCTGTAACAGGAGATTTTGCCGATGGTTCCAAGTCCACGCCTGCTACTGAGCCTATTGCTCCAAGGCTTGGTGTAGATTATCCATTTCCTCCTTACCTGGAGTAAGTTCTCTCTTTTTCGAACTTTTGTTTGTTTTGATTTGATTCCTTTTGTGATTTTTTTTAATTAACGGTTGGATGGTTTGCACATGTATCTTCTTAGTTCACGGAGCACACATGCGTAATGGTTTGCACATGCATCTTCTTAGTTCACGGAGCACACATGCGTAATGCAAAACTCCATATCGACTTGCCACATTATTTTATGTGAATGGATAGAAGGGAAAGAGTTGGGAATTTGCCAAATATCCAATAAGGCATACCATTCTTTGACTTTTAAGGGGAAAGTAGATTTTATAAGGTCCCTGGTTGCTGCTTGCTTATTTTGGTGGTTAGATTCTTGCTCCTGGAACGTAGAGCTGTTTGCAAAGCCATAGAGAAACTAGCTATTAATAGGACATTGCTCTGCTATTGAGTTTGTGCCATACTCTTAGCTAATCAATTAAATGCTGAATTCTTGCGGCAACAAAATCGGCATCATTACCCTTTGCTATGCTACTAAATCATCTAGATTGGATTAAATATAGTTTGATTCTGCTACAGGTATGCTTATCCTCCTCCAGATGGAAATATTTTGACCAACATTGTTAATGCTCTTATTGCTGTTCCTCGGTTTTATACACAGGTTATATCCAATCTCTTATAAAGCCATGTAACAATCTTACATATATTTCTTCTTCCAGTTCTGCAGTTGCATTTTGTTATTATCAGTTGCAAAATATTGGAGTCATGCTGTTCACAAATTAACCTTTCATATTTAGGTGTTGCATTTGATGAACAAAATGAACATTCCAGCTCCATTTCGGATGGCTCTTCCCACTCCACCACTACCACCTTCGGCACCAGCACCTTCACCCCCACCCCCACCACCACCGACTACTGTTGCTGAAAAGCCTCATTTGGCAGATTTATCCAGCAGTGAATCCGAGATTGAGTCTTCAGATGAAGTATGTTGATTCTTCTAAAAAGTTTGTATTGCGTATGTCCAAAATCCGCACATGTTTAATGGTGAAAGTTTTGGGGCCACCTTAACTGGAAGCCTGTTTTATTGTTTGCCAGAGTATATAGATTCTCTCTGTACTCTATGTTGACCATATTGAATCCGAGATTGAGTCTTCAGATGAAGTATGTTGATTCTTCTAAAAAGTTTGTATTGCGTATGTCCAAAATCCGCACATGTTTAATGGTGAAAGTTTTGGGGCCACCTTAACTGGAAGCCTGTTTTATTGTTTGCCAGAGTATATAGATTCTCTCTGTACTCTATGTTGACCATATTTTTGTTCTGTTTAAAGGAAAGTCCTCAATGTTTTTGTCTGATCACTATTACTGAGTCCAGTAGAATGTGATTGTTTTAACCCTAAATTTTTTCAGGAGGTTGACGACAAAGCCTCCTCTCTTGGAACTTCAAGAGCAGTTAAATCAGGGCGAAAGCGCGTCAGACGAGAAGCAATTGTAGGTCCTGCAGTGGATAAAGATGTTGCTCATGAGGCTGTTGGAGTGAAACCTTCTGCCCTGGTCCCGAAAGAAATCCCTGTTATAAAAAAGAAGAACCCTGTGTTGCAGGTTATTTTCTTTCTAACAGAAATTATTGTTAAATTATCTGATGATTTATAATTTTTCACATATTTTTGTTGTCTTTTCACAGATTAAAATTGCTCCAAAAGTAACTCAGAATGAACAAAAGGATGATAGTATCGTGAAAGAATCCGAGAAGCCAGACAAAGAAGGATTGGATCATAAAAATTATGCAACTCCGGAAGAATTAGAGAGCAACAAGCTGGCTCCAGAGGAAATTCTATCACTTCCAAAGTTTAAGGTACCTAAGTTGGAAATTTTACGTGATTTTATAGTTAAAGGGATGGATATAATTTACTAATATATTGAAACTAGTCCAAACTAATAGATAACTTATTTTGTGGAAAAGTTGCTTGTTTATTATACAAAAGGCTAAGAGAACTCAACATGATGTCATTGAAAATTAGCTGCCATGGCGTCCCTCTTTTTTGGTATATGGGCCTGTGTATGCTAAAGTCTTTACACATTGATTTCAGTTAAATGTCTGAATCTGATTACTTGTCACTTTGGAAAATATAAATAATATTTGCAAGTGGTTGTAATAAGCTTTGGATTATGCAGAACTATACAGTTGGGAGTCCTGCATCTGTGTTGTACATAAAGAATTTGAGCAAGGACGTGGTTGCTGATGACTTCTTCTACATATTTGGTGAGCTAAAAATAGATGTAGCTATCTCGTAACTTATTTCTAGCAACCTTGACAAATATGCTGGATGTTCATATTTTGAGAAATGATTGTTCTTCAAATTCATCATTCATGGATCCTTAATGCTGAAGTTTTTTTTACTTTTGCTTTCTATGTATGTATGTATGTAATACTGCTCAGAGACCTAGGCTTTTGGCAATATAAAGAAAATTCTTGCTGATCCTGTCATTGCTTTGAATAAACTGTAGGGTCATTATTTGGAAGCATTAATGCAGCTAAAGTTGGCCTCAATGTGAAGTTAATGCAGGTAAGTTTGGTGAAATTAGTTATCTATAGCAATACTGATATGCCTTTTGCTTCGTTAGTGATGATTTGTTCTTTAAAACAAAAAGGAGGATCCATTAATGTTAATGGAAGGATGAGTGCAATGGTTAATGGAAGATAGACAGATAAAATTCACATAAAGTTAAAATTTTCTTGTCCATTCCATAATGGTAGGAAGCATGAATCAGGAGAGATTGAGGAAAGGGAAAAGAGTTTAGGCTTGAGGAAATCTAAATTCAACAGTGTGGACTTCATCAATGGTCACTAGAGTTCTCATTAAATCACTTTGAGGTTATCAAATTTCAATTGGTCAAAATAAAATAACTCCAGTTTCTTTTGGGGTATTGAATAGATCATTCAAACTGGTGTCTGATCAGAAAATGGCAGAAACCTAATGTGGCATTCAAACAATTATTTTTTAGTCTTATAAATGGGGGATTAAAAATCTTCTAACAAATCCACTATGTTTAAAAATTAAAGTGTGGTTGCTTTTGACCTTGGAACTAACTCAACATTTGAATTTCAGGAGGGAAGAATGAGGGGTCAAGCTTTTGTGACATTTCCATCAGTTGAACTTGCCCATCAAGCTCTGGTATGTATATTGTGGTATCATTTGTTCCCCAGCATATACGAACTTTCCATGTACCCTTGGTTTATATAATGGTTGGATACTTTTGATTCATTATTGCATGTTTTCATAAACATTTTCACACCCTATAGGTACAATTATAACAGGAGTGGCACTAACTATCTTTCTCCATTTTGCAATTTGGAATTAGATGAAAATCTACATCACAATGGCTTCCCTATGTGTCAGTAGTGTAGTGAGTCAGTAATGATGCACTGATATTGTTCAATGAAATCGTGGTTCATGATCTTGCAGAATTTAGTGAATGGATATGTCTTTAAAGGCAAGCCAATGATCATACAGTTTGGCCGGAATCCTTCAGCTGGCAAGGCAAATTAGGTGAGATTTACCATGATAGAGGGAGCTGCTTACGCCATTACATCTAATGGTTTTTTCCTCAAAGATTGGTTCTGCATATTCTAAAGGAAGCTGGAGTTAAGTCTCAGACTGAGATCATTAATGATGCAAGGACACAACTAACTTTTTGCCATGGGAACCACTTGATTTCTATGGACCTTATAGAGAGGCTCTGTGGTGGCAAGCCTTCCACCGATTATTGATAAAACTGCCAGCCACAGGAGGAGTAAAGATGGAACAATGTGCTCTAGAAAAAAAGAAAAAGGGAAAGAGAGGAAGGAATGGTCCAGCGCTCAGCTTAAATTCTTCCGTTTACTTGTTTCTTTCTTTTATCTTTAGCCCGGAAATTTTGGTCATTGAGAGATATCCAAACAGTGACTGAAGGTATTCTTGTACATATATAGTACAATAATTTATACTTGTAAAAATTTTTATGTTTTGATTTCACATATTATGAAATAATTATTCGACTATTTAGCAGCTAACCTGATGAATTACTTTTAGTTAAATAGTCCTATATCATGATTTGCTTCCTATGGGCTCACTTCTAGTAACTTTTGTTTAACAATTATGGTAGAAAAATTCCAACTTTTGGTAGAAACCTTCTCTTTAACGTAATTGAGGCTCAATATATATATATAAACTTTCTCTTTTACGTAATGAGGCTTCAATTATATATATATATTATTATATATATATATATATATAATATGTGCTAAGTGAATTTAGAGAAATCATTAAATATTTGAGATCATATACAAACAAAATGATATATATGTGCTAAGTGAATTAGAGAAATCATTAATATTTGAGATCTATACAAACAAAATGAGAATTTTGAACTGTACAGAAAAAAAGATAGAATTTTGAAAACATTCTAGTAAGAAATTTCAACAAAGATTTCCAAATAATTGCTGGTGGATCCTTAATTATGTTGAGGTTAACTGTACCTCGCTTTCTCCTCTTCACGAACACAACTGCAGCAACAACAAAGCCAAGAACTAAAACAACCCTTCTGTTTCCTAGTTCTCATTATGTATTTTCCACATTTAAACAAGAAGAAAATCAAGAAAAAGCAAAGCACTTGCGCTCACTTTTACTCAGAAACCCAACAATCCACCAAATCACTCTACAAGTCCACTCTCAGCTACTCACCACTGGCTTATTGAACCATTCCATGCTTCTCTTGAACACTTTGCTTAGATGCTATTCTCTTAGTGACAAACCCCAGCTAGCTTTCTTGCTTTATAACCAACTCCAACAACTCTACTTTCACTCTCCCTCATCACTAAACCCTCCTTTTGATAGCTTTGCCTATACATTCCTTGCAAATGCAAGCACTAATTCTTCTTGTCTGTTTACAGGAAGACAGTTTCATAGTCTTATAATCAAAGTGGGTTTTCAATATCATGTTTATGTACAGACTGCTCTGCTAAATTTATATTCAGCTAGTGGGGTTTTAGGTGATGCATTTCTCGTGTTTGATGAAATGCCTGAGAGGAATTCTGTTACTTGGAATGTGATGATTACTGGATTGGTCAAGTGGGGTCAGCTTGAATTTGCACGTTCTCTCTTTGATGAGATGCCGGAAAAAAATGTTGTATCTTGGACTGGAATTATTGATGGGTATGTTAGGACAAATAGATATAGTGAAGGTTTAGCTTTGTTTCAAAGAATGATTATCTTTGAGGGTATCAAACCAAGTGAGATAACTATTCTTGCTATTTTACCTGCAATTTCAAATATGGGAGAATTAAAGGGTTGCAGATTGATTCACGGTTATGGAGAGAAAAGTGGATTTGTTGCTTCTGATATTCGTGTTACTAATTCAATTGTAGATACTTATGCAAAATGTGGTTGCATAGAGAGTGCATCACGATTTTTTGAGGAGATTTTAGTAGAGAGGAGAAATTTGGTATCTTGGACATCAATCATTTCTGGATTTGCAATGCATGGGATGGGAAAAGAAGCAGTGGAAAATTTTGAGAGGATGGAGAAAACGGGTTTGAAGCCAAATCGAGTAACGTTTTTGAGTGTTTTGAATGCATGTAGTCATGGAGGATTGGTTGAAGAGGGGCTCGAGTTTTTTGAAAAGATGGTGAACGAGTATCAGGTTGGGCCAGATATTAAGCATTATGGATGTTTAGTTGATATGTTGGGAAGGACAGGAAGGTTAGAAGAAGCAGAGAAATTGGCTTTGGAAATCCCTGGTGAAATTGTCAATGCTGTGATCTGGAGGACTCTTTTAGGTGCATGCAGCTTTCATGGTCATATGGAAATGGGTGAGAGGGTAACGAAGAGGATAATGCAAATGGAGAGAGGATACGGAGGAGATTATGTGCTCATGTATAATATCTTTGCTAGTGTTGGAAGGTTTCGGGATGCTGAAAGGCTGAGAAGATTAATGGATCAGAGAAATGCCTTAAAAGTTCCTGGCCATAGTTTTGTCTGAATAATTGCAAAATTAGGCCAGAGAGATTTAGACAGATATTATCTTTTGCTTTACAATTTCTGATGTAAAGGAAAAAGTTGGCTGTTCATAAACGTGACAGACCAAACAGATCATCATAGAGATGCTTCTGGATTGGCTTCTAATAATTCTAGTAGTCAATTCTTCTTTTGAACACAATTTTAGCAGCATCTTGTTGAAATGATGCCTTGAAATGGAGATGGCTTACACGAGAGAGAGGCAGAGGCAAATGGTAACGTACTTGGCAAGAAGAGGATTCGCATAACATTTGTGAATTATACACAGCTAACGTTGTCAAACAATGAATTCAAGATGAGGCTACAACTGGAGTAAATGCATTTTCGTTCTACAACATGGAAGGTGCTCCTGTGATTCCCAAAGCAGACATGCATATTTCTCTGTTATGATTCTTTTTTCTCCCATTTTTGTACCTACCATTTTTTTGGAATAAATTTCTTAATAATACAAATCTTTCTCCAAGGTTTTCACTTTCCTTTCCTGATGTTATTCCAGTCATGCATAGGCTCAATTCTTTTTGCATATTCGTATTAGACTAGGCGATACTGAGATAGAAATGGCGCTTTTCATGATATTGAAGCAGATATTTATAATATCAAAATAACAGTATGTCAATAATAGTATTTTGACATCAAGTTATTGTCCCTGTTGAATTAACCCGGTGGTAAAATACTTTTCAAAACCATTAAGTCAAAAAATGTGCCCTAGTCAGAAGATATTCATCACATGGAAGAAGTTGTCAATGCCACTCTGATTTATGAAGAGGAATTTGTTCTTCTGCCAACCATCTAATGCCAAATCCCCAAGATAGAAGCAATACCAAAAAGTAACAGAAGTGTGATATCACCTCCCAGCAGAATGGATGACCTGAAAAAACAACCACTGTTTTAGTTTTATGACAAAACTCTCCATTCTCTTGGCCTTTAAAAATTATCATGCCAAGAATATTATCTATAATTCATTTTAAAATGAATTCCCCGTTTTGAGTTTATTTATACCAAATGGAGCATTAGTGGTTGGAAAAGAAAAATAAAAAAAATAATCCAAATTACTGCGTGAATTAGCAAATAATTGGACTTGAGATTCTCTGTAATACCTGAGCTTCTTCCTGGATTGCTGTACATATGCCATTAGAGGAGGAAGCATACCAAACAGGAAACAATTTGCATAAACTCCAGCAAAATCAAGGGCTTTCGAAAAGGTTGAGGGAAAGAAAGATCCAATTAGAATAGGAATACTGAGTACTAGCATTGTTACGAGCGTTCGATGGAATGGATCGGATTCAGCCATGCTTGATGGCAGTTTATCTTCCAAGGCAGCAGAATAATTTGACCCGCCAAATAATGCTCTCCCTGCATTTCCACCATCATACCCACCAAAAAAAATCACTAATCCAACTCTTCCAGTTCCATCTCCATTTACAAGTATTTGAGACCCAGAGCTAAATTGCTCTTCAGAATTCATTTTCATCAATAGCAAATACAAAGTATCAAGAAGCTGTTTCGGAAAACTAATAGCATATCCTATCAAGCTAGTTGCCAGAGCAGAAAATGCAAAACCCTGAACAGCAGGTAAAGCAGAAGGATTGACAGAAAGCAAAAGGGAGATAGGGTCAATGAAAGAGGCAACTCTGTTAGTCCCAGAAAGCCCTAAAACAATCAAATTCCATGATAAAACCATAATTAAAGGAACAGCTCCACCAATTAGTATTGCCTTTCTAGCTTCAGAAACACTGTTTCCAGCTATCTTACATATAAAAGGGGTGATGACATGAAAACCTAATGTGAGTACAGTTACAGGTATAGCAGGCAAAATTGATGAAATACTCCATGAAGATTGAGTAAAGGAACCCAATACATTTGTTCTAGCCACAAATAGCCCAATGCATACTAGTGCAGTTATTGATAAAAGCATGAGCAAGCATAAAAAACGGTTTGTCGTATCGATAACCTTGAACGGAAAGAACGTAATTGCAATCCCAATGGCAAGCGGAAAAAATGCATTAGCCAATACGAGATTCATCCTTGGAAACCATTGGGACATTATTGAACCAATACCTGAAACACAAGCTACTAACAGAGAAAAACTCAAGCTAGCATAAACGACAGCCACTAAAGCACCAAAACGACGTCCTAATGCTTTAGTTGCAAGACTAGTAAAGCTTACCTCTGCAACCCCATCTTCTTGCATGGCAGCAAAGCTGAGTTCAGCAACAAGAATAATAGAAGAGAGAACATAAACCCAGGAAAGAAAAATGACAATGCTTGATGGAAATGAACCTGACCTAATTGTTGCAGCAGGCAAACCTAGCATTCCAGGACCTACTGCAGTTCCAATAATTAAACTGACAGCACCCCAGAAACTCTTTTTGTCCTTTTTTAGGGTTTCTTGAGGTTTATTCTTTCTGATAAAATTGTTATTGCTTAGTTTATCAGAATGAGAAATAGAGCACCTGAGAATGAGTGAGGGGGGGATTTTGATTTTGAGAGATGGAGTGAGCTTCTTATTGGGTGATGTAATATGGAAAACGGAGAATCTGGGTTGGTGAATATAGTATAAAAGATTGAATCCTGAGTTTGAAATTGAAGTGGGTTTGGTTAGACAGGAGGAAAAACGAAGCATTTCTCAGTTTTGGGATGATTAGAAACTGGAATCTTTGAAATGAGAAATGACACATGCGCATACGGCTTTACTCAGAATCTTTGGAATCTATTTGAAGACCCGGTTTAATATGGAATAGAAAGCTCACATCTTCCTAAGAAGTGTCAACAATACTGTTTGACCTTTTTTTTTTTTTTTCTTTTTTTGTTTTTCTGGCAACCTTTTTGTTGACTATTTCACGGGAATTTTTTCCTAATGAGAGCTTCCTGGATTTGCTGTCAGTGGCCCAATATTATATTTGGGCTTTTAGCCCACTAAATTACCCAATGGTGTAAAAGATTTTTTTTATCAGCAATTCATATTTTATTTTTTTAAATTATAAAATCAGAAAAAACTTATGAAACTCAATAAACTAAGGTTTTCTCTGCACATCCAAAATTACACTTGAGTTTGATAGGTGAAAAAATTTGATTACCAAAAACTCCATACAATAATACAAAATAGGCGTAGATATCTCTTATTGAGATAAAAAAAAATAAAATTAAAAAAAAAATTGTAAATATCAAAACAATACAACTCTTAGTTATTATATCCAAGCCAAAAAAGTTATCTCGGCCTCAACACATTTTTTTGCTAAGCAACCTGTGAAATGATTGCTATTTCTACTAACATGTCTGAACTCAATATGATTCAATCGGGTAATAGTCGAATCAAATTTATTAAAACTGTTTCACCATTTTCATAGGCATTTCTGCTTTTGAAGAACCTAATACAAAACATTTCTTGAATCTGACTCAATCATCAATTGTGTAAAATATTGATTTCTAGCTTGATAATTGCATATTTGTTTTGTAATGAATTAAGGTTCTGGATTTTAATATCTATTTTTTAAAATTAATAAAAAACAATCAAATCATTAATACATTAAATCTTGATAATCTTATTTTTATACGGTAAATAAGATAAAAAGTGATAATAGAGAAATAGTATTCTCAGTGTTATAAAGAAAAAATATAAAAATTTTCTTTTTCCCCCTTATTTTCCATCTTTATTTTTTTCCTAATCCAAATATAGAAATTGGCTTTTTTTTTACCAAAAAATTTCTTTTTTTAATATAAAATTTAAGCTAAAGCTCAATTTTTACAAGTGGATTTATTTATAATTACCAAGTTTTAATTAATATATAACATAAAACTGAGGTGGAAGATAATAATTCAAAAAATGTTGAAACTCATTTTCCTCCACAATTTCTCACCAATAATTCTGAGTTGTCAAATACCACAAAAAATTAAAAAAGAAAAAAATAAAAGAAGTTGTCCATTTTATCCAAAGTATATCCAATTTCTAACAGTCAAGGTAATAATAGGATGCCACGTGTCCCACATATTTCACCTCATGTGCCTCATATGAGCCATAAAAACCGGCCAACGAGATAAATAATCTTAAAACGACACAACCTTATCCATTGACTCCACCTCCTTGTCTTACTGGACATCTTACACCGTTGGATTCACATCCTCTAAGTAACCAGTCATGAAATCCAACGGTCCAAAGCCAATCTAGATGTCTATTAGTAACAGTTAACGACTCCATGAAAGAAACACCAGGTTGTGCTTTTTGTTTTTTACGTTCTGGCTTTGATTTGCTTTTGTAGCTTTTTAAAATCGCTTTGAAAAAAAGTGTTGTTTTCATTTTCTACAAGCAAGAAGAGGGAGAGAAAGAGACTCACTTTATTCAAAGGAAAAAAAGCGAAAAAAGCAATTCAAAGCCTTTACATCTAAACAAAAACAAAAATACATACATATACCATAATACCCATTTCAAATATCAAGATTTTTTAATCTGTATAACTATTTTTTCTTTCTCTTATAATTTTCTATTTTTCTTTCTTTGCTGTGGAAAATCATGGCAGATGTTTTGAGAAAGACCAATCTTGTTTCTTCTTCTTCTTCTTCATATATTGGTTATAGGAAAGTGCAGAAATATAGCAGTTCTGTTGTTGCAAAAAGTTGCAGACTTCCTTCAAAAGTGACTCCTCAAGCTTTGAAATCAACGACGTTGCATAATTCTGATTTCCTTGGTAAAAGTGTTCTTCTTCAAGAAAATCTGGGCAAATCCAAGAGATGGAATTATCTTAAATTTTCAATTAAGGCTCAGGTTAGTTAAGATCTGATTTTGGTTTACTTTTTCTTTGTCAGTTTTGTTTTCCCTTTATAATTAATTGCTTAGATAATTAGGGATTTTGGCTTGGAAATCCGAAAGATTTAATTTTGGAAGAAGAAAGACTTTGAGTTTTCTTTTTCAAGATTTGTTTATTTGCAATTAATTAGTTTTCTGTAAAATCGATAACCTTTATTCAATTATGAGACTTTCTGATATGGGGAACCCTAATTTTGATAAATTTTCTTCCATTTAGGTATATCTGATTAATTTTTTCATTGCCCTTTTATTATGGATATTACCAGGCTGGCCTCAGGCTCAAGAAGTCCCAAACATGGTGGGAGAAGGGTTTGCAACCCAACATGAAGGAGGTGACCTCTGCACAAGACCTTGTGGACACCCTCTTGAATGCTGGGGACAAACTTGTCATTGTTGATTTCTTCTCTCCTGGCTGTGGTGGCTGCAAAGCTCTCCATCCCAAGGTATATATACATATATGTGTATAAATTGATGCAGATACTAATATTTTAGTTGCTTTTTTTAAAACTTTAAGTGAATATTATCTATTTTCTAAACTAGGATATGGATTGCTTTGTGGTGACAGATATGTCAATTGGCGGAGATGAACCCAGATGTGCTGTTCCTTAATGTAAATTATGAGGAACACAAATCTATGTGCCATAGCCTCAATGTCCATGTGCTTCCATTCTTTAGATTTTACCGAGGGGCTCAAGGCCGGGTATGCAGCTTTAGCTGCACTAATGCAACGGTTAGTTTTGCGCCTTTCCTTTTGGTTCTTTTGCTGATTTTAGTTATTGCTATGCAGTGATTGATTCGAAGTCCCACGATTTGTTGCTTATCTTTAATTCATTGATGATTTGTCTCACTTTATTTGTGATTATCAATTTCTTGAATTGTGATTTATGATCATATCTAAAACAGTATATTTCTCTTCTAGATCTAAGATTTTATCAAAAGCATATCTTTCAAGGCCTCAATGTTACTATTAATCACAAATTTTGTTAGTATAGATATTGTTTTAGCTTGGAATTGCTTCAAAATAATAGCTAGTGCAATCTAGTACCTCGTGTTATTTGTGTGACCCTGGATTTTGTTAGTCTTACTTCATGTTTGGTTTAGTTATGTTAAATTCTTATAGAATATGATTCGTTCATCATGAACATCAAAGTTTTATGGTTGATTTTAACTAAATGTTGGTTGTAATCCAGATCAAGAAATTTAAGGATGCATTGGCCAAGCACACCCCGGACCGATGCAGTCTTGGACCAACAAAAGGGCTGGAGGAGAAAGAGCTCATGGCTTTGGCTGCAAACAGAGATCTCAAATTCACATATACACCAAAACCAGTCGAATCTGCTCCAGCCGAGGAAGAGACAGTGCCAGCAATTGTCCCATCTCATTCTATTTCAACCCTGCCTCTTCCCCTTCCCCTGCCCATGACAAGCCTGGAGCCTCAAGATTTGGAGGAGAAAAACTTAGTAACATCAGGGAGGTGATAGCTCCTGCAACTCTTCCGAATCTCCTTGTACAGTTCTAGTTTGTGCTATGTAAAATCTTCTTGATACAGGTAGAACAAACTAGTAGAGTGAAAGTCTGTATTGTGTATCCTCACAGAATTTCAGGCTTTTGGATATATTTTTTTGGTCCTGGCCTGCTGGCTGCTGCTACTTGTATGAGGGGTCTGTCTGATGTGAAAAGCTTGTCTTTTTGTATTTTATTTCTCTTTCTTTTTTTTCCCAACTCTTGTTTGGAGAACACAAAATGGTTAGTCTTGTATTCTGGATCTTTATTATGAACATAATACCAATATATTACTATTTACTAATATTATATCAGCCTCCCATTTTTTAGTGTTAATTGTTTTGTTCTTGTTCAGAATATAAGTTTGGTTTTAATCAGACGCCCAAAAATTGGCTTTAAATGCGGGATGAAATAGTTACATGCCAATCGTAAAGGGTGATCATTTGTTTTTAAATAAATAATGATTAAGGCTTTGTTAGCAACAATTTTTAATAGCTTTGCTTTTAGCGTTTGGCTTGATCAGAATGTTAATTGATATTTTTATAGTATTTGATAATATTGTATTTGAATTAATTCTCAGTTTGGAAAAATTAGTTTTTTTTTTGGTAGTGATTAGCTATTTGAGTAGTGTCTGATTAGCTTTTCATAAAACGTTAAAATGTAATAACGTTTACTTGAGTTAATTTTTGATAAAACACTGTCTTTATCTTTAAAAGCTAGTTTAAAACGCTATGTTACCGATGTTTAGTGTTTTGATTAGAAGCTACTTAAAAATTTTTTGCCGAACACAGCCTAATCTCCATGATCTCTATAACATCCAGCTTTTAACATTTTATGAAAAACTACTTAAACAACTATTATCTATTTAGATAAACGCAGATGAAACAGCTAACGGCTATCAAAATAGTTATTAACATGACTCACCATATAAAGAATCCAGAGAAGTTGCAAGAAACACTAGGTAGTTTTAGTTTGTGGTGGCCCCAAAACTGCCTTAACTACATGGTAATGGAAGTGATGAGGCCAACAGAAATTATCAGAACCATAGTTTTGAGTGTCCATTTCCAACATGGTGGACCACATGAGAAGATGCTAAAGAAAGGAAAAGAACATGGATAAGGTTGGGTGTGCTTGAAGATGAATCAACGTGGCCTAATTTTCTTTACACAATTTATGGATATGGGGCCTAAATAACTTTAACATCTGAGAAGACTTTCTCTTCTGTAATGTTTTCTCTCCATCTGTCCTTTTCTATTAGAGGCAACAGTGAGTTGTGGGGGAACTTGTATGATTGATTAACACTAGTTTAGACGAGTTAGGAGGGAAAAAAAAAAATCCTAAAGCTCCACTCTTCTCCTTCCACGTGTCCTTACACTTATTCAGTAAGTTTAACACAAATTCTGATCCTTTTATTTATTTGTTTATTTAAAATAAAAAAATAATTATTGAGTGTTCAAATTTCTCAAAATTTTTTATTTTGGAAAAAATTTACAATTGAATGTCTAAAAAAAATACAATCTAGTATATGATATTAAGTTCGTACCAATAAAAAAATTTAAGTGACGTGAGTTACACTTTTTATAAATCAGCTGTGGAGGTGGATATCGTAATCTTATATTATAAAAACTTTTTTTATTTATATAAATAAAATATTGATTTTTAATATTTTCTTGACTTCGTCACATACTAATCAAATACAAAAAAAATCAGCAGTACATTATTAGAGGGTGGGTATATATGGAACTATGATGGGTTCTGCCCAGGCTTCACAAATATTTGGAGCCCAAAAACCGACCCAACTATATTGCCTAAACCCAAGTCCAGCCACATAGTTGCTTTTTTAATATATAACATTATATGTTAACTTATAATAAGAATAGTGCTCCTTTTATTATTATTATTATTATTATACACTAATTTTTTTATAACATACGATTATTTGAATTTATTAATTTTATTCGTAAATCGATTTTTTAAGATAATAATTTTATTCGTAAAATGATTTTTTAAGATAATAATTTTTTAAAATTTATTGTTATAATATCGTAAACTATCTATGTTACTAATAATATAAAACTATAATGAAATATTAATATAAAAAAATACAATGGCTATTTTGACTAAAGAAATTTCAAATAACAAAATGTCGAATTAATTTAAAGAAATTTACATGAATCTCATATCATAATTTTACTAACTCGGATTTGGTGCTTTATTTGAGTATGAGGAGAGAGTTCATTACTGCAATTTCTGGTTTATTTTATGCATCAGGAGATCCAAGATTAACTGAAGTCATGGCTTTTCGTTCATCCTTTCAATGGATAGCAGAAAATTTGGCAGTTCCGGATTCCATCTTCATTGATTCCCATAATATTTCGCAAGCTCTTTCTTCTTCGCATCATAATGTTTCTAATTTAGGAATTGTAGTGGATGATTGGAAGTTTCTTTTGCAAGATAGATTGGATTTTAGTATTTATTAGATTAGGAGACAAACAAATAGAGGAGCTCATATTCTAGCAAGAGCTTCTAATTATAACTATGCTATTTCCATCTTTGGGAGTTTGTTTTCAATTGCTTGATGTCTTATTATTTCTCTAATTAATATATTTGCATTTTTCTCTTTAAAAAATCACCAACTTAAAATTGAAGGAAAAAAAAATTCTATATATTGATTTAAAATTAATTTTTTCCAATTTAGTTAACTTCTTATCATTGAAATATAAAAAATTAATAATACAATTTACAGATATTCAAGTATGAAATCTAAATATTAAAACAAATTATTTGCTTAATTATAGCCCAACCAAAGAATAACCAGATGTCAAGCTATATAGAAAAACTAAATGAGTTAACCTACCGCGGGTTAAGGCTCAGTTGACCGTAAGCTAGACATGTAAAAAAAACTCTTACTTGAATTTGATCCCTACTAAATGCATTAGTAGGAAGAGGCGGACAGCCTTAATTGTAACTAACCCCCGAATCCAATTAAACGGTCCCTGAAAATATTTATTAGTTCTATATCAACGAATTGACAGCCTAAAAAACATCAAGTCACAAAATTCCATTATCATCGAAAATTTTTTTGATAGCCAAATTAAAAATGTTTTTTTTTTTTTTTGTTAATATACCAAAAAAATAAAAAATTTAAATTAATGCATCGACCATTAACAATATAAAGCAAGAGCTTCCAATATACGTTTAATTATAAAAGTGAAAAATTATTAATAGCAGAATAAAAAAAAAATCCTTGATAATAAATAAATAAATAAATAAAATTTATTTGATAGCTAAAAAACTTAAAATCAAACCTTATATTGAAAGCAAAATGAGTTTTAGTAGCTTATACTAATGATCACCATTAGTATTAGTTGCCTTGATAAAGTAATAATGATCACCATTAGCCTAGCTTGAGGAGCAGAAAGAAACATATAGCCAAGAACAACTTGCCAACTCCTAGATGAAGTGTCGGCAAGTCATCCTTGGCTGCATGATGCTTTCCGAGCCAACATGCAAGGCTGTTAGTGAGATTATAACAGAGAAGAAAGAAACTATCTATACTGTTACTGTAAAGGTGAAGTGAAAGAGTAGAGGGTGTTCTGTTCTATATATATAGAGTAGAAAGAGAAAGTTGAAATGGAGGATGATGATGATGAAGATGATGATATATTATCTCTGCAATCGAGGCAATGAGGATAGCTCTTACAATGGGATCTTATTTTGGCCCCATTTACCTTCCATCGCTCTCCTAATATTTCAAGTAGTAGCTCAATTTGCCATTTTTCATTCTTTCTCTAAAAGATGTATTGTGTATTTATATTATATTATGGTATAATTTTTTTTGTCAATAAATTTATTTCTTCTGTTCAATTTATGAATGCATGTAGGTATTTTTAGATCTAAATAATTTAATGATTTGAGATATGTATAAGTAAGAGTTATTATTCTCGATGGGTGAGAGGATAAATTGAAGATTTAGATCTTTTGCCATTTGTTTGAAATAAATAAATTTTATAGAATCTGTTTATAAATTTAAATTGTGTTTTGTATGAAAAATTAAATAGTAGAAGTCAATTCTATGGATTTAAATATAGCTAAATTAAATACTAAAAAAAATACGGGATTTTCAAATGAATTTTATAAACTTCAACTATTTAAATTTTATGATGAAACTTTAATAGACTTATGATAAAATTATCACTCGAAACTTAGAGATGAAGGATTCTTTATTATTATTATTATTATTATTATTATTACTTTTACAAATTTCAAGAGCTTATATATAGAAATGGCGTGACGGAGTGTGATGGAACAGATGTTTCAATTATCATTTTTGTCTCATTTGTCATCAAAGTGGAGCGAAAGAAAATTGGAGCCAAGATGAGGATAAAATAAAAATTCTTAGTATTGCAGAAGTATAGATAATTTTATTTCCATTTTAACAAGAATATTAATTTTCAATGTTTGAATTTTAAATGTTAATTATTAAAATTAAAAATATTATATAATATTTTATGCTCATTAAACATCTAAAATATATTACTATATATTACAAGATTAAATTAAAAAACATTTTTGAAAATTAAAAAGTGAAAGTAGAACTTTACATAACATGGATATTATTAGGTGATCAAACTTGACGAGTATAATTATTATTAATGTATTTGACTTATTCTAGTATAATTTGAAATTTATAATAGCAAAATTAAAAATTAAATAGAAATTAATTAATTCCAAAGAAAAAAAAAAAAAAAAGAAGTGAATTAAAAATTAAATAGAAATTATTAATTCCAAAGAAAACAAAAAAAAAAAAAAAAAAGAAGTGGAAGTGATGAAGTGTGCAAGACGTTGATGATCTAGGGAAGAGTATAGCACTCAATACAACGAAAAAAGAGAGTTAAAGATCTCATGTTCTTGGTTTGCCAAAACAGACATATAGTATCATTCCTTCATTTTCACTTCTCTCTCATGTCACAAAGAGCTATTCTTCGATGAATTACAGAAATAATTTTTTTTTTTTTAATGTTTTTAGAGGAGTGGGTGTGGGGTTGTGATTGATAAAGATTTTTGCAGAGTCTAATGATTTGGACCCTTGTATATTTTTGCAGAAAATGAGGAAATTTTTTAATAAAAATACCTTACCTTAAAGTGGGGCTTACCTCATCATATGTGGTATGCTGATACATAACGATAATTACTAAAAGAAGAAACACATTTCATGATTTCCAAAACAGGAACATGCCAAATCTAATTTATAACACTAGTAAATAGCTAAGGATCTAGAAAATCAAATTAATTGGGGTAATGTATAAAAATAATAATTTAGGAGGGTAAAATATAAAAATTCAATGGAATAAATATAATTATATATGCTAAAATATATAAAAACAATAAACTAAATTTCAGTGGGCAAGTGCCCCGTTATAGATCCGCCTCTGTCCACGCCAATAATTCTTTAAAAAAATAAAAATAAAAACTTTAATATATCTCTTATAAGTATATAAATTTTATATGTGTTAACGATTTTATTTAGTAATATAAATATAAACGAGAGAAGTTGAACTTAATTCGTCTATAATTTATAATTAAAAAAAATACTTTTTTTTATAAATTCGAACTCAGCTAAACTTAAAGCAGTTTATAAATAGTTTGACTTATTTATGATTGTAATTTTAGTGGATCAAATTGCTCCTTTTCCTTCTCTTAGGATAAAATTTGAGGACCTAGAAAATTACAAGCAAGTCACGATCGGAAGGAAAAAGTGTACATGTTTTGTCATTTTCATGAAAAGCTCATGTGATTTGGGTTTGTCACCAAATTAACCCATATGGAAATATTCATCGTGATGATGTAAAAATACCATATGATTAAGAAATTAAAAATATATATTTTTTATATTTAATAGTATAAAAAAATAGGGTTTTCTACAACCAAGTAAATCTATCCAAAGAAGTATATGTTGTAATCATCTATTTTTGGCCCGTGAAGAACAATAAATAAATCCCCCCCCCCCAAGAAGACAAATAAATAAATCCCCCCCAAAAAAAAATCCCCCCCCCCCAAAAAAAAAAAAAAATTAGTTATTTTATTTTAATTCAAACACATTAAATAATGATTAGTACAATTTCATAGTTGTTAGATTGGAAAACCCAAACCAGAAGAAAGAAATAGGTGGCATTTGTTTTTTCATTTTAATTTCATATTGGCTAGGAATATTGCATGTGAGTGTCATTTCCAGTACAAATTAGTAAGTTTCTTCCATCTATTTTATGTTCATTGTTCTTTGAAGCTATTAATTCTTGTAACTTGCACCTTATTTTATTTCTTATTCCTTTCATTGCCTCAAAGGTTAAGAAAAATTATATGGTTGGATGCATAAATTCACTTTTGTAATTTTTATAAAAAATATTGTGGCACCTTTAATTTTTATTTTGACCTATTGAGCACTTTAACTTATAAAATTATATATATTAAATACTTTATTTGACCAATTAAATACCTCAACTTATACAATTAGATCGATTGTAGACTTGTTAGAAAATTTAAAAATGTAAAATTGTTGTTCGAAGTGGTAGTAACCACCTATGAAACCAACTGTTTGTATATAAAAGCTAAAAAATCTTAAAATTTACTTTTCTTAGTGTAAGAAAGTGTAGTAAAAAGTGAAATTTAGGGTTTCACAAGATTTTTTTTAATCAAAGTTTATGGGTTAAATGATGTATTTGGCCAAAATTATATACATATAATCTCGTTTGGCCAAAATCAACCACATAATCCTTGCGTTTATAAAAATAAATTATTATTGTCTTTTATAATTCGAAAGCAACTTTCTTTCAGAAAAGAAGTTATTTTGAATTATATGAGCACCTTTTGATATTATTCGGAAGCAGAATAAATTGATTTGAAATAATATTATAGACTTCACAGTAGAGA
Organism: Jatropha curcas; assembly: GCF_014843425.1. Next base: position 974,153 of record NW_023590973.1, read on the forward strand.
GTAATACCTCCTTTATAGAATATTCATTGAATTAGTGAAAATTTTTACCATAAAGAAAAATTGAATTTGGAACTTTTTACTTTAGATTTTTTTTTAATATATAAACTTTTTACCATAATGTCTCTGAATCTTCTTTGAAATGGGACCAAACAAGTTAATTTGTAAAATTTTAACTTTGTCATGCACAAAGTGGCTACCAAAACAGAATTACACAACCAGTAGTTTCATTATTGATATGGGCTTCAACATCAATTAGGCCCACTTTGGATGTTTTACGATCTAATGTCCAGGCCTGAATTACCGAAACATGAAACAATTCAAGTATCATTGTAGGCCCATTAATCATCAAATGGCCCAGATGATTGACATCCTTGCCCATTAAGTTTTTGGCATAAGTTAAATTTGTTTGGTGTACATTTGCAACGTTAGTATAATTAGATTTGTAATAATAATACTATCAGATGGTTAGATGAATAATATCATTTACGTGTGAATTTATAGATTTGAAATTTAAAATCACCATAAATTGTAAAAAAAAATATAAAAATAAAGAAAAAATTTAAATTAGAGGAAAAATAAAATAAATTTATAACAATGTTTTTATTGGAAATAAATAATTTAATTTTTCTCCAATATCTAAAAACAACAAAAAAAAATGTAAAAATCCAGTCATATAAGAAAAAAATTTTTTTTTTTTCAAAATTTTCTTTTTCCTCTCATTTTCCTTCAGCCCCTTTTCATTTTTCAGACAAGGTGTAAATATAAAGTTGTAGTAGTAAAATAGAACTTCAAAGAACTTCTTAATTCTGATTGATTAGCTACCAGGTTTTAGGGTTTTCTTTTTTTTTTTTTTTTAAATTTTCTAAAAATTTCCATTTTCTTAAAAATAAAAAATAAAAAAGCAACAGCAGAGGAGACAACGTACGTACTTCACCTTGTACAATAATAATAGTAACAGTTAACAGTTCATATTTAAGGCAAGCAACGGCTTTTCTTAGTTCCGAATTTCATAACCTTACCGATCATTAATTAGAATTATTCTATTAAAAAAAAAAAAAAAAAAAAAAAAAACAAAAACAACACCATCACCATGGAGCTCTAATTGTTTTTAAAAAAAAAAAAAAAAAAAAAACAACACCATCACCATGGAGCTCTATTGTTTTTTACAGATTTAATTAATTATTTCATGTAGATATTATTATGATTATGGTAATAATGTAATAATCCAAATTCAAATACATTTGTAATGCCCATCCCTTTCCAGCTCTTGCCTTTTGCTTTCCCTTTCTCTTTCCTTTGTCTCATCTTCTCCACAAAAGTGAAAAGAAAAATATATATATACCCCTCACAGACTAGTTACTGTTATTATATCATCATTATTTGTATATGGCACTGTACATCTTCAAACCCCAAAACTTAGGGTTTCATTTTTTCTATTATTTTTCTCTCTAAAACCTCAAGATTTGACTGTTCACATTCTGCCATTTCAAGGTACTGTGTTTGTGGTGTTATATTGATTTGTTTTTATTTTTTGTTTATTGGCTTATTATTATTATTATTATTATTATTATCGTTTTAAATCTGATGGTGTGTGATTCTCTGCTCAATTTTATCAATTGGTTGTTCAGTTTGATGGTTAGTTGTATACAGGTATTTTCCTTACCGAGTATGGTTTTTTAGGGTTTACTAGTTGCGTATTGGTTTTTTGACTTTAAAAGGATTTGCTTTTCTGGGTCGATTTTCATTTTTGTGTACGAGAATGTCTATGTAGATTTGATTTTTGGAGGGCTATAGTGATGGTATCTCCTTCAGGATTCTTTATGGTCGATAGTAGAAAGTAATGATTTTGGCTCATAGTGTATGTGTTGATGATGTAATTTAGTGTAGTGTCTCTTTTGCGTACAGGACCATGAAAAAACTGTTGAAACATAATTATACTTGTCTGTTCACAATATTCAATTTTTTTAAGTGGCCCTTTTGTATTTGTGGAATTTCTGTTTAGAATTTATTATGATTGATTTTGTATTATTACATTTTATTGAAAAGGTTCATCATTTGTGAAGTTTAGTTACCATTATTTATATGTCTGCATTATCTTGAAATCTATGGTTACTTTTCCAGTTGATCCTGACAGTTCGGTTTGATGAATGCGCTGAGGAACTTAAGACTGAAAGTCGATGCTGGCAGGAGCTTGGTTTCAGAAAATATCTAACTTGGTTGGGAACAGTCTAAGCATGTTTTGACATCTTAGAGGAGCTCGTGTGGTTGTATTAAACAATTGCTAGATGGAGTTTTGATAGCCTCCTAGGTGAGGTTGAAAAAACACAGGGTAGCTATTACCTTTTATTTTCTTCCTTTATTTTGTATGGTGATGCTTGGCTGCAGTTTTCAGATTTACTGATGCTATTTTATCTGACTTAGTACCCATCTTTGCGCTTGTGGAACTTGATTTTCCCTTAATATATCTAACTTGGCAAGGAGTCATCCTTTCGGTTGCCAAAAAAAAAAAAGGAAAAAAAAAGGCTAACCCAGAAAATAGCTAACACGGGTGCCCTTTGTTGTGTGGCCTCTGGGCCACATGTAGTAAACTCACCTACAGGGGGTGGGGGCTCTCTGAACAATCACGATGAGCCACATTGGCGGACAAACTCAAGTTTCTCACCTCCTCCACTAAGGATGTGGGATTGCAGGTTACATTCAGATGTTTTACCAAATGGATCTCATGGAGTTCACAGTTCATCGTTATCATCAAACAGCAGAGGAAGCAGAAGTTGGGTTGGGAGCGAAGGATTAACCAATCATCATCATTCTGTTTCTGACGGGGTGCTCTCTTACTCTGACAGCCTGCCTGATAATGTTCAGGAACCCCGGTGGACATCACCAATTCAAAAGTTTAATTTAGGCGAGGGTACTGCCTCAACTATAGGAGGTACCTTATCTCAATTGTTTTCCAATTATTAGAAGCTGAATGATCCAATTTATTGTATACCTGTTTACAATTTTTATTTGTAGTCTGTGCCAGGCACTATAAATTTTTGTTTGGTGCAGTTTGATCCCTGGTTCAATGGAATGTTAAAATCATAATGGATGGTGCTATCTGATTTAATTATTTTGAGAATTTAAAGCTTTGCTGCATTGCTCGGCTAAAGGGAGATTTTTCCATTATAATGTTTTTGGTTATCATTTTTAGTAACTGAACATAAATAATTGATCTTTTTTTTTCTTTTTCAAATGATTTCTGCATGCTGAAAGTATACAAGATGTTTGTTGTTTGTTGTCTTGGAAACTTTACTCTTCTTATTGTAGGCAGTGGGTTTTGGGGGGTGGGGGAGGGATTAGCCCTCGTTAGCTGCCGTTCACCATCCCTTCCTGTGAGGTTTCTGTTCTCTACTTTGTCTTGCATTTCAGATCCATTCTATGCCTCATCACATTAATTCGCATTTATGATTCCTGTTCTTAGCTTGCTATAGCACTCTTTACATCTGCTGCATGAGGAAAAGTCAAACAGAATATTATGCTTGTATTTCATTGTAGTTTGTCCATAGATTATGGCACAATTAATCTAATTAAGCTGTAGAAATTGTTTATTGCAGTTGTCTATACTCTATATATATATATAAAATTTCCCAATATTTCTATGTTCCAGATTTGCTATTTCTTTTAAATTGTTTAGTCTGTTTGGAATTAAAATTTGCATCTTATTGCTTCCTTTTTTATTCTCTTTTATTTATGTCCATTTTCCTTGAATATGTATTAATTCTGCTAAACATCAAGAATATCGCTTTTTTTTTTTAGGGTGTATCCATGACCAGTTCCTGAAGGTATCTATATGATATTTTGGGGGCTATGCAATGTTGAGTTCGATCACCATTAAGAGATCTTTCAATGAAGTTCTTGCTTTTATACTGCCATAAAGATTTCTATGATTGCCTTGTGGTCATTGATAGAAATGGTGCCAGTATAGAAACGCCTGTGACCCAAGATATTCATTAGGTAGCTAGTGCATTGGATGCCATTAAATGATACCAATGTCAGGAATTTCGTAGACTTGTATTTTAGCATGTTGTTCAGAAAATTGCAAGATACTATGAATCTTGAAGAGGCATCCTGGTAACTGCATAATAAGACATTTACAATATGTCCGGATCCATCTAAGCAACAGTTTTTATCTGCATGGCTTCTTTTCAGGCTAGTTAGTAGTAACTGAATAATAATTATTTCTTTAACTTAATTATAGAAAAATTAATTGTAGTTCTTGGCTTCCGACAAATTGTACCATTACAAGATGTACCAAGTTCATACTTTATCCTTGTTCCCATTCCCTTGTCATGTTATTTTCAAACTGGGACTTCCTTTTTGAATGACAATATACGTGAATATGGTTATTCTGGCTTTTAATTCGGTAGGCATGGTTGGCCTGTTAGCTTTCTCTTATACTTCATTTAAGAATAATTGCCTTCGGAATGATAAACAATTATTAGGAAAGTAAGAACATGCCGAGTACGATTTAGGATCAGAACTCAAATAGATTCCCTTGCATATGTGCCTGCCCCTGCTTGTGTCTCTTTGTGCATTCATGAAAAGCTGCTGCTTTTCATTTGTTATGTTGCTGAATCCTGCAGTGTTATGTTTTAATGGTCTTTTGCTAAGCATCTGATGAACTTAAACTTGTGTTCTCAATGGCCAGGATCAAGATCTCAGACGTCTTGGTTTCCTTGCTCCGCTGAGGTGAATTTGGTTTCAATGCTTTTTGGTTGGATTCCTGTCAAAACTAATAATTTAAATAAATAAATAAATCCCATCAGCTAACATTTTTCCTTTCCTGGTGTTTGATGCTTTAGAGGCGATTTGCTGTTAGAGCAACTGGTAGATCCCCCAGTTTTGGGTCCCCATCCTCACTTTCTGAGTCCAGCCATTGGGAATCGACTAGTAAAAGGCCCTGTGCTTTCTCCAATCGTAACTTTGCAAGCAGACGATCTTACATGTCAAAAACTGTTTACCCTCTAGTATTCCGCAACCCTGTTTCAGATTGTGAAACCTATGTTGAAGCTGATATCAGCAATATTGGTAGGTTGACACCGAGTGAGGATCTGATATCACCATCTCTTTGGCCCGATAATAGTTCAAGTGTTGAGTACAAGTTCCATAAAACCCTTACTGAACTTCAAAAGTTGGAGACATCACCAGACCTGAGTGTGAGCTTGAGAAGAGAGGGATTTAGGTGGAGCAGTGCAAGCAGTTATGATCTGGGGCTTGATGGCGACAGGTTTGATGTGACAGAGCACATGGATGTGGAGAGTCTGAGATCACTTAGCTGTGCGGCGCCGGATCAGAAATGTGGAGTTTGTGCAAAGCTTTTGTGGCAGAAGTCTCCCTGGAGTTCTCATCGAATCATGAGAGGTGGTGACATGCCTACTGCTGGAGTACTACCCTGCAGCCATGTGTTCCATGCTGAATGCTTAGAACAAGTGACTCCAAAGACCCAAATTCATGATCCTCCTTGTCCCTTGTGCTTGAAAACAATTGGAGCAGTTGAAGAATCTTCATCAGTGTCAGAGCCCTTGCAGGTGGCCCTAAGATCCATACGGAGAAGTAGAGGCATAGTATTATCTGAGACCCAGGGGAGTCGCAGTAATACTGAAGCCTCTACTCACATCAAAGACAGCCCGAGGAAAAACTGGCTTGGGGCAGTGCCACGGCGGAATGATATACGTTCTTCCTTAGCGAATCGCCTTAAAAGGCATTTCACATTTAGGGGTAAAGCAAGTAAAGATATTTTCAGTTCTAAGATGTTCCAAAAAATGGGTTTGTCATCTGGGCAGGAACCAGTTCGACGCCAAATGTCTATGCAGTAGTCTCGTGTATGTATCCTCTTCCGAGGAGATTTAATATTTTAGTTCTTTGGTGAACCTTTCTCTTCAGTATATTTTCTGAACTTGGGTTCACTGTTTTGGAATATGATTAAGAACCCATGGGTATGTAACTTATTCCATTAATTAAGTTGTGGCACATCTTGATTCTGCGCTATATCTGATATTTTATACAGAAATTGAAAAAGACAAGCGATGGCCATCTCTTCTTTTGCATATTTAGATTATTAAGAGGTATTACAGGCATTTGATGTTCACAGGATAATTTTGGAAGTCCCAAGCCTCAGAATTTGTAGTATTATTCACTGATTTGGCCAGTTGAAAACTTTAGAAATTGTTTTTAGCTCCAGGGCATGTCAGTTTCAGTTCATGCAAGCACCAGTAGGTGCTTGATTTTGCATTATGCATGCACATGCTGTCCCCTTTGAAAGTAGAAGCATGCTGACTTAAACACCTAGATAGAGACTAATTCCAGGAGTCTACAGGAAGCCCAAGTGGGGTTCTCCATAATTCTGCCAGGGAAGGGAAGTACCTTTATAGCTTCATGTGGCTTATAGTTGTCCTTGGCAGGAAATCTTTGATTCTTTATGAAGCGTGTGAAACCCTTTGTTTTGGATAAATTATAGGTCTCAACTACCAACCAAGGTATGTTCAACTTCAAGTAGGTCCACTGACTTTACTTTTCAATTGATACTGTTCTGCAATCCTGAACGAGTGGCCATGTGATCCCATGTGCAGTTTTGGAATATAAATCCTAACTAACCTCAGTTTCTATTTGTTTAACATGCTTTGATATTATATGATATGATATGATAGTTTTCAAGACGTGTCATCTCTTGTGGGGGTTCTTCATTGTAGCCAATTGAAGCTTCCAATGTCTAACATACTTAATAGTTTTTCTTACCTAATGCCAGTTAGTTATCCCTACATAAAGTTTGGACCTCTTATGTGCAGAAAGTGACGCAAAAAATTAACCTTTTCATTTGGTCTAGCTTATCCACATTAGACAACGCATTGTAATTTTCTTGGACGGTTATTAGTCTGCCAAATAGAAAGCAAGGAACATGCATTAGGTGAAAGAAACGTTTTGTCATTATTCTTCGATAAATGGATGATTGTTTGTATGTTAATTGGTTTGTTCTTTGCTAAAACATCTTTCATGTTTGAAATGGTTTGATAATATTCTACGTGAATTTTCATATGCCCATTTATAAATATGATACATAATTGAGTGAAACTTTGCAGCACTTGAAGAGAAACTGTGCAGATAATCTGCTGTGTTATGTCTATACCCTAGTCTACAATCTTTGTAATGATTAATTAATACTTCTTTTAATTGTTCACAAGTTCCTTTGAGCTGTAAAGATATAGTTCTTGATTTTTTTTTCCCTAAAAAAATAGAACTGCAGTATCGAAATTATGAAGATTGCTTGGGGTAAAACTAATCTGAAACACGATGAGAGAAAGATAATCAGAGATGCACCAATTTTCCCAGACACAGCTTGGTGATGGCAGACAATTTGAAGGTTAAATAATAATATAAATAACTATTCTGGATCATATTAAATATAATACAATCGTTAAACACAGATTTTAAGCAAATTGCAAATCTTGCCAAAAGCTATTCTGTGATTGTCTTCAAAGTGGCGGAGGGAGACTGTTTGTTTGAAGCCTAATTAACCTAATTATGCTGCGGTTGAAACCTAATTAACCTAATTATGCTGCGGTTGAAACCTAATTAACTGCCAATTCTTTCTCTCCATATGCTTAAACCTCTAATTGTCTTTGACGGATGTCGTTTTATGCTTTGTCGTTTCTGCAAACATCAAAGCAGCATCTCTTCCCATCCATACAAGATTAAAGATTCAAAGAACTTAGTCGGTGCAAATCTTTTTTTAACTTTACAGTATCCAATCATTTTTGTCAGAAATATTTCTTCTTAGTTATCTGAAACTTTTCCTACCACATATCATGCAAACCTATTGGAGCTTCCGTATAAGCATCTTAGGCTTCTTGAGAGGGAATATAGAATTAACAATGCAACAAGATAAAAAGGAAAAATAAAGTTTTACAAGTCTTTATTTCTCAAGCTTATGTTTTCTTTTTTTTTTTTTTTTTTTTTTTACCAAGTCTTTATTTCTCAAAGCCTTATGTTTTCTTTTTTTTTTTTTTTTTTTTATTAAATTTTTTACAATACAAGCTTTATCTGTTCTAATGTATTTTTTTTTTTTTTTTTTTTTTTTTAAATTTTTTTACAATCAAGCTATCTTTTTCTAATGTATTTTTTATTTGTTTTTAAAATGGCAGCAAAATTACCAGCTCCATAAAATACTAAGCATAGAAGAGGTGTCAGTTTTGCCTTTTTTTGTCCTATAACTTAATCCTTCATATATGGCCTATCTGGTTGGCAGCATTAGTTCATAATTGTTCTCCCCTGCTTTACACTCCTATAAATACAACTTCTTCCTACAAATTCCCTACCTTTCCCCATACAAATTGACTTCTGCCATTTCAAACTAATTTCTCATTGTAGCTTCTTGAAGCACAAACCCACCATCATATCTCTTGTGTTACCACTTACAATATTACAACAAAAAATCATAGTACCGAACTGTAAATTAAATGGACTTTCTTGGAATTTACCTGATAACCCTCCTAGCAATTTCCAGAAAGATTCATGGCTATGGAGGTGGATGGTCTAATGCTCATGCTACTTTCTATGGAGGTGGTGATGCTTCTGGTACAATGGGTAAGACTTGATAACTATAACTAAATAAATAAATGAACAGATACATTTATCCATATATATAGTTGTTGATTCAAGAATTGAATTCTTGATTTGCTGTAGGAGGAGCTTGCGGTTATGGAAATCTTTATAGCCAAGGCTATGGGACAAGCACAGCTGCTCTGAGCACTGCTCTATTCAACAATGGATTAACCTGCGGAGCATGTTTTGAAATTAAGTGTGTAAATGATGCAAGATGGTGCTTACCAGGTTCCATCATTGTCACAGCAACAAATTTTTGCCCTCCAAACAATGCTCTGCCAAGCGATGCAGGAGGCTGGTGTAATCCTCCTCTGCAACATTTTGATCTTTCTCAACCTGTTTTTCAACATATAGCTCATTATAAAGCAGGAATAATCCCGGTTCAATACAGAAGGCAAGACACTAAAATTTTCTCTAATGGTTTAATCTTTAGGGGGTAAATGATTAATTAAAATTTTCTTGTAAAATTAAAGCTCTCTACTTTGTTTGCAGGGTTGCATGTAGGAAAACTGGAGGGATAAGGTTCACTATAAACGGTCATTCGTACTTCAACCTTGTCTTAATAACCAATGTTGGTGGTGCTGGTGATGTTGTGTCTGTCTCTGTTAAAGGAACTAGAACTGGTTGGCAACCAATGTCTCGTAATTGGGGCCAAAATTGGCAGAGCAACTCTTACCTTAATGGTCAAGCACTATCTTTTAAGGTTACAATAAGTGATGGACATTCTATCATCTCCAACAATGTTGCTCCTCCTAATTGGGGTTTTGGCCAAACCTTTACAGGGACACAGTTCTAGCTTAGGTCTAACAAAACTGACCACATTCACTTCAGAGACATAATTAGAACTGATTCATCTGTATACTTCAAAATTAAAGTGTTAAAGTGTATGTAATTTAAAGACAACGGTGTCATAGCAATGGGCCCTTGTAGCCACGGCCTAAATGCTTTCTTTGTTTTTCTCTTCACACCCTATGAAAGGGTTAGTCGTGATCTGGTGTGAAATGGGTATCTGCCAAATCATTTTTCGGGTTTGGCGGACTAAATCCCATATGTCATTATAGCTGGTATTGTTTATTTCTGGTTTGACTTTCAGAATGTAACGAATAAATTGCTAGTGATGATGGTGAGGAAGTTCAGAGTAAACTCCAGGGCTTTTAGATGGGCAGCGTACCCATGGAATGATTTAACTTGAAGATGGCAATAAAGCATATTTCGCTGTTACCCCTATTTCATCTCCTTAATGGTATTGTAATCAACATTTCATAATCTTGTTTACAGAGAACTGGAGAAGTGTATTTGATAAAGAAAGAATGAAAACAAATTCAAAATTCAATATTACATGAAAAAAGAAAAAGGAAGCAACAGTATACACTGGTTAAGTTATATTCCATTTCAACTCATCCACAAAGCCTAAAAAGACACTGGCTTTAAACTTGAAACTTGAATCTTGAGCACAATGTTGGCCTACTCTCTCCCTCATGAAGCGTTCTTCACCATGTTTGACCTGCAAATTACAATTTATATAAAGAAATCAACTTATCTAATAAAAAATCACAAACATATATAACTTTTTATTTTGGTGGTTAGCCCGCGTCGCCATCACCGCCCAATCGCTATAACGAAGTTGGGCTCTGACCGCAGGCAGTCTTCATCGCAGCATCGGATCTTCGATTGGACCAAAAGCAAATCCCTCTCCCCCCTCTATCCGTTGCATTAGCCGCCGTCATCCATTGAAAATGGAAGGGTGGCTCAGGAAAGAGTACGGAGAGAGATTCTTGGCCTCAAAGGGAGACTCCTCTGTCAGCTCAGATAAGATCAAGTAACGATTTTTTTCCGGCTTAGGGTTTTTCCTTGTTATAGTAGTTCCCTTAGTTTTTGATCTCTGATTTGCCCCTCAATATCCCGCTGCTATCTGTTCTGTTTTGGCGTATATTATAAGGGTATCTATGACAAGTAGAATTAGAGACTATTAGGGCGTGTTTGGTTAGAAGAAAATGAAGGTAATTATTTTCCCCTTCTTTTTAATTATTTTGCTAATTATAAAATTTTAAAAAATATATAGTAAAAGAAAAGTTAAGCTGAAATTCATTTTGTATGAATGTAATTACTTGATTTAATCAATTTTTAATTTTTATTTTAACTTGAGCTCTTCACTTCACATGGCATATATGCGTGACATGTATCATCCTGTTTCTATTCGAGGATAGATTGGTTAAATGCTTCTTAATTCCTTTCAAGTCCATTTCTTACCATATACTTTTTTTTTTTTTTTTTTTTTTTATTTCTACCATATACTTTTTTTTTTTTTTTTTTTTGTATTTTGTTTTTTTTTTTTTTTTTTTTTTTGTATTTGGAAAAATGCAAATTTAGATTCTATGATTGCAAAATTTGTACCTGCCATTTCTGAAAAATATCTGAATGAACCAAGAGAGTCAAAATCTCATACATATAAAATTAGAGGTTCTCCAGGAGAAATACCATCCAATGGGACAGGCATTGGCATAGTTGTGCAAGAAAAGCAAATTGCATACAACTAAAAGAGAAAAAAAAAACCTCAAATAGAAAAATAACAATTTGGTATTAATTTAGTTAAAATAATAATATACAACTGTACAAATGATTGGTAATAAAATCATTGATCTATAAAAAGTTGAAATTAAAAATAAAAAGTTGAATAGTTTTAGAAATAAAAGGGAGAGGACACCATCTTCTCTCTACCAATTAACCTCATTATTTTCCAGGAGGCAGCAAACCCGAGAAGACAAACATCAAAGAAACCAACCACATCCTCTATCCACAAGGTACATGTTGTCAATTTGTTACTACCAAGGAATGGTTTCTGTTTTGTACTTTCTGTTAATTGTTTTTTTTTTTTTTCCTTGATGTTCTTGTTTCTTCAAGATTGTAGCAATTCTTTGTAGGGTGTAACTGTTCCTTTTCTTTTTTTTTTCTTTTCAAAAAATTCAGAAAGTACAAAACTTGAATTTGTCTTTTTGCTAAGTAAAGGAAGTCCATATTTTTTTAGGCTTTCTGGGTTGATTTTAATGTTTTCATATAATTAGGTTATTCAATTTATTCTGTTCTTTACCTGCAGAAAAGAATTAAAAGTAAAAAACTTTCTGTCTGGTCATGCGGATCAGGAACATGAAAGAATTGTAAATTGCTTCATTTTCCATTTATTCTGGGAATTACATATGCACATTTAAGAGGGTATGTATGTATAAACCATCTTTGCCATTTGATGCCTCTGTTATTTTCACCATTAGAAGGTGATGGATCAGTTATTTAGATTTATATTTTTCCTTCAAGAATCATGAAATCAACTTTCTTGGGTGGGCAAATCTTATTTTGCATTCTTTCACGCCAAAATAGCCTTAGCAAATATAAACAAGTGATCATGGTTACAATTCTGGGTTTGGATATTTACAAGAATTTGTTCGAGTTGGTTTTTTCTGTTTCTCATCATAATATTATATAAGTATAAAATGTCGGTCCTTTAGTATATATATATATATATATATATAGATGTAGGTCCTTTGTTTTGGTTTCTTTTTTCAATTTAATTAGTTAAGAATCCTGGGTTTGGACATTTATAAAGAATTTAGATTGAGTATATTTTTGTTTATCTTTCATGTATATATGTATATAGTTAGGTTCTGGTTTGATTAATTGTTGAATTTGAATTAGGCTGTCTCATAGAGAAAGGGGGATGGGGGATGCAATGGTGGATCAACAATACTGGTGTCACATGTGCTCTAGGACGGTGACACCAGTTATGGAAGCTGATATTAAATGCCCATTTTGTGAAAGTGGGTTTGTAGAAGAAATGGACACCACAAGAGAAAATAATACTACTAGTACTACTAATAATGATAATAGTGGTATTGATTTTGGATCAGAACGTGCCTTCTCTCTATGGGCACCAATCTTGCTTGGTTTAATGGGTGGTTTAGGCTCTTCTAGAGCCCGCATTGCAGCTGCTGCTACTGCTCAACAACAGAATAGTAGCAGCAGCAGCAGCAGTAGCAACGGAAATGCACAGGAAGAAAATGGTGAACTTGAGAGAGAATTTCGATCCTTATTTAGAAGGAGGAGAAGAAGAAGTTCAATTTTTCGTATGCTTCAAGATCTTCGTTCGGGTTCAAATAATTCTGAAAATAATGGGGAGATTAATACTATTAACACTAACAATAATAATAACAATAATAGTAATATTAATAATAATAGTTTGATTTTTGTTAATCCTTTCAATGAGGCAGCATTAGTTCTGCAAGGCCCTTTTGATGTAAACCAACCTGAAAACCCTATTCGAAGTATGGCAAGTTCTTTAGGGGACTACCTTATTGGACCTGGTTTGGATTTATTGCTACAGCATTTAGCAGAAAATGATCCTAATCGTTATGGAACACCTCCAGCACAGAAAGAAGCCGTTCAAGCAATGCCAATTGTTGCTGTTGAGCAGAGTTTGCAATGTGCAGTGTGCGTAGAGGAGTTTGAGATTGGAGAAGAAGCCCGGGAAATGCCATGTAAACATAAATTTCATGGTGGGTGTATTATTCCATGGCTGGAGCTTCATAGTTCTTGCCCAGTTTGCAGGTACCAAATGCCCTGTGATGAATCCAAGATTCAGGAAAGTGGCTCGAGGAGCGATGGAGGGAGAATGGAGAACAATGAGGCCAGGATGGGCAATGGTGTAGGAGACGGAGAACAAGTAGGCAATGGAAGAAGGTATTGGGTTCCTGTCCCATGGCCTTTTGAAGGGATGTTTTCTTTGTCACCAACCCAAAATGGGGCAAGTTCTACTTCAGCATCCTCTCCAGCAAACATGCCAGGAAATCATCTTTCTTCTCACACAGATGAAACTTGAAGATAAATACTTGTATGTATAAAAATGTACTGCTTTTTTATGTGGTCATGGTTTTGTATAGTTCTTATAAGGAATTTGCCTATTATATGTATCCTATGAGCAATTTCATGGTGTTTAAAGAATTAATACAATTTTACTGGTTTTCTTTACTTGATGGCTCTGAATTATAATTCAATTAATCAAGAAATAGGAATTGATGAATTATCTGGCTTTAATTGGGGCTGAAAGAAAATATTTTTGCTCCATTACAAGATTCAAGCAGTTTAAAATGTGTTAGCTAAGAGGAAAACTATTTTCATATATTAAACGCTTACACAAGTTATAAAAATGCAACAGAATTATGAAATAGTAAAGATTGCATTTAAAATTAATTTTAAATTGGAACTCCCTCACAAAGTACATAAAAAAATGTCTAGTATTAAATGCTTACAAATGTTCTAAAGGGAAACTAGCAAAATTAAATGCAGCAAAATCTAGAGCACTTTTGCCTCTTAACTTGTTTAGGGTATTTATCTATCACTGCACGAACAGGATTTTGATCACAGCAGCTGTGTCAATCTTATGCAATGCAACAATTGAATCACCTGGCCTGCAAAGTCCCTTCTCTTTAGCATATTGTAGTGCATGAACAATTGTTTCTTCTGTTGATTCACTATGAGAAGCTTTTATTGAGCCTGAACTCAGAACAGGAACCAGACCCCTGTAAATAAGGCTGTGCCTAGCTGGAGCTTCATCACTGCATGACCACTCAAAAGAATCTGTTTTAACCTCAGGAACAACAACAGACAAGATCGGTATGCTTGGTCGGTACTTAGACACCAGCTTTGCTGTGTTTCCACCTCTAGTTAGGACTAGAATAAAAGCTGCTTTCACACTATTTGCTGTCCTTACTGCTGAAGAAGCCAAACTCTCTAATGGACTCATAGGCATAGGAGCATTTTCCATAACTCTCTTGAAAAGATCTCCATAGTTTATGAAGTTCTCAGCCTCGACACATATTCTTGCCATTGTCTGAACAGCTTGTTCAGGGTAGGCTCCTGCAGCAGTCTCTCCACTAAGCATCACACAGTCAGTACCATCAAGAACTGCATTTGCAACGTCCGTTGCTTCAGCTCGTGTAGGCCTTGGAGACTTGATCATGGACTCTAACATCTGAGTTGCAGTTACTACAGGCTTTCCTTTTATGTTAGCCTTGTGAATCATCACCTTCTGAGCTAAGAATATCTTCTCAATTGGAATCTCCATTCCAAGATCGCCGCGTGCTACCATAAATGCATCCGAATTTGCAATAATATCATCCAAATTAGCTACTCCTTCTTGATTTTCAACCTGCCAAAACATAAACACAAGTAAACATCAGTTTAATGCTTTTTTTTTCAGGAACTTACACAATAAATTGTAATGTTACTAGACACAAAATCACAGTTAGGATTAGGTTTTAACTTGCCTTCGACATGAGAAGAATGTTCTTTGCATGCTCTCCTAGCAGCTTTCTAACCTCTACCAAGTCTGAACCTTTCCGAACAAAAGATAGAGCAATCATGTCAATCTTGTTGGGAATTCCCCATTGTAGGATGTCCTCTTTGTCCTTTTCTGTTAATGTTGGAAGATCAACAATTACTCCTGGAAGATTGACATTCTTCCTCTCACCCAAAACTGCAGAATTTTCACAGCAGCAACAAACCAGGCCATTTTCAATATCACAAGCCAACACTCTTAGTGAAATTGTGCCATCAGAACACAAAATAGTACTTCCTGGCATGACATCTTCAGCCAATTTTTTGTAACTCATACAGATCATATTCTCATCACCCTTCAAGCTATAGTCAGAGGAGATAACAATCTCTTGGCCCTGCTTCAGCTGTATAGGCTTCCCATCCTTCAAGAACCCAGTTCGAATTTCTGGTCCCTGCAATATTTTACAATTCAAATTAATAATGCAATATTTCATCATCAGTCTAGTTATCACTCTCATGTTGTGGCTAGAATTAATCAAAATATGACCCTCAATAATTCAATGCCTATCTATCCCGTCCCCATCTCCAATCAGAATAATTACAAAGAACTTTCAGGGATAACCATCAATTTTTTTATTCTTGGAAAAGTTTAAGAGCATTTATCAGGACATATAACAGGCAAAAGTATTGGAATAGAGAACAAGCACCTTCATATGCATTTCCATTCCCATTAGTCATCTTGCAAAAGGAATTAAGTTTATACCATGAATAATGCTTTGGAATTGGGTTGGCTTACTTTATAATAAAGTGTTCGATTAAACAGTCAAACTATTAATTTTTCAAAAATAAAGAAAGAAAAAAGAAACAGAACCAATGATTTGTCAATAATTAAAAAACAAAAACTTGAAATTCTTTTCTTTTCTTTTCTTTTTTTCTGTCATTAAAAGGAAAAATAACAACTTGATGTGAGAATCAAATATCATTAGTCTATTAAACTACATGCATCATAGATTTAACGTTACTAGTTGCAATACTTCTTCTTATCCAATGCAAATTTCATGTAAGGATCATAACATAAACAAGAAAAAGAGTTCTAAACCAATTGCAAAGAAAGAACAATAAAAAAATGTACCAGAAAAAAGATAGCCAAGAAAATCAAAGAGAGAGAGAAAGACACGATACCTTGGTGTCCAACATAACAGCACAGAGAATGCCAGTATTGTTCATGGCACTCCTGAGATTATCAATAGTTTCTTGATGATAAGCATGACTTCCATGAGAGAAGTTAAAGCGAGCAACATTCATGCCAGCCCTCAAAAGCCTCTCTAACATATCAACTGATCTTGATTGTGGCCCTAATGTACACACAATTTTTGTCTTTGGCCTCTTCTCTCCCCTCACCGCCATCAAACCGTGTCCTCCCAATACTTTCTCCATTATTATCAGAAAGAGCAATCAACAACGCCAAAAGAAGATAGAGCGAAGAAAGAAAGGCGTAAAGGTCTGTTCTTTCTAGCAATGCAAAGCTGAAAACGAAAAGGGTTTTTCAAGCAATACTTTTTGAGAAGGTTTTTGAGAGTCTATAAGGCTGGAATACTAAGACTATAGGGGTCAGGGGTTTATATAACAATGACTCTGTAAGGTTCGCAAGGCTTTTTGGATTACAGGCTGTTAGTGGCGGTAAAAGAAAACTTATGTGCGATTAATTATTTACTTGGGGAGAAAAAGAAAATATTAAATTTCAATTCTTTTTCCCGAGGGAACTGTTTTCTTGGAAGGCAAACAAAGAGAAATATAAATTCGGCTATTTTTTAGCCAATATAATTAATGTCATGGGTTGTAGATTTTTAATTTAGTACTATATTGGACTTTTTAGTTAGTGATTCTTTTTCCTATTCCTATTCTAATTGAGTTTTTAATGCAATTGATTGGGGTCTTAATTTTAAATAAAGATATCATTTATGTTAGGTTTTTTGTGGATTTTTATTAATAAAATCTTGGGTCTCAAAAAAAAAAAAAAAAAAAAAAAATCTAGTACTAATTGGACCTCTTCTCTAGTTTTAGTGATTCTTATTTCCATTCTATCTCTTTATTCTAATTGATGTTTTACATGCAATTGATTGGACGGTCTTAATTTTAAATTAAACGATCATCATTTATGTACCCTAGGGTTTTTTTGTTGGATTTTTTAATTAATAACAATCTGCTGGGTCTCAGACACAAAAAAAAAAAAAAAAAAAAAAAAATAAAATTTGCATAATTGGCGTACGCACTCTGAGGTTAAATAGGCTTTCTATTGATTGACTATTAGAAACGGCATCAAGAATATATTGAATGCATCGATTAAGAATAATAAGCTAAGAGCATAGGCCGAAAGTCAGCGCTCTCAGGACAAAAAAAAAAAAAAAAAAAAAAAAGATAAAATTGCATAATTGCGTAGCCTCTTTGAGGTTAAATAGTTTTATTATGACTATTAGAAACGCAAAGAATATATTGAATGGCATCGATTAAGAATAATAAGCTAAAGAGCATAGGCCCGAAATCAGCTCTCAGGCTGTATCAGGTCAGGGATACCTCCACCAGCTTATGCGAATAAGACTAATTAGCAATATTTCCAAGTAGTACTCACACGCGGTGTAAACAATAAAAATCTACGTCACATGCTAGATGCAGCACAGTTTCGTACAAGCCAAGCACAGGCCACCGGCTTTCGATGTCATGGCTGATGTGCAAGTTGCTGAAGTTTATTTTCATTGTCTTCAGAAATTAGGAGTTTCCATTTTTTCTTAAAAATCTCTAATTTCTGATACTGGTGCATTTGATTTTGCTAAGCGTTTTGCGTCAAGGGTGGACGCGTGGATTTATCTGCTCATTGTTTGCTTGCTTACCATCATCCATATGGTCTGATGGCTATATGTAAAAAATATCCATTCATTACGAGGGTTCTCTACCTTAGTAAAGATAGGCGGTAGAGGTTATAGGGTAATAACATCCTCCGAATAATTGTAGTGATTCCAAATTTTAAACCCGGCTTTGCTAATAACATTTATTTGAAAATACAATTCATTTCCATTAATCTAACCGCTGCAGAAACACAATGAGAAAACATCATAATATTTAAGCCCTCGTTAACTTTCAAAGTGGCCTCGATGGGCTAACTTGGACCATCCATTGTCAATCAAATGTAACAACCTCAGTTTAATCTTTGAAAATTCTCATATTTTCCAAGCTCAGATACTGCCTGTATAGTGTAAGTTTTGGTTTTTATTGTTAAGAACTATAAAAGAGGATTCCCCATTATGTAGCTTGTGGTCATTTGGGCTCCTAATTTAAAAAAGAAAAAAAGAAAAAGAACCTGGACCATCTGCCATAATCAATAAGAAGCTTTATCACAACAAAATATTTCTATAAAATCTTAAACTGCAAATTGTTTGAGAGGAGAAAGGGATCGGCAAAGCTTAAATGCGTTTAAGTGAAGCAGAATAAAAGTTTCAATAATTGAGGTCCACTTAGTGGCATGTGGAGCTCATACCATGAATCTCCAACTCTAGGCAACGATTTATGCACAAGCAATATGAAATCAAGCACATATTCCATGCCTCCTGGAATTCAAAACCATTATATAATGACTAAAGGTATTTGGTGTCGAAAAATGATCGAACCCCCATTAATTTTCTTGTGAGAGTTCTTAACAATACATGTATTACAACTCGGTGAAGAAAAATATCAGATGAGTTCCTTGGCCGCATGTAAGAATAAGCTGAATTGAAAAAATATGTCAGAGACAGTCAAAGGCCCTGGAGCATTTGCATATTGATATCGATAGCCTACAACTCATCATGGCCATCTGGTTGTTCTTCATGCATAGCTTCTAATTTATGTTTGAATTCCTGTCATATCCGATATATTCATTTTCAGCAAGAGAATAAATTTTAAAGGACATGATATTGGCTGCTGATTGAATCAACAAGTACCTCAAGTCTTTCTTTCAGACAAACGACAGATGTTGTCATCACAGCTTTATACCTGCCACGAGCAAGAGTGCAGTGAGATACCTGAATTTTATACATGCGTGTGTATTTGCATAGAAGGATTTAAGGTGAAGAAGAGTATAAGCAGAGCATATATACTCGCAGCGGCTTGGCTCATCCACTTCAGTCAGCTCTGTTTTCAGTCCACACCTAAGTTTGACCTGTTAAAATTCCAGGAAAATATTTTAGAATCATTAAAAAAGTTGCTGCAAATAGTATGTCCCATTCAAATGATAAGCAATCTTTTCAGTTAATTTAAAAGAGTAGACACTCAAGACATCACTATCAACACATTCCAACAACAGAAACAAACAAAATTTCTGGTTAACCATGTCCTGTATTTATGTTAAACTGAACTTATTGTAGCTGAAACATGTATTACAGGGATTCAGACATCAAAGAGAATTTGCACTTAAAATGACACTTAAACTGGAAAAAAGACTTTGAACATCCTCTACATTCATCATGGCTCCATAATTGACATATATAAGAGTTCAAGAAAATCTTCAGATCCCCAATACCTTCAAACTCCTATCAGGTCCATTCCAGCATCTCTCACCATTTGAAAACAGCATAGTGTGATATGAGTTTTCAAATTTCTGCCACTCCCTACACGCAGGAGAGCAGAAAAAGGTAAAAATTTTGATCCCATAGAACAAATACATTAACACCAGCATAAGCAAAGTTTTGGAACTGAACTGCTGGTATTAGGTTCAAAAATTCATGCAAAAAATTTTGCACCACTCTAACATGTGTGTGCATTAAGAGTTCTTAGATTGAGGGTCAAGTTCCGGAGCCTGAGGCTGAGAGGCTCATTACCTTACCTTAAAGCATTTGGCTACTGTCAAACATAGTCCATTCCTGGGAAGACACCCTTCATCTTGAGCAGGCACCAAATAGATTAGCTATATAGTTAATTCATCTAAAAAGAAAGTTTATCACCTCGTTTTCTTGTTAAATTCAATGGTCTGTTTATTTTCTTTCCTTGTGATGTCACATTGATGTGCTTTATTGAATTGCCAAGTAATAGTTATAAAAGAGTTACGCTTATAGGCTTGTCCTTAATGGAAAGCCAATCATCCACTCTTTTAAACTGAAATGAAGTTGTTTCTCATTTAATGTTACATTTAACTCTTATGAAATTATCCTGTACTTCCATTGTCTTCTCACAATATCATTTGTTTCTTTTCCTTTCTTTCACTAATTTTTAAACTAACATCAACATCTCATGGGTATATCAATGTTTTAAGTCTCTATATAAATGTTAGTGCAGATATATGTTTTTAAAAGTTTAATTTTATTGGCGTGGCCAAAACCATGGTACCTCCTATATCGAGAACTTCAATTCAGAAGCATTGCCATCAAGGACAAGCCGGGATTTCAAGTGACAGTTCAAAAAGAGGAAAAACAGAACTAGCGGGATAAGATAGAAGTACTGTTTATATCAGTCATAAAGGGCCATAAGATGTCAGAAAACGAACCCTAGTTGGGTTGTACGGTAGCCCTCCTCCTGAGATGCTTCTTTAAATGGGCAAACTTTATACACATACCTGAAACGAGGAACAACCAAGCCACAAGCAAAACCATTGAGAATTAAGAAAGTTAGATGTGCATATTCCTCTACTGGCATATTCAAAAACATCTAAACCAAGGAAAAAAAATGGCAGGAGTGAGGTGGGGGGAAGAGGGAATTATTACTTGTCCTGTTTGATCTCAAAGCATTGATCATAGAACAAATAGAATTCCTTCTGTGTACCTGGAATCCAACAATAGATTTGAGCACGCAAAAGCAAAGTACCAATCACATACTAGTGAAAAAAATTCTTAACTACTTAATTCATAGTCATTCCTTCTGTGAATTACCAAAGTCATGTTTTAACTTTTCTGTCAAACTTGATATCCTTGCCTCTACGTCAGACAACCTTGTAGTGGCATCATCATACTCCTTCTGAACATGATCTGCGTCTACAAAAGCAAAAACACAAGAAGAATGTATTTTCATGCACCTAACGTAGTCAAAAGCTAGCATATACGAGCTAAATCTTACCTAGTTTATCTACAGAAGGTGGAGAAAACTTAACCAATTGAAATATATTTCGTACGGTATCCTTTATCTTTCTGAACCATGATGAGGTGCTCAAAGTGGTCATCTCTGTAAACATAAAGAAAGAGAACAGAACTGAGAATTTAAGGCAAGATATTTAAAGATCCAGGATATTTTAGCAGAGAGAAGGAAAGACAACTAATACAAGTTAACAAAAAATTGCAACCAGATAAATCTTTTTGCTCTTCTAAGTGAGACTTATGCAAGGAATTGGAACCATATGATTTCTTGTCATTATGGTTATCATATATTCCATCGTTAGTACTCTCTAGAGTCTCACTGCTGCCTCCCTGGTTAGTTTTAGCAGTACCAACTTCATCTGCCAGGTGTCCAGTTTTTTCACCAGTCCAACGTGAAGCAACAAGGCGACCCAGCTCTTCTTTTGACAACCCCTCAGTACTTTCAGATCCATCCTTCGGCAATCCCTCAACATTTTCATGTTCATCTTTCTCAATCTGAAATAACAAAAGCTGTTCAGAGTGAAGCTGAAGCCCCAATTTGTTATCAAGTAAGAATAAGTATAACTAAAACTACTTTAAAGTGAAGATTTATCTGAGATACCAATCTTGCCATCACCCGAACTTAAACTTTCCTTCTGGTCATCTTTATCCTCAGAAAGTAGTTTCATCTTGTCTTCTTTTTCTTTCTCCAAGCATTCTGTTTCCTTCAGTTTCTCAATTTGCAACTTTTGAACTATGAAAAAGGCCAATAAAATGTCATCAAACAGGAAAAACTCTTTCATTTAAGCATCAGAGATAAGGAAGAAAATTTCATTTCTTTAAGAGATAATTGAATTACCATTATGCATTTCACTTCAATTTGGTTAACTATCGATTTTGTAAATGGAAAATTGCAACCGAATCAATTGATAGGTTATCCAATTTGTTCAAATTGAATTTTCAGTTATTTTGCCAGACCATTCACTAATGGAATTGGTGTATAAGATCAAAGAACATGAGGAAGGCTAGATGTGACAGACTGACTGACAGTAGAAGAAAGGAAAATGATTTGCAAGATTTCAACCTTCAACATGCGGAAAGAGCTTGGATGCTACCTTTGAGCTGTTTAAAAATCACTTCAAGAGTTTTCTTCTCATGTTTCAGCTTCGACAGTTCAGTTGTATCTTTGGTTAGTGCTTGTTTCGCTTGTTCAATTTCCTTTTTCCGTAAGGTGATACCTTGTTTATACATGTCAATCTTTTTCTGCAACTTGTCCCTGGTCACTTTGCCAGCCTTCCAGCATGTATTTGAACAATTCACTTTACCATCATATTCATCACTCCCATCACAGCAATCTGCTTTTACGTTACAAATGATCATTGAAAGGCCAAAAAAAAAAATGTTGAGTTTATCAAACAGGTAAATATTTCCAAAATATGCTCAAACATAAATTGCATTCACAAGATTTGTAGCATAAAAACAGCACAGCAAGGAAAAGGTAGCACATTTACCATTATTAAGAAAACTGCAGGTGCATGAACATTTATTAAATAAAGACGCAAAAAACGGATCAAAGATGAGAGGGATATGATTCTCGTTATATATGGAGCCTATGGAGGCATTAACTACATTGCTAACCACAAAATAAGTAAAATCTTCCCAGGACCAGAAGACATGGTTAATTAGTAATTATAGATGCTAATCACTGAAAAAAGATCTAATTTGTTTGCAATCATTAACTGGAACAACATGCTACGCACAACATGAAAACAGATTCACAAGTTATACAACAAACCATACCACATATGCCATCGTTCACCCTAGAGGAAGGTAAATAAGTAGGAGTATGTCCAACATTTAGACAGTAGAACTTTCCTTGTGGACATGCAGATGTTCCTGCATAAAAATTCAAATTATAAGCATCAACAAAGACTTCAACAGGAGTAAAGAACTGGCACATAATGTAAAACTGATATTCCCGGACAGCCTGCAAACTTCTTCTAATCTACAGAACAACAGTCAACAGAAATGAACAAGCAATGATAAGCAAGCGTCAAATTTCTTACAGAAGTTCATAAGAATTTCATTTGTCATATCTCCTTATTAATAGCTAATCAGCATGTTATTTTATTTTATTTTATTTTTTTAAAAAAAGAAGGGCTGAATTGAACTCAACTAAACAGATATATTCAGGTGTCAGCATGTAACTTATGAAAAGCCCAGCCAAGGCCGAGATTAATAATGTCTATTCATAACCTGAGAGTAAAGACAACTCTCCTGCCTTTCACCTTCGCGCTTACCAGCTACCTATCGTCATCGCACCCACGAAGATAAGGAAGACAAATTCATTATCTCTTATAAGAGACTAATTTGACATATTACCACCTGCTATGGCATACGTCACCTTCAAATATTGGCTGTCATATCACCTCGGAAAAGAGACTCTAAGTACTTATACTCGTATTTCTGTAGCAATGACTGAAAATTGCCAAACGCAACGCAATCAACAATCCCGCCCGATCAGCTGAGCATATCAATTGACATCCCTGATAGAGCATATCGTGACTGCTATGTAGAGTTTAAAGCTCCAACTTTGGACTTCAAAAGTTCAGCAAGCATCTTTCCCTATGATATACTTCGTTGTCCCATGGACTCCATTTCATCTATGGCGCCACCCGCCCAACACCCTACCTCCCACCCCCGCCCGCCTCGCATCACCCTCCCACAGCCACTCACCACAACGCCACCACCACGCACACCCTCCACAGCCATTGAGAGAACCCCTAGCCTACACACCCCGACGACGGCGACTAAATGATGGACAGACCGACATGACCTAAAACTGACGGAAAGCTAGCAAAACGAGGAAAAATGTGAGTTTGCAAGATATTCAACTTCCAAACATTGCGGAAAAGCGAGCTTGGATCGCTACCTTGAGCTGCTTTTAAAAACACTTCAGCAGTTTCTTCTCTCAATGTTTCAGCTTCGGACAGTTCAGTTGTATCTTTGGTTAGTGCTTTGTTTGCTTGTGCAATTTTCCTTTTCCGTACAGGGTGATAACCTTGTTCTATACATGTCCACCACTCTCCTCTTCTGCAATGTCCCTGGTCAACCTTAGCTTCCCAGATGTCATTTGAACAAACCTTCCACTTCACCGTCACTATTCCATCACTCCACCATCACAGCACACTCTGCTTTTTACCGTTACAGAATGATCATTTGCAAGGCCAACAAAAAAACCAAATGTTTGAGTTTACTAAAGCGCTACAATACTTCTACACAATCATGCTCAACCACACATAAATTGCATTCCA
Source organism: Jatropha curcas (assembly GCF_014843425.1). Next base: position 998,502 of record NW_023590973.1, read on the forward strand.
CACAGAGTTTGTTAGCATAAAAAACGCACAGCAAGCGAACACGGGCCCTCAAGCACATTACCATTATTAGAAAACTGCAGGTCGCACTAATGAACATAATTAAACATTAAAACAGCAAAAAAAACAACCGGCGACTCGCGGATTGCACTTCTCGTTATATATTGGAGCTATGGACATTAATACCTCTCTCTCTCAACATCTCTCCCAGCGACCAGAAGACTGTTAATCTAGTAATTATAGATGCTAATCACTGCTCCATAATTTTGTTGCTAATCATTCAACCTGGAACTAACGACTGCTACTGCCGACAACACATGACAAACAGATCTCAACAAGCTTATCACACCACCATAACTCTCCTCTCGTTACTATCCCTTTAGAGCAGCCGTCTAAATACAAGCTAGGCCAGTATGTCCCAAACCATTTAGACAGTGTATAGAGACACTTTCCTTGGTTCGGACACCTGCAGAAGTCTGTTTCCTGCGCATTAATAAATTCAAATTATAAGCATCCGACATATCGACGTTAAACAGAGAGTAAAGAACTGGCACATAAATGTAAAACTGACTATTGCCCGGGACAGCCTGCAAAAACTTCTATCTAATCTTACAGAACAACAGTCAACAGCAAATGAAACAAGCAATGATTAGCAAGCGTCAATTTCTTACAAAAGTCATAAGAATTTCATTTGTCAACTATTTCTCCTTATTAATAGCTAATCAGCATTGTTATTTTATTTTATTTTTATTTATTTTTTTAAAAAAAAGAAGGCTGGAATTGAACTCACTAAACAGATATATTCAGGTGTCAGCATGTAAGTAGAGCTTCCCCCTATTCTAATGAATCATTAATGGATCAAAAACCCCATAGTACGTAAACAAGATAGCCACCAAAAACAAAACCAAGACAGAGTATATTCAGGTGTCATGCATGTTAAAAGTTAAGAAGCTCCCCTACTTCTAGAACTTTCTGCATTAATGGGAGGCAAATCCATAGTAGGTAACAAAGAGTGTACCAGAAACAAATAAACCCATAATTTTGGAAAAATTCAAGCTATAAATAGAAATAATGTTACCATTAAGATAAATAGAAGGACTAAAGGGAAAGGGTAAAGGGGCCTAGACCTGGCTCGTCAGTCCCATCAGACAATCACATACGAAAACTCATCATTCAATGAAGCCTCTAGTAAACTTCTTGATCCATATTTGCCGGTTTATTTTATCCCGTTGAAGTAATCCTCATCTCGGATTTGTTATAAAATCACACATTCTAATTTATAAATACTTCGAAAACAACCCAATTAAAAAAAAAAAAAATAGAATTATTTACGTGCAACATGCATTAACATGGAGACGAATGTGCAAAATTAAGAGGGATTACACTTGAGGGAGGGATGCCTGCGGAGGGACAAGCAGAAGGAGAAGAAAGATTCGATTTGGTAAAGAGGAAATCAAAGAGGAAAAACTTGCAATCAAAAGCGAAAGGCAAAGCCATCATTTACTTTTCATTTCGTAGGCTACTACACTATGTATGCAACTCATATATCTAAACCCAGAAAGCGGGTTAACAAGGAAACAGATATATTCAGGTGTCAGCATGTAAAAGTTAAGAGCTCCCTATTCTATGAACTTTCTGCATTAATGGAGCAAATCCATAGTAGTAACAAGGTAGTACCAAAAACAAATAAACCCATAATTGGAAAATTCAAGCAAAATAGAAATAATACAATAAATAGAAGGATAAAGGGAAAGGAAAGGGTAGACCTGGCTCGTCAGTCCCATCAGGACAATCACAGAAATCATCATTCAATTGAGCTCTAGTAAACTTCTTGGATCCATATTTGCGGTTTATTTTATCCGTTTTGAAGTAATCCTCATCTGGGATTTGTTATAAATCACAATTCTAATGTTATCAACTCAAAACAACCCAATTAAAAAAAAAAAAAAAGAATTATTACTCAACATGCATTAACATGGAGACGAATGTGCAAAATTTAAGGGTACCTTGAGGAGGGATGCCGCGGAGGGAAGCAGAAGGAGAAGAAGATGATTTGGTAAGAGAAATCAAAGAGAAAATGCCAATCAAAAGGGAAAGGCAAAGCACATTTATTTTCATTTCGGGTACTACATATGTATGCAACTCTATATCTAAAACCAGAAAGGTTACAAGAAAACTATAGAAGCAACCAATGAGTATATTTTAGATTTGTGTTAAATTTTCGGTTTCTGGAAGCTATATATTATCATACGAATAATCACGTTGAAGGAATCGAGAACAGAGTGCAGTGCTGGGAAGCAGAGCTCGGAGTTCTTGGCGTCGCGTGCTTCAGAACGACACCGTTGACACCGAGGATTCCATTGCAAATCTACCGGTTTGTCGTTTTCGCAACGGCTAAGATATGTTTTTGACTTAACGGTTTGTCGTTTTTATTACAATGAAAAGATAGTTTTTGAACACAATTTTCACAAACAAGACAAACTATTAAAACGAATCGAGAATTCCTTAAAATGTAAATACCAAATGGTATAAATGAGTTTTGTCATTTATTGAACAATTATTCATCACACATTTATTATTTAGTTTATTACATTTCCACTTCATGATTACATACTGTTCTTTTCACTTCATGATTATGTACTGTTCTTTTCAGTTCAAGAAATCTCTGATTGAGTTTGAAAAATGACTCGAAGTATCATAAATTATTCCAATATCATAAACTTAAAACTCATTAGTAAACTAAATACTGGTTTTTCCTTCTTTACACAATTTTGGACAGAGGTAAAGAGAAAGATAATTGCAAAATTTACATCGATAGTAACATAGAACTGAAACCTCACTTGTCCCAGTACCGAACTGTGGAACGCAGCATCTCAGCTATAAAATAGATATCACCACCAACAAAATTATGAAATGAACCAAAATTAATTAGCATATAGCATGCTACAAAGGCTTATAACGCCTCATCAAGCGAATATTGTGGTGAGCATATACAAAAGCAGGTGCCCTCCCTCTCTCTCCCTCCATCTGTGCACTTGCAACATTGCTTTATATGTGGAATTGTGCATCTCCTACAAAGTAGAGGAACTTCTGGAGCCATGCATCTTTTGATCTTTTGGAGGAGGAGGCAGCGAAGGGGATGAGACTGCTGCGTGGTAAGAAGATGATGCGAGTTGGGCTACCGCTGGAACAGCACCACCTGTAAATTACCAAGAGGCACCTGTAAGTCTATGTGCACGTGATTTTGCAATATAACAAAACAACAGATTGTGCAAGTCCATACATTATCATCTTTGCAATATAACAAAACAACAGATTGTGCAAGTCCATACATTATCATCTTAAATTTTGATAAAAGACTTAATAATATAATGAATCAAAGTCAACAAGTACTTTATCCGGCATTCTTCTAAGACCACCCTATGGTAAAAGTTTCACATGGATTACAAGAAAATGTGATCCTAGGGCCTTCGGTATTGGCACCACAATTTTTCCTCTATATGATGCATATCATTAATTATCACTTCTCCAAATAAATGAAAATGGCACAAATCACCCACATAGTAAGCAAACAGAAAACTAATAGAGAATGTTGCTGACCTACTAAACCTGCACAGGCTGAAGAGAAAACTATTACGGGTGGTGCCTGCATATGCACAAAGAGTTTTAGTGAGAAAAAAATGCACCAAGAATACAAATTATACAGTATATTAATACAAGACAAATTACACAAAGAGTTTGCTGAATGTTTTCGCCGAAGTCATCTATCAGCATACCCAGCCTTAAAGAAAGTCAGCAATGAATGGATAGAAATAACCAGATGAATAAGTATGCAAGATTCCAAAGAAGAAAGCCTCAAACAGGTCAACCCAAAGTATGGATACATCATCTTCTGAAACCTGAGATTCCAACTAAGACGTCTTGAATCTTAAATTTAAGTAGATGATGGGGGTTTTAGACACCGGATGTAATGCCAAAGCTTCAGGAAACCAGCAAAATTGCAAGGAAAGCATTATAATTCTGTGTGTCATGAGTCAATATGCAATAATACATGGTTCAACAGAAAACAAATATTTATCCCTGATTGCAGTCCCATGCTCCAGCCATACAATAATCAATTAGCCTTTAGAACATGTAATCATTCTGAGCTTTTAGAACATGCAAAATCATGAATAGACCATAAATATCAATAGCGAAAAACAATCAAAGGGACAGCCTGACACCCATTTGTTGAAGACTTTGGTGAAAAATCACATCCTTTTGTTCAACACAGAAGCATAGAAGCACCAAACCAGCACGCAAGAAGGACAGGATGGGGAGAGGACAAGAAGTAAAAAACCTATAAATGCATTTGGAAACTTACGCCAATAAGGAAATGCAGCCACATTGGCCCTTTCACCCACTTCCGAACAACTGGCATAACTGCATCAACCAACATAAACATCAGCAAAATGGAAAAAAAAAAATCTTCAATCTCAAAGTTAATGAATCAGAAGAATATTCTAAAACTCTGATATCCAAAGAGAAGAAAACAAAGCCTTGAATGCAAAATGCAGTGATGGTAGATAGCGAATGCATTTTGTAAGAGACTCACGTTCACCATTGCACACATGAGAGGTGAAGAACATACCAAAAGAACTCAATCTTTCTTGAGGTTTATGTTCCTGTATGCATATAATGAATGCAACTTTCATGTTCACATCCATTTCAGTCAAACAGAGTCATTTATTCATATTATAAATTTCAATTTTTTTCTATAGTAGGAAACTTAATAATAAATATTTTAAAAGAGAAAGAGAGAGATGAAAACAAAGGGGTGAAATAGCAAGCTAAAAAAAAAAAAAAAAGAAAAGCCATGTACATTCAACAAATTGAACAAAACAAGAAAATTTAACATTGAATAAAGAAATATAATCAAATAAATCAGCAACAGAGAAGAAAGGCTTAAAAAACTACCATGGTTGAATCCATAGAATGCACTTGTTGTACCACCAACAGCAGAGCCAATCTAAACCAAAACAACAACAGAGAACCAATCAAACACAATACAAAATTTCCCCACCGAAACTTTCTCAACGTTCAAAATATAAAATTTATAATTGAGAATTCAACAATGAATAGACATAAAACCATAATACCATGGAAAAGCTGTCCCTGATTAACGGTGCAACAGTCCATTCGCTAGTTTCCTGCAACCATAATTTAAGATTTAACAGAAATTCAAAATTTACAAAATCCGTTTATTATATATACATATACATACCATCTCCTTGGAAAGAGGGCCTGCACAGTGATGGCATCGCAGTTTACTTTGAAGCTTCGATTTCGAATCGGCCATACCTAAACAGAACTGCACACAATAAAAAACCCTGGAGTATAATGTTTGTGAAGCTCTTCACAGTTCTACTTGGCTTGATGAGCATTAAACCGACACCGTCTCGCTTGTCAAATCTTTATTGATCAAAGGATAAATACTAATTGGTCCCTTAAGATCGATCCTGATTCGTCACCCTTTTTGGGTAATTGTCCAAAAAGGATAGATTTATTGTGAAATTAAATTTGGTCCAAAATCTGATTTCCTTAAACTATTTAATTATTTGATTCGAAAAGTTATTCCATCTTTCACGACTGATATAATATTATTATTTAGGTTTATTTAAATGGGGTTATTTAAAAAAAAAAAAAAGAAGAAAGTAATCATGAAAAATAGTATTTTTCCTTATTTAGAAAAAAAAAAGGAAGTAATGTTTTACTTATTCTCCGCTTGAATTCACTTATTTTAAGTTTATCTGGTGAGAAAAAATAAAAATTTTACTGATTCTTATTAAATTATTTTGATATTTCAAAATAATTAGAATCACATTTTATTATTTAAAATAAAAATACATAATTGTAAATTTTCAACAATAAAATTTTCTTTTTTTAAAGAATTAACCTTTCTAAATAATGAAAAACAATTTTTTTTATTATATTCAAATACAAGGGTGAAAAACAATTATGGAAAACATTCCCATTTCTATAGTTTTTTTTTTTCATTATTTTTCTTCTTTTGTTTTCTAGAAAAATTCGATCTCTCGAATTTAGTATCTGTCTCGGTATTTAATCACAAAAATAGCATTTTTCTTAAAAAAAAAAGTAAGTTAAATATTTTAATATAGTTAAATTACAAGGACGAATTAATGTATTAGAAAAAAAAAAAGAAAGAGAATGAAATAATAATTACAGTTAATTTCGATCCCTTAATAAAAATACGTGGTGTTTAGGGAAATACGTACAAGTATGACGGTTTTTAAGAAATTAACCACGTGTCAAATTCAGATCTTGGTGCTAAGCTGCTAATAAATAATCTGAAAAATAGGAAATTGGTCTCCATTGGATTCAATTCAATTTACCGCACAATCACGACCCGTCTCTCTCTTTCTCTCGCTTATAACAGCTCAAATTCCGGAAATAAAATTCGCTTCTGCATTTTCAATTTTGGAGAAGGTTCGAATTAGAGGACAAGGAAATGGGAATTCCTTCAGAAACGAGGAATTATTGGGCACAAACAATCAGAAACAACAACATGAATAACCATAATACGAATTTTGTTATTCCCTCACCAGCTGAGGATCAGAGGATTTTGGAAGCTAGGCGTTGCACTCAAGGTAATTTCTTCTTCCATTTTTTTGGGTTTAATTTGATTTTTGTATCCTTTTCATGGATCAATTGAATATCTTACAATTTTACATTTTGACCTTTTGAGTTTTACTTTGAATTTTTGCAGAAGGTGTCCGTGCTGGAGCCAAGGCGGCTGCTGTGGCTTGTGTTGCCAGTACTGTTCCTACTGTATGTTTACTTTTTGTTAAAAGATCTTTGCTTTTCATATATTATCATCTGGGTTTGAGCATCGAATGAGTATTTTGATTTGGGTTTCAATAATTGGAAGGTCTTTTACTGGGAAAAGAAAAGCCAAAAAAACAAGCACTTGGTTCTGACAAGTGGATGTTTCCTAGTTCCCAGATTAAAAGTCGATGATCCTTCGTTTGATAACCATTTTGCTTCTTATAACGGAATAAGAGAAGATTTTATTGGATGGCCTGTTGCCAAGCTTATTGACTATTGAATGATTTCAGGATTGCTGCATTTTATCAATTGTTTTTGTCATTTTATTCCTTTTCTCTGAGCAGAATTGACAATATTATATTTATGCACGTTGGGAAATTGGATTTAACCATACATTTTATTAATAAGAGTTTGTTTATTTGGCATTGTTATTTGAGCTGCTATTGTGAAAAGTATCACACAGAGAGAGATGTGGAAAGTATTTAGCTTTAATATAGCTAACTAGTACTCTAAGATTTCTTTTCAACAACATATAAAATGATGATTTTCTTGAAAAACTATTTCAACCTCAATACCAAAAATACTCTAAATAAGTAGATGGAGCGCAATTTTGTTTGACTAGAGATCCCGCTGCTATTATGTTATTGACTTGATTTTGCCTTCATTGATACCTAGTAAACTTGTAGTCTTAGCAACTGTCATATAACTGGTCATCCATTGTTATAGCAAAAGCCTTTCAAAAGTGTGAATCTTGTTCTAATGTATTCTTTTTGAAACTTGAAATTTTATGAGGCTCGCTTATTCCCTTTAACTTTTGTGTTCTCAGTTGGTTGCCGTTCGTGTGATTCCTTGGGCAAAGGCTAATCTCAATTATACTGCTCAAGCGCTCATTATATCTGCCGGTATATTCCTTGGAACTTTGAAAATATTTAAACTAGTGTTGTCCATTTGAGACTTGGCAAACTAGTTCACTAGGATATATAACAGCCAAATGAAAACAGAACACAGAATGATAGGATTTGAAATTTGTATATAGTAGGATTATGTTAAAGTTTTGTTATTCCAGTCGAAAAGTCTCAAATTCTTCATTTTATAATCCATACGAAAACTTAGTATAAGGTTAAGCATGCATGAATTAGTTCATATAATATTGATATGTTGCCATTTTTTGCTTTTGGTACTTCACAGCTTCAATTGCTGCTTACTTCATCACAGCTGACAAGACTATATTGGAATGTGCAAGAAGAAATGCCCAGTATGACAAAACAATCAATGCTGTTAAATCTTAAGGCTGCAATTTTATGTTGCCATCGTGTATTATACCTGTTTGCTGTGTTGGAGTTGTGTTTCTACAAAGAGCCCCTTTGTAACCTTGGTGAGATAAAACATATTCACTGGAAAATGTGTTTTAGTTATGGGCCTCGGCTGTTTACCATTTTTATGCATTTTTTCTGGCAAATAAAATTTTCCAGTCAAGCTTTTGTTACAATTGTTCATGTGATCGGAATTCAGCAAAGAATATATTGCCATAGCAATTGCAGTTGTTCCATGGCTCTTCTTATATGTTGTATTTCATTTGAAGTAACATGTTCTAAAATAGTTTGAAGTTCATTATGTTTCATCTTTTAAAAATTAATATGTTTTTCATTCAAATCCAAATCCATAAATGTTTTGATAATCTAAAAATGGATTTTAGTCAAGTAAATAAATCGTTCATTTTCATGAATTAAAAAAAAATAAAAAATAAAAAGAAAACATACTTTTGCAACGACAGAACAGCAGAGGAAAAATTTTTCTGCATAGCGGAAACAAAATTTCCCGCATCCGGCAGCTGGAAAATTTTGTAACCGGGTAAGGTGGAAATGTTTTGCTGTAGATAAATAAAAGAAAAACGGGTTTTTATCCTATAAAACTCTACACCGACTTGTGGCGCTTCACTCCCCAACGACCATGGCCGCATCGATTTCAAACCCGACAAACCCATCTTCTCTCCCACTCGAAGAGAGGGTAGCTATAGTCACTGGCGCATCACGCGGTATTGGCAAAGCCATAGCAGTCCATTTGGCTTCACTGGGTGCAAAAATTGTCATCAATTATGCTTCCAACAAGGAGCAGGCAGACGTTGTAGCCAAACAGATCAATTCGTCTTGTTCCCAGAAAGATACCCCTAAAGCAATAACAGTTCAAGCCGATATCTCTGATCCAGCACATGCCAAGTCTTTGTTTGATGAGGCTGAGAGGGCTTTTGGGTCTCAAGTTCATGTCTTGGTCAATTCTGCTGGAGTTTTGGATCCTAAGTATCCTTCTATTGCTAACACTTCTTTGGAGGATTTTGACCGTACTTTTAGGTAAATTTTTTAACCTATTTGCAGAATTCTGTGCACTTTTTTGTGTTTGTTTTTGTTAATTTTTGTTTTAAAAAAAAATGGAAGGTGAATTTGATGAAATGGGAACTTTTTTTTAGGTCAGACAAAATTGAAGATTGTGTCAAATTCATTTCAATAGCCAAACACTTTTTTATTTAGCTAATGGATTGATGATTCTACAATTTATTGCATTTTGTTTGAATAATGGAACCAGGTGAAGTTCTCTTGTGTAGTAGTGTATCTATCAGTTCCTAAATTTAACTGTGTGCCATTGGAAGATGAGCAAAGAGTAAAAGAAGCTCAACTTCATACGTTGCTTTTGTTTCTTTAACTTGTACGATTCAACTATTTATAAGACCTCAGAGGAGTTTGATTTGTTAAACTTTTGAATTTTCCCTAATCCAGAATTACAGTCTAAAGCCATGTGACCCTTAGCTTTCTGGTGGCTTTACCCTAAGAAGATTTATTGAAATCATATTTTTAGAGCCAAGTGATTTAGAATTTTCGCCCCTAAAAGATTAGTCTCTTGTCATTTAGTTGAGTGATTTTTGTACTTTAATGATTATTAGGTGTCGAATGTTGGTTTTAGGAGCTCTTACGATCAAAGATGGACAATCTGCTTCCGTCCAATATAACTATGAAACCAACATTTTTCATTATAGTCTGGACAAATCTCTATCTACACTTCTCGTTTAAACTGCGACTTGATTTTTACTCGAACTCTAGTGATTCCCTCATTTTCAGTGTCAACACTAGAGGTGCATTCTTGTGCTGTAAAGAGGCAGCAAATCGGCTCAAAAGGGGTGGTGGAGGCCGAATAATATTGCTCTCATCATCTATGGTGGGTGGGTTGAGGCCAGGGTTTGGGGCATATGCAGCATCAAAAGCAGCAGTGGAGACAATGATAAAGATACTAGCAAAGGAACTAAAAGGAACTGGGATTACTGCAAATTGTGTTGCACCAGGTCCTGTTGCGACAGAGATGTATTTTGCCGGGAAGACTGAGGAACAAATTCGGAAGAACATAGAGGAGTCCCCACTGGGCCGGCTTGGCGAGACCAAGGACATTGCACCTGTCGTTGGATTCTTGGCTACTGATGCTGGTGAGTGGATTAATGGACAGGTTATTCGTGTCAATGGTGGTTATATCTAAAACTTGCATATCCAGCATGCGGATTACTGCAGAGTTTAAAATAAGCATCACAATATAGAATTCTGAAACTGAATATCTGTGCCTATTTTAGCATATTGTAGCTGAAAATCTAGGAAGCTATGAACAAGATAGAGATTGCTTACTACAAGCTATGGTTTCAAGACTTGCCAACTACATCTCTTGCAATAGTTGCTATTGTTTCTATTGGAAGACAAAAACTCAAATGTTGTTTGTGTTTAATGTATCTCATATGTGGAGAGCTAGTCAAGGTAAGTGCAGAGTCTAGGAAGATGAATTGATTATGAGTAGATGAATAGTTGTGAAAAATATATACTAAATATTTCAAGGCATTCATCCAAATTTATAACAGATATGGGCCTGCTAGTGCTAGTTATGGATCATTGGGTCTGAATCCTAATTGCAAAGGTTCTTTTTTATAGGCAAGTTAAGACTGAAGACTAAAGAGTCTTCCTCAAAACACAAAAGCCTGTCTTGGCTAAGTTTACAAGCCAGTGGGTCTTTTTCAGGCTACTAAATCTTCTTAAATTAAAAGCACACTGTAGGCTTAAAGGATGGATTCTTTTCAGGTAATTAGAACTTAGAAGTTCACATTCAATTATCTGTGTTTTCTTTTGTCATCAATTGAACTCAATTTTTCTAATAAATGTCTAATTGGTTTCACTTTTTTATTTAGAATTGAAAATTTTTGAGCACAAACAAACTCTTGGCCAACAAACAAAAGAAAATTAAAGTTAAGTTAGGATGATAGAAGAAAAGTAAACTTCTTTCTTTGTTCCTGTCTTTTTCCTTTTATTTCTTTTTGTCTCCTTTGTTTCAAGAGAAGGAAGAGGGAGTGAGGTATGCCCTAATTGTACATGCAATATTTTTTTTTTCTTTTACCATTGTATTTATGCAATAACTATCAATTAGGGTTTGATTTAAAATATGTTTAATTTGATTCGATTATGTTTTATATTGATTTAGCTATAATATAATATTTAGACAGAAATAGTTTGTACTTTGTCATATTCAAATTCCTCTCTATAATTTTCTTGTTGGTGTCAAAAAATTACTAGACCTAACCATAAGGTATTCCTTTTGGCCTCCATGGATATTCTTGCTTGGAAGGGGCAAGCAAACCAATGATTTTGGTTCTACATACATATCTCTATATTGTAACTGAAATGGAATTGAAATATTTTTATATTACACATCTCTTTTTAACATAAAGGAATGGATGATAGATATCACAAGAAAAGATGCAGTTGGACCATTAAAAAAGAAAAAAGCCCTAGTACAAACACCTCTCCTGTCCACTTGCCAACAAAAGAAAATGACTTAGAATATATGCATCACATGAAGTAGACCTCTCCTTATTGACCCTTCAAGAAAGTTATATATGCATATAGAACCTAAGTACTCATGTTGTCATGTTGAGTACTACCCAATTGGAACTATATTTGGAATGTTAACATGAAATGGATGGTTTGAGTATAAAGAAAGGCCTTATAGTCCTAGGTACAAATTAAAAGTGAACCATTGAACTAATATGCATGGGATCTTCAATTTATTTTTGTATGGTATGAATTTTTTATTTGCTTAGTGTCGGTTTGGTAATATTAGGTACATGTTGGCAGGGGTGGCGCCACACTATGTGAAGTTTTTTTAAAAATTCGGTTTAGTTGTTACAGTAGCTATTAGGTTTTAAATGGCAGCCGTATATAGCGGTTTAAGTTTAAATTAGAAGTGTTCGATAAAAATATATGTTTAATTAATTGTTTAACTTAAAATGACAAAAAAACATATTAATTATTTAATTAGCTGAATTCAAAAAAAAAGGTATCATTATAAAAAAAAAAATTTAATTAAAAGCTAAACGCTAAAAATATTATAGTGTCCAACATTTTATGACAAATTTTTTCATTGTCTAAAAACTATTATACAATCTATATTATCAAATGCTATAATCAACAGAAATAGAATTTAAACTTGTCAAAATTCTAAAAGCTAGTTAAAAAATGTCACCCAAGAGGTGGTTAATGTATTACTAAACTTATGGTTAATAATGGAAGTTATAGTTCCTATTTGCCTATTTTGTGAAATTTGATTATATATTTTTATAAATTCTATTGTTGTCACTTGTTTGTTCATGGGAAAAGAAATGGAATCTACTTTGTGCCAAAAGCACTGCACACATGATGTATGATATGCACAAGAAAAGAATTATGCCATATGTTGTTTAAAAAATTCTATTCTTATTTGGAGATATCAATACTTGATGATAATGGGACCTACTTACTTACTATGCATCCCAATGAATGAAACCTTAGTTTAATGGAGGCTTGAGGGGGAGAAGGTCCCAAGAACAATGACCCTTCTAGAATCTCATCTTCCATGTATGAGGAAGCATGGGCAAAAGTGTAAATGAATCAACCATTTTTTTTTTTTTTTTTTTTTTTTTACGCACAAGCAGATCCTGTGGTCATAAATGTTACTAAACATTATGGTTTAATAATGGAAGTTATAGTCCTATTTCCTATTTTGTGAAATTTGATTAGTATATGTTTATTAATTCTATATGTTGTCACTTGTTCTGTTCATCGGGAAAAAGAAATGAATCTACTTTGTGCCAAAAGCACTGCACACATCGATGTAGTGATATGCCAAGAAAAGAAATTATGCGCATAGTGTTGTTTAATAAATTCTATCTATTTGGAGATATCAATACTTTGATGATAATAGGGACCTACTTACTTACTATGGCTCGAGAGCCGAAATGAAACCTAGTTGTAATGGAGGCTTGAGGGGAGAAGGTCCCAAGAAAGAAGATCCCATGTATAGAATCTCATCTTATCCATGTATTGATGGAACATGCGGCAAAAGTGTAAATGAATCAACCATTTTTTTTTTTTTTTTGTTATTTATTTGAAGATTTGTAACCAAGTAGAAGATGACTTGCTCATTATTTGGTCACACACCTTCTCCTTTCTTCCCCTCCATTTCTTCTCTGTTATTTTCTCCAATTTTAATATTTATTTAATTTTTTTTGTTAATTTCGTGTATATTTTCGCTTCAATAACTCACAAATCTATACGCCTTTTTTTTTTTTTTTTTTTTTTTTTTGAAGATTTGTAACCAAGTAGAGATGACTTGCTCATTGTTGGTCACACACCTCTCTCCTTTCTTCCCTCATTTTCTTCTCTGTTTTTTCTCCTTTATTTATTTATTTTTTTTTGTTAATTTGTTTATATTTTCCTTCAATAACTCACAAATCTATACCCTTTCAAATCTATGGATATTTTTTTCTCATGTTATTGTTAACCTTATTTTATTATTGTTTTATAAAGATATGTCTTCTATAGTTTGATTTTGATGATGTTATATGTTTCTCTATTATCGTATAATAACTTGAAATCATCCATTCATATTATGCGCTTTAAGTTCTTGAAAAAACAACCTAGATAAGAAAGATTCAAAGATATTATTCTATCGTCTAAATTGAACCTTTAATGATTATTTAAAAAATTTATATCTTTTATTGAAATCAATTTCAAGTAAAAACATTAAATATTATCTATATTAATTTTATTATTTAAAAGAATTTAATCAATTCTTACTTTATTTTATTAAAAATCATCAAACTCTATTGATTATAACAATTATTAAAAATTCAGTCAATTTTATTAGTTCTATTAAGCATTAATAATAAGTTATGTCTAATGGGTCATGTCCCTCTTGAGAATTTGAATTTATGAATAAATTTATATTTTTCAAAAAAAATTCTATTAAATATATTTTTAAAAATAATACAATTTTCAGTCACCGAGACAACTTTCAAATTATTATTTTTTTTTTTTTTGTACAAGAATAATTTGGCCATTGACTTGACTCTTTTGCTGTAATGAGGTAAAATAAGAGAATACTATAAAGAAATTCTTAAGAAAAAACAGTCTACGAGATAATTTTGAAATTATAAATATATTTATATGCAAAGCTAAACATATTTAGTTGTAAAGCTAATCTGAAAAGCAGCATATTCATCTTCACTTATCACAATCCTTTCTACCATCATATCGTATCAGGTGATTAATATTCCTTTGCCCTAATTTTTTTTCTTATTTTTTATTGAAGGATAGGGAGAAGAAAGGATGCGATGGGAGGCGGCATCTGGAGCAGGTATTCCAACCCTTATTAGGTGCCTCACAGCCTCCATTACCTATCTTTTTTAGAATCATATTCTTGCAAATCATTAATTTATTTATTTTTTTTTATCAAAAATGTTATTAATGGAAACAAATCTTGCTAACTTTTCATTTAAAATATATGGTATTCGGTTTGTGTATGATAGGGAAAAAAAAATATTCTATTTGCCCTTGTTCATTTTATTTGTTATGATTTGTATTTATATATCAACTTTATTATGTCCTAATAATATAAATACAATGTCTTTTAATCAATACATAGTTCGATTTCCATGTAAAGGGTTATTTGTTTGAGTTGAATTTTGAATGTTAAATCTGAATTAATATTAAGAGTTGATTGCTAGAGTATCATTTTATACTTATGAATCAATTATGTCTTACCATCTAAGTTTTATAGTTTATTCAGAAAAATTTTGACTTGTAAATCTAGATAAATAATTTATTAATCCAATTCAGACAAATTAACTTATTTCATTATTTATTCAAATAAACAAGTTCAAGATTCAATTACCTCTTAATGTAAGACAAAACAAACTACTAGTAAGAGTATAAACACCATATAACTCAAGGGTGATCAGTTTCTAAACACATAACATAGCATAAAGTAGCCTTGTGTGAAAAGAGTAGCATTTTATGAAAAGTTAATCCATGTAATAACGTTTAATTTTTAGTATTTCATGAAAAGCTACTCAAGCAGCTAATAGCTAAACGCTAACGCTACTACAGTTAACACTTATTAAAACAATTAATTTTGCCGAACAGAACTAAGGTATAGAATCACATAACATATAAACAGCTAGCAGTCATGTGTTAAAGTGTGACATAACATATAAACAGCTAACAGTCATGTGTTAAAGTGTGAAGTATACAGGGACAAAAAATGTAGAACTTGAGTTTTCAAGTGGGATAGACAAGAAAGCAAGAAAAGGGCTTAGAACCAAGAATAGTAGTTGTTCCATCAGCCAGAAGAGAGTTGCAAAATGGTACTTATGCAAATATATATATCACAAATAAAACCTAAGCAATCTCTAAACAGGGCAAATATTCTCAACTTGGAAGGACACAACACTAATGATGAATGTCTGAGAAGCATCTGACTATATTAGATAAAGAGGAAAAAAAAAAGATGGTGGGAACCCATTTTTTGTGGCTTTGGGTAGAGAGGAATAACAAAATTCTTGACTTGAGAATATGACTTATTGGCCTTGCTTTGAGTTAGATTCTATCATTCTCATTTTTACAGAATCTACAACTGCTTTTCTTTCTTCTGCTATCGTTTCTTTTTTCCATAAGGAATACATTCCGTGGTCATTTCTCACTTTCCAGTTCCTATTTCATCCGGTGCCAAGGCACGTGTGGTCAAAAGAATGCGACCAATAAACTTATAACACGTATCATTGCTTATGATTGACTAGTCCTTAACATGATTCTCTAATACGTGATGTGTTTCACTTTTCAGAGCTCCTCATTGTCCATAAAGTAAAAATTATAATAACAAAGAATCTATAAAAGGAAATGTAAGTACAAGGAAGAACAACAATCCAAGTCCTCTCTTCCAAAGTGGAAGAATATCATCCACAGAGAGAGGAGGAAGGTGATAACAGAAAGTAAAATGTAAGTATTCTCTTGTATTTCACAAACTTAAAAAAAGAAAAGCACAAGCCCCCTCACATACACACACATATATAGACAGAGAGAGAGAGAGAGAGAGAGAGCAATTACCAATAAGAAATGCAAGTAAGGGCATTTTGCCAACGCCAAATAAGTACTTTAGAGTACCATTTCGAAGATCAATAGGTCCTTTGAGACATGAAATGAAAGTTAAAACACCCATGTTATTCTATTTACGGTTAGGCACACACACTTTAGAATGTCTAACAATCAACTCTCCTCTTGAAACAATAATCTATGCAATTAAATCAGCAATTATATATAGTGCAAAAAAAGAGGAAACATCAAGTATTTAACTTGAATCAGTTTCTGATGAAGTAAATCATACATATCAGAGAAGACAGCAAATCACTTTTTCCAGTACAAAAATAACTACAAATAATGTTCACCTGATGCATTTCTACTTTCTACTTACATTAATTATGCAGCAAGTAAGGATAGAATATAAGTAGCTTTTGATTACTGATATGCCCTTGAACACTTCTACTTTCCATTTTCATGTTATGTACTGATCATCAATGAATTTACAACATCATATAATCCTTCTAGCAAATCCAAGTGGTAACATTTGGTTTATCTAGTGCAAGCAATTTAACTTTGTAACTTGCAAGTTACATTATCATGCCTCATGCAATTTATTCCTATCCACATGCCAGCAAACTATTTAGGAATTCCACTTTAATACTTTTTCTAAAGGCCTTTTTCATGGATTCTCCCAAACTGCATAAAAATATCCTTACAAATCAGAATCAAATTGATCTTCATAAAAAGGCCAATTGGAACTAAGATATTGTTCAAGGAACGGGAATTTTTTTACAGCAAAGCTAAATGAATTGTAATGATCTTTATGAAATTAGGTAATGGTTGTTTTTGACATTTCTTGAGCATTCAGTAAACAGGTATCTGCATGTCAAATAAGTTCTTATATTTGTGAAAAAAATTATTTCTATGTACTGAGGATTTAACGTAAGTAGGCAGATATTTTCTCCATAGCTTAATGTACGAATTTATTCTGCATTAGCTGTTGATCATATATATATTATTCTCTATATTTTAAATAGGTAGAGTATAATTCCTAATGATCACCTCAAGCACAGATACTTCATTGAAATTCAATACAACAGCATAAGCATCAAGAACACGCAGTTGACACATGCATGGCTTTTGGTAATGCAAATCCAAAATAAATCAAATTATTTTACATCAGTCCAATTGGCATTTGATCATGTATCAAGTATGCAGATATCTCTTATCTCCTAGAGGCTAACAGAAGACTAATAGTTTGTATAAGCAGCAAATTTTTTTTTGTAAAACGAACATCATATAGGTATCTATTGTAATTATTTTTTCACATGGTTCTATTGTATTTGTACGTGAAGATAGGTTCACAAAAACAAATTTGTAACCTTTCAAAACCGTTCAGATCCACAAGCGAATATGAGACTCCATGCATGTGTTTACGCATGCATCATATTCCACATATCTTCCCTGCAAATGCATGCAAAATTATAAAGAACAACAAGAATGAGCTCTCATCTGTTCATACAATCATTCAGGGACAGTTTACAAACTTACAAATTACATGACAATGCTTAAGAAGCTTGGTAAAAAAACCACTGAATCAAGAGAGCGTAAAACTATAATAAAATAGAGAAATATGAGAGTTTATAGATTCATACAAGAGAATCTGACCAATAGAGGCAGAAGCCAAGGGCAGGTGGTCATCTCCAGGGTAAGAATTGTCTTTTCCTTCATCAAACGTAAGTATGGAAGCAAGTACAATTTTTCTGTTTTCTTTCATTGGGTCCCAGATGCTTAGGATTCGTCGGTGCGGCGCCGGCTGTCTTATTCCAATTGAAGATGGAAAAGGACTGGGCCCCTCTTCTATATTATACTATGTGGGCTGAATAAGTACCAAACTTACTGAAGGAGACAAAAGAGAATGTATTCCTTATTCCATTCCTTGCCTTCAAACAATGTCCAAGGACAAGCATCTTTCCACCATTTTTCTCCCACTTTTATTTTTCCTTATTTGTATCTAATTCCAAATTTTCCAGGTGCTCTAGTCAACAGAATCTTCTTCTACATTCTCCAAATATAACCAATTAAAACAATTTTTCATGTCCCAATCTGCTATCTGTGGTATAGTTAACAATTAACATTCAATTACACCCCAATTATATAATATGATTAGCTTCGCCATGTATATTGACAACTGAAAAAATGTCTCTTGAGAATCTTCCCTGAGAATGAGAGGGTGAAGAAGGTCTCAACACAACAGAGATAGTGGATTCCCCTAAACCAAGTCAGAAAAATTCCTCTCATATCCTGGAATAAGATTCTTACTTTTGCTAGACGGACAAATCCGAATGCACATAACTTAAAAAACTCAGGTGGATCAATTCTGGTATCTAATGCAAGGCGTAAATGTGTTTTGAAAAGTTAATGTGCAGAAGAATTCAAATAGGCAGGACTTAATATAGAAAGTGGAGTTAGAGGAGAGGACCCACAGTTAAACAAAGTAGGAAGCAATATCTCTTTTCAAGTCACTGTGAATATTGGATTGAGTCAGGTCTTCCATCAACCCTATCCAAGATTCTATGCCTCAGTGGCTTTTTCTCACCCCAGTTGGCTTTATAAAAAGCCAGCTTGAGCAGATCTTTGGTTTGTGAGCATCAACTGAAGGAGAAACGAGATAGGCAAGGGCAGTTGAAAAAATTTTTACTTAGAATCAGAACATAGGACTGCTCCCCGAAGAATATTGCACAATCAGTTCAACATTTTTGGGAGTAACAAATTGAATCAAGAGAGAAAAAGGAAGGCATCAGGTAAAAACCAATTGATCTTGACCACAATAATTACATTGTTTCTACTTCATAAGCTAAACTTAAATTGGTTTTCTAATAGATAGATATGTATCATCATCATCAACACCAAGGGAAGAGCGTCCATTCCTCTTCAAGAATGCCAATCCCTCCTGAAAGGCATTTGTTCCTACAAGGTGGGAATGGCCCTGGAGATTCTGGACTTGTCCTTTCAACTGATGCAAAGCCTAGATTAAAATGGACACCTGATCTCCATGAGCGTTTCATTGAAGCAGTCAATCAGCTTGGAGGAGCAGACAGTAAGTATACAAGAAAAGTTCAAAATTCATTCAGCAAAGTGCAATAATAAGTTCTGCATATTCAACGGCTGTTCTTTTAATTTGCAGAAGCTACTCCAAAAACGGTTATGAAACTTATGGGAATTCCAGGACTTACCTTGTATCATCTAAAGAGCCATCTACAGGTAAATTATGAATAACATATCAGGAATATAATCAGCTGATGGTTCCTTCAAAAGCGTTTTCTCAGATTTAAGTCTATCATATTTGGCCATCTAGCCAATCATGTTACAAAATAAAGGAATTTTGGCCTTTCTATTATATGATGAGCAGCAATATAGCCTGGTGGTCTCACAGTGTCTGTCCTATTCTACTGTTCACGGGTCTCATTTTCTTTTCTGTTAGGCAATAGGGAAATTAAAAAAAAAAAAAAAAAAAAATCAAGTGTCTGTCCCTATTCCTACTGTTCACGGGTCGTCATTTTCTTTTCTGTTAGGCAATAGGGAAATTAAAAAAAAAAAAAAAAAAAGGCAAAGAGCAGCTACAGTCTCGTAAAAAAAAAAAAAAAAAAAAAAGGCAAAGAGCAGCTACATCTCATACCTTTAATTGTTACTAGTAATTAGCAGGAAGCCAAGAGCCTAGGCAAGAAAAGAGCCAAGCGTGAAAATAGCAGTCCAAAATATCCGTTCTTTTTTTAATTTTTTTAAAAAATGCTAAGATAGTTGGATGTTAATTTCTTTTTCTTGTTCACTATATGAAATGCTGACTCTATCTTTGGTTTGGCAGAAGTACAGGCTCAGCAAAAATCTTCATGGACAAGCAAATAGTGGGAGCAGCAAAATTGGTAAGAGCACAATGTTGCAAAGTTATCTTCAAATGTCCTTAACTATTTACTGGGAAATATTAAAATATAACCCCCTTGATACAGGTGCTGCTGCTGTGACAAGTGATAGAATGTCCGAAGCAAATGTTACTCATATGAACAATTTAAGCATTGGACCTCAAACAAACAAGTACGAAGAAAATCAGATTTATGTATTGTCAATTATTTTTCTCATATTGCAGAAATTTTTACAATCGTGATTATTTAATTACAGAAGCTTACACATCAGTGAAGCACTACAAATGCAAATTGAAGTGCAAAGAAGGCTACATGAGCAGCTTGAGGTACAGTACTTAAATGCTGAAAATGATGTTTATAATAGAGCTCATTTTCAACATACTTGTAGTGTTGGTAATTAAAATCTTCGTTAACCATAAATGGGAGGGAAAAAGTAAAGTGTTATTATCATTATGAATTATTTCCTAATGTTAAATGAAGAATACATAATTCTAAGAAACATAGCTAAGTTGAAGTATGGAGCTTCCGGTACATATGCCTTCTCATTTAGAATGAAGGATTTAGCTACATTGTGATAATCTGTTCTAAACTGAACCAGGTACAGCGACATTTACAACTCCGTATAGAAGCACAAGGGAAATACCTACAAGCAGTGCTAGAGAAAGCCCAAGAAACTCTTGGAAGGCAAAATTTAGGTACCATGGGACTTGAAGCTGCGAAAGTTCAACTCTCTGAACTAGTGTCCAAAGTATCCACTCAATGCCTGAATTCTGCATTTTCAGAGCTGAAAGAACTGCAGGGTCTCTGCCCCCAGCAAACGCAAACAACTCCACCGACAGATTGTTCAGTGGACAGCTGCCTCACTTCCTGTGAAGGATCTCAAAAGGAACAAGAAATACACAATACTGGGATGGGGTTGAGACCCTATAATGGTAGTGCTCTCTTGGAGTCAAAAGATATGGCAGAAGAGCACATGCTACATCAAACTGAACTTAAATGGGGAGAAGACAACAAAATGTTTCTTTCCCCAATGGGAAACAATGCAGAAAGGAGAATTTTTTCTTCGGAAAGAAGCTCGAGTGATTTATCCATGAGAGTTGGACTCCAAGGAGAAAGTAGGAACCCATGTAGTGGCTTTTCTGAGGGAAGATACAAGGAAAGGAATGATGATGACAAATTCCCTGACCAGACTAAAAAAACAGCAGATTCAGTTAAACTACAGAATGAGAACATCTCACCAGGATATAGACTGCCTTATTTTGCAACAAAACTAGATCTCAATACCCATGATGAAATTGATGCTGCTTCCACTTGCAAACAACTTGACTTGAATGGTTTCAGCTGGAATTAAGATGGCACTGGAAGGTAAAAGTAAATGGGACAAGTTCAGGAGATGAGGCGTCTGATTCTGATCGCACATCAGAGCAGGAGGGTGATCAACATGACAACCTGCTGCTTCCTCGTTCAGGCCAAGCAGCTAGGAAGCAGTCAATTCAATCTAAACGAAATAAGTTGGAGCAGGAGTAGCATGCATTTAGAACCATGCAGTGTAAATCGATCCAACAAATGTACTTCTTCTATCTTAAATACCATTAAGAGTTCATGGACTTGAGTCCACAAAAACAAATTGAGTTGTTACTCAAATGCTAATTTTATAATCAGAATTTTCAATTCAGACTGATTAAAGTAATTCTAGTTCACTATTCATAAAATAAATGCTCAGCTCAAAATGTCTTACTCCTAAGCACTGCTTTAAATTTCTTGTTTCACATTAATGTAAGCAATCATCACTTGCAGATATCCCCAGAAAGAACCACAATAATATGTTATGGGAAAGAGAGCTCCAAAACCAGGATTCGAGGACTGAACATGAGAACGAAAATAATAATCTCAGACAAAAAAAAAAAAAGTGACTTCTACTTTTCTCAACTTTCACTTTATCTATTTAACATTTCAACTTATAAAATTCAAACTGTCAAATACTCTGGCTTGTCATTCCATTGAATAATCAAACTTATAAATTATATGGATTAAGCAATTATTGTATAACCGAAAAATATGAAAATTATCATTTCGATAATTATATTAACAATACATCAAATCAATATTTTATAGACAAAAGCCAAATGGTATGGAAATATGTGCAATATTAACGAAATTCGTGACTTTATGGAAAGAAGAGGTCCCGGGTGCCACAATGTTTTTTTTTTTTCCCCTCGAACAATACAAAGCTAAATTTATGTATTTGGCAAAAAAAAAAAAAAAAAATGTTTTTTTTTTTTTCCCTCGAACAATACACAAAAGCTAAATTTATGTATTTGAAAAAAAAAAAAAAAAAAAATTAAGATCATGCAAAATGCCAATAGAATGAGACTACCTCATTTGAGGTTTTGCTAGTATATTGGTGTATCAGTGAAAAAACAACACAAGTTACCATTTCTATTTCCCATCAGCTTTCTGGAATTTCACATCATAAAACAGCGCAAATGTGAAAATATCATATAACAAATTGAAAATAGCAATTAACAATTTAGGGTCTTAAAAGAACTCAGGAATATTGCTATTAATTTGCTGCTCATATATTCATACGGCTGTTAACAAGCCAATAGTGGCTTCCATTACTAAGAAATTGAAGTGTCGATAAAGTTGCTGAATGTGAAATTATGTACCAAAAGTTTTTGCTACTGTCAATCATCAAACTCTAAATCACCCTTGCACACATTTCCAACACAAAAGGACGTGTACCTTCGGAATCCGGTGAAGCTCCGGCGTGCATGAAGGGAAGGCCGAAACGATGTCAAATTGCCGGTTTCAGACTTTTAACAATTATAAAAAAAATGCAGTTGAGATTGCAGTCTCCATCAGAGTCTTGGAGGTATCGAGTTTCAAGCATGAATCATCGTCTGGGAAGGGTAGGATTTTTAATTCAACGAGTGGCTGTTTACTGATTTATATTTTGAGGTTATATATTTTGCTTATTTATTAATAGGAAGAAGGTTCAAAATCCAAAAACTTAGGTAGAATTCATTTGAATCTTATTTTACTGGTTTGGTTTGAAAAATAATTCAAATATTCAATTATATAAAATTGATTATAACTACAATGAAATTCTATCAAAAAGCATAAGAACATTTTTAGAACTGAAATGTCCATAACATAAAAAAAAAAAAAAAATCATTTTCCTCTTTATATTTTTTTCATTTTTCTTTATTAAAAAAAAAAAAAAAAATCATTTCCTCTTTCCTATTTTTCATTTTTCTTTATTTGATTGAAAGTTACTATGAGAGAAATTTAAAAAGTATAGAAAAATGAATTTCAATTAGAAAATTATACTCATCCGTCTCTTTGATCTAAAAATAATAATTCCATTTATATTTTTTTTCACTTTACAACAATACTTTTATGTAATAATATATATATATAAATAACTATTATTATTTCAAGTTACTACCAAACCGTATATGCACTTACCACTAAACTATGTTTTGGTGTACATAATTTTTTAATTTTAATATATTAATTATTCATATTTTTTTAAAAATAACTATTTTTAAATTGCACGAAAAATATCGAGACTACAAATTTATGATGAAAGAATATTAAATATAAATTATGTGAAACTCAATTAATTAAATTATTTTAAGTTGTATCATACTTAAATTTATGAATTTATTTGTAAATGTATAATTCATTTACCACAAACAATATATTAAGATGTTAGTAATTGTTTCTCTAATTATACTGTTATTGTAGTTTGGCACTAGTAAAATATTTAATTTTATTTGATATTTTAATTTGCGTGTAATAATCTATTTTAATATTTGAGTGTGTATCAAATAATTAACATCATGTTTAGAAAAAATGAATCATGAATACAAAATTCATTTGTGAGTGAATTAACTTTTAACTCTTATATTTTTTTTTATCAATTGGGTGTTTATTACGGGATAGCTAGAAGTTTATGGGTAGAATATGTCTAGGCTTAAGTGGCTATAAACAAATCGAGTCAAATTAAATTTTGCATAACTTGAATTTAATTTATTTAATTTATAAAAAAATCTACTCATTATCTAATATCTAAAATTAAATCTAAATTTGTTTAAATATTTATTATGTTTTGCTAACGGAATTGAAATATTTCATGTATTAGGATGTGCGCATACCAGTTTTAATCAAAAAAATTAAATTATAATTTTTTTGTTTGGTTTACTTAATTAATTAAAAATTTTATGTTATTTCAGTTGTATTAGACTATTAGTAAAAAGAAAATTTAATTTAACCAAGCTGAAGTGAAATAACTAAACAAAACATAAATCATTTTGCACTATTTACTTTTACTTTTTATAATATAATAAAAAATAATTTATTAAAAATTTATAAAGCTTTATTAATTGAACCGAGCCGAAACGAAATATTTTAATTCAAATCGATTTTCTGCTAGCTAAATTCGGCATGTTTAGGTCTACACTCATGCTCCAGAGAAATTATTTGTTGAAATCCATACGCCAAGCCCACGAAGAAAAAAGTCGAAATATCCTGAAAGCCCAAACCAAAAAACTCCGATCTAGGAGCGAGCGACGTCTCCTTCTTTCTTGACTGTGAACCGCTTTACATCTCCGTCTCCTCCTCTTCCTCATCTACACAGGCAAAACAAAAAAAGAAAAAACCCTAGAAACTGAGCAAGCAGACCTCACTCGCTAAGTCTTCGCAAATAATAACACCATTGTACTTTTTTCTTCTTTGATGATAAAACCCCCGCTAATTCGCTTCACGGTTCTCAAATTCCACAATGGGAGCAAGTCGCAAACTACAAGGCGAGATTGATCGCGTTCTGAAGAAAGTCCAAGAAGGCGTTGATGTGTTTGATAGCATCTGGAATAAGGTCACTGTTCTCCTCTTTTTATTTTTAATTATTTTTTATTCAGTCTTTTGTTCCTCTATTTTTGTCTGCGGAGAACTTGCTAGAATATAACCAGTTCAAGGATCTAAAATCACTTTTCTTATTTGTTTGGACTCTGAACAACTGTCTTGCTTCAGTAGAATTTCTATTTTTTTTTTTTTTAATTGTTCTCATTTTGGTTGCTTAGAAAATGCTGGAAATTGAACGAACAATTTCGAATGTAAAATTAATTTTCCTTACCTATTTAATTAAGGAGTTACATGCGTTCTTTCTTTTTCTTTTTTCTTTTCCTACCTTTTAATATCAATTTTCCTTTTCAATGCCTTGAAAACGCAGCAGAGTAGATAACATAACATTCTATAACTACTAATGGTTTATTTCTGAATGAATGTAAATTCGCCGAAGATGGAAATTCTTATTTTGCTTTATTTACCAACAAGGTGTTAGTTGTGGTGGTAAGTTACCTCAATCTGCTGAAGGCCGTTGGTTATTGACTGTTGTTTTTCTCTTCACACCTTTTTTGCTTTATTTATTGGGGACAATGGTGAATAAGTTCACTTTTTCAAGTTTTAAGTTTACTGTTGTTTTCTATATCTTTGGTGGTGATTCTTAAAACTGAAAATGAATTGTTCAAAATTTAAGAGCTAAATGGTTTTGTTATTGAAGGATTAAGTACTGAATTTAAAACTGGAGTATATTTTATGAATCAATTGTACTGATTTATAAATGTAGTTAAAAGTGGTAAGTAAGAAACTGATAATGTTATTGCCTCATTGATAATGGTGATGGTGATGATGATGATGGATCTAGCAATTATGCTTGTCTTGGTAATTATGGTAATTTTTGTGTGTGAAATAATGGTGCTTCCATATTAGCAGTGGAAATCAAGTGCGGTGATAGTAGTGGCAATGATGTTGATACTTGCATCAAGGGTTCCAAGGGTGGTAATAGTGATGGCTATTTTAAATGACATAGCCGTGGTAGCTGTTCTGATGATAGTGCAAATGATGGTTTTATGGTAGTTAACTGGCGATTGTTGTGAGAATGATGGCAGCAGCTCCAGTGGTGGTGATGGTACAATTGGTACATGATAAAAATCATACAAGTGAATAATGTGGTGGTGATTGAGAGAATAATTATTAATCACTGAAAATATTAGGTAGTTACTGCGCGTGATGCTGGTGCACTAATACATGAATTAAGTGCTGAAATCACATGCATTTTGAGAAATTAAGTGCTGAGAATTTTGATTCAAATGCTTAATCTGTGTTATCAAACACCACCTAGTTATTTATTGGTGACATTGATCTTGCTATCATTGTGATTCAAGATATTTTACTTTTATTGTCACTATTAGGAGGGTTTGTAGGTTATTATTTTCAAATTTTGGTTTTTTTTTTTTTTTTTATTTATGTTCATTATTGCTTTACGTATATGATACTATTGTCCACCATTGTCATTGAAGTTTTATTTTACTTTTGACCATTAGAAGTTCTATTTTATTTCCTTGCAACTAAAATGTAAACTTTGTTGGATATTGGTTTCATAATACGATTGTATCAATGTGTATCACTGCTTTAGGTTTATGATACGGACAATGCAAATCAAAAGGAGAAATTTGAGGCAGATTTGAAGAAGGAAATAAAAAAGCTGCAGAGATACAGGGATCAGATCAAAACATGGATTCAATCCAGTGAAATCAAGGATAAGAAGGTCAGTGCTCTTTGTTTCAGTATCATGTCCATAGAATTTGAAGAATGCATAATATTTATAGAACTCATGAATTCATGAAGCATAATTGGGTCTAATTCCTTTATTGTGACTTAGTTAGATATCAAATATTGAGTCAATTATATCATCATGTTCAGGTTCAGACTAATGCAAAAGGACTTACGTTTCTTGATTTAGTTAAATTTATAAACTTCATGATATTGTTGGTAGTCATTTCTATTCTTTATTATACTTGAGATCATAGTAATTAAAAGCGCAAGGCGCACTAAAGGCCCAAACGGCTGGCGCCAGCCTCTGGGGAAGGAGCATGCCCAAGTTAGTTGAGGCACAAAAAAAAAAAAAGAAAAAAAAAAAAAGAGAAAAACCCGGCACTAAGAAGGGCCCCAAACGGCTGGCCAGCCAGCCTCTGAGGGAGAGGAGCATTGGCCCAAGTTAGTTGAAGGGCAGCAAGAAAACAAAAAAAGAAAAAAAAGAAATAAGAAGAGTACAAACTTGCATAAAATCATGCAAAATTAATATTGTAGTAGTAATTCGGAATACCAAAAGTCGGAAAACCCATGAAAAAAAAAACCATTAAAAAAATAAAGAAAAAAAAATGAACAGGGGCATTTAAAAAGTTTATATTTTAGAATATTGGGAGTTGGGGAAGCGGCGAGGGTAGGGGGAGTAAGAATCAAGAACGGGTTGAAAGGGAAAGAACAAATATAAAGGCAAAATATAGGGGAAGAAGAAATTAAAGCCAAGGACATATGAACCCCGGCTGTTAGCTGGGATTGGGCCAAGGAAGGTGGTGGGCTAAAAGGATAGGTAGTGGAATGCTGGATCCGCAGAGGGCACCATTCACGCAGTTTATTTATTTTGTGGTTTTTTCTTTTATTTATTTATAGGTAGAATCAAGGATGCCCTAGCTAGACCAACTTTACCATTGGGGGGGGGAAAGAAAAACCCACTTGGGTGATTGTTTCAGAGGAAAAATAAAGAAAGTGCAGCAAAAGAAGGTGCACCCCCCTCCCTAACCTCCAACGGTGAATAGGCCTCAAGTTGAGGGTTGTCCCGGGCCTGGGTACATTCGGAGGCCAGCCCCAAGGCCCATTGCACCCTAAGTTAATAATTATGCCCGCTAGAACCCCTTGTTCCGTTTTCAAACTACCTAATCAATAAAAAAAAAAAAAAAAAAAAAAAAAAAAGAGTAAAACTTGCATAAATCTGAAAATTATATTGTAGTGTATTGGATAAAAAGTCGGAAAACATGAAAAAAAAACATAAAAAAATAAGAAAAAAATGACAGCATAAAAGTTTATATTTTGAGATATTGGAGTTGAGCGAGGAGGGAGTAGAATCAAGAACATGGAAAAAAAGAAGAACAAATATAAAGCAAATATAGGAAGAGAAATTAAGCAAGACATATGAACGGCTGTTAGCTGGATTGCAAGAGGTGAGTGCTAGATGGAGTAGTGAATGCTTGATCGCAGAGCACATCACCAGTTTTTATTTTGTGTTTTTCTTTTATTTATTTATGTAATCAGATGCTAGCTAGACAACTTTACATTGAAAGAAAACCCTTGGTGATTGTTCAGAGGAAAAAATAGAAATGCACAAAAGAGGTGCACCCCTCTACTCAAAGGTGATAGCCTCAGTGAGGTTGTCCGCCTGTACATTCGAGGCACAAGCCCTTGCACCCTAAGTTAATAATTATGCCTAGGACCCCTTAGTTCCGTTTTCAAACTTACTATCAATGTGGTCTTTGGTTAACTGCCCACTTGTGATGCAATTTTTAGATGAACTGTTTTTGTACATTTAAAAGGTTCCTTCTTTTCTTAGGGAGATTTATAGCTTTTCCTAAATGTTTATAACTTTATTGTTAGTTTCCTGTCTATAATTCTTCATTTTATGAATATAAACTGGTAGTTGTAGTGTTTTCATTTTGATTCCTTTTGTTTTTGTGTTAAATTGCTTGGTGTTGATACTAAGAGGTGGATCTGTGGTTTATTATAAGTATCAGCTATTTTTTTAGCTTTTGTTAGTTCCTATGTGTTAACTTTTGTTATCATGACATGAAATATGATGCAGATTTTCATTCTTTTGATACATGTTTACATTGATGCTGAAGGTGAGGGCTATCCTTTTCTTTTGATTCATGTTCATGTAGGTTAGTGCCTCATATGAGCAGGCTTTGGTGGATGCTCGTAAGCTTATTGAGCGTGAAATGGAGAGATTTAAGATCTGTGAGAAGGAAACAAAGACAAAAGCCTTCTCTAAAGAAGGGTTGGGCCAACAACCGAAAACTGTAAGTGCTGAAGACTTATGCTGTCTTTTTTAACCAAATTGCTGGTTTGCAAATAGCATATTTTGAGGTTGACTATACCTCCCACTTCCTTTGTTTTGGCTTATGTGATCACTTCTGACAATTTTCTTCTTTAAAGCTACATTTATGCCATCATGTTCCACGAGTCTATTTATTAATCTTATCTAATATTAATGAAGAGTTAAACAGTTATCATTCTTTTCTAAAGTAACAATTTCTTGGTTTTTACTGTTCATGTCTTTTTATTTTTATAAATTTTTGCTGGTTTCTTATTTTGGCAAACTCTTGTAAGTATAACGGGAAGTAGAAAAGCAGAGGTTAAAAGGCGTTGAACTATCTGCAGCAGAGCTGAGCACTTTGAACTGTGTGAATCATTTAGTAATTTAATCTCAATTTTTAAAATGGCTTTTAGGATGTAGGCGGCTTTCATGAAAATCCCACTCATCTTTCTTTCTATTGTCTGAGATACTATATTATCTTTACACCCGCTGGAAAATTATTTTTATGCTAATGGCATCATTCTTCTGGTAGGACCCAAAGGAGAAGGCCAAATCAGAGACAAGGGATTGGTTGAACAATGTGGTATGTAAATTTACAATCACAAGCTCTTGTTTTTAAAATTCACTTCTTTACAAATGAGCTTTGGTGCAATGGTACCAGAGTTGTCTCTAGAGCTATACCATTGCAAGTTCAAATCCCAGAGTGGAATTCTAATTAACTGAACAAACAATCGTTTCCTCCAGTTGATGATATAAAATGCTCATTATGTAGCAGTTACTCGCTTGTACTGTCTGTATACTGTGCATGTTGTGTAGGCATCTGGTCAGCAATGCAATTGCGACAAAGTTATCAAATTTAGATGGCCTAGTAATTGAGAAGGCCTTTTTTCTTTTCTGCATACATGTTATTCTCTATCTCTCTCTGCCCGTTTATTTTTAAATATAAAGGAATGGTGAGCTGTTTATGGGTGTTTTGCTATCGTAGTTACATTTTACAGGAATCAAATTAACCCCTTTTTTATTTCTTATAGGAACCTTTTTTTTTTTTCTGTTTCTGGTTTCTGTAATGTATTCTATCCTTGATTAGGTAGGGGAGTTGGAATCTCAGATTGATAGCTTTGAAGCTGAGATTGAGGGGCTGACTGTTAAGAAGGGAAAGTCAAGGCCACCTAGACTGGTAGGACAGAAATCAATCTGGCATTTTGGAAATTAATTTTTTCCTTATATAATCAGTTATTTATTCATTTATTTTGATCATCAGACACATTTAGAGGCATCCATTGTGAGGCACAAGGCTCATATAATGAAATTAGAATTAATTCTGAGGCTGCTGGATAACGATGAATTGAGTCCTGAGCAGGTCAATGATGTTAAAGACTTCCTGGATGACTATGTGGAACGAAATCAGGTTTGCATATTTCAATTGTTTAGTTAAAATTGTCTCTGCTTATCATAAATGCTATATTTTGATAAAAACATACAATCTAGTGAATATGCTTTGTCTGTATTGAGTGTTTTTTTTGTTGAATTACCAGCATTCTTGATGTGAGATAGTTTCATGTTGTTGCTTTATTGTAACCTTTATTTTGATCTTATTTTACCCCTCTAGGAGGATTTTGAAGAATTTAGCGACGTTGATGAGCTTTACAACTCGTTGCCATTAGACAAGGTGGAGTCTCTTGAAGATTTGGTTACCATTGGTCCTCCTGGCCTTGTTAAGGTAAATTTTTGTGGCATGTACTTGATGTTTCTCGCTCTTTTTTTATTATGTTGGAGATGGAAAATGATTGCATATTACTTATTTCTCATTTTTACTTTTGATGTATCACAGACGGGAAAATAGTCATAACATTCCTAGTTATGTTTGTTTTTTTTATTGGTTAAAATTTTAACATTTTCACAGGGTGCACCAGTTCATACCTTGAAGACATCTTTGGCATCATCAGCATCTCAAATACCTGTATGTTATTCATGCTGAATTGACAATGTTATTGTCTTTTGCTCTCTAATTGTGAAGGATCTTCAGAATATTTAAGCCTTTCTTAAGATTTATTATAAATCCTAACTTGTATGGCTCCTTTGTCTCCGGTTCTATTGTCAATTGGGAGAAAAGTTAAGAATCACGTGCCATCCTGTCCTTGCTTCCGTCAAACTTCGTAATATTAACAAAACATTGTTTTGGGCTTTACATTTGCGGGTTCATGGATTAATAAGCCCTTGACAATTATTTTTGGCAAAACTATTATGCTTGAGTGGTTACAGACACTTATTGTTTATAATCATAGTCTTCTTTGATTAAGACATAAAATATCTTTGTTGGCCCCGCAAAAAAATATTTTGGGTTCATTGGTCTTGTCTGTTCAATATTTAGATGTGTTGTCTAGGACTCTAAATTACAACAAATGGTGACATGATGCAGTATGATGTTAATTGTTCTGCTTTGACATGTAGTACTGGGCATGCATGTCCACAGCATTTATTTCATGATCAATAGAGATTTTTCTCAATTTGTATTGCAATTCGTTTTCATTTCGCACTCAACAACCAAACTATTTTTATTTTCTTTGCTTGTTAATTCTCTTACTTTTCCATAATTTGGTTGTTTGCCTTCAAAACATTGTTTTGACGTGTAAATCTGGAATTCATGGCTTTCTGTCCAGGCTACCGTGACTCCTGCTCATCAGCAGGCTACTTCTGTTCAGGAGCAACCTGATGATACAGCATCTCAGGATAGTAATTCTGATATTGTTGCAAGAACACCGCCTGCTAAAAGCAGTATGATTGGTTCTGCTGCATCGACACCAACTGTGAATCATGCAACTCCAGTTTCTGCAAGCGCTCCACCTCATACAGTGTCTGGTGTGACAACACCTTCAATTCTTCCAACGTCAACTCCAGTTCGCAGTGTGTTGGAAATTGCAGCCACTGCTATTCCTTCATCTCCTGCAACATTGGCAAATTCTGCAAAGGAAGAAGAAGTTGCAGGTTTTCCTGTCCGTAGACCATCACCAGCTCTTTCTGATACTGGACTAACAAGGGGCATCGGTAGAGGCAGCCTTTCTAGCCAGCCCTCTCCTAGTATTCCTATTAGTTCTGCTGCAGTTCCAAGCAATGGAACCCTTGGTGCAGTACCTTCAGTATCTGACATTGCAAAAAGAAATATTTTATCAACGGATGATAGACTTGGAAGTAGTGCAATGGTGCAACCTTTGACTTCTCCGCTAAGTAATCGGATGATCTTGCCTCAGACTGGCAAGAGTAATGATGGAACTAGCATAGTTGATTCTAGTAATGTTGGTGAAGCTGCGGGAATTGGTGGAAGAGTTTTTTCACCTTCTTTGGTCCCCAGCATGCAATGGAGACCTGGAAGTTCTTTTCAAAATCAGAATGAACCGGTATTTTGTTTGTTCTATATTTATGCATTTTCACCCTATTACTTGGGATTTTGTTTATTTTCCATTTGGAAGAACCTCTTCTATTTTATAGGAAGATAAATTTCATTAAATAAGAGAAAGGAAGAATAAATTGGAGGATAAGACATACTTTGTACATAAGAAAATATAGAACAAGCGGCAAACTGCAAAGTTAAGTAAAATAGTTCCATCTTATCTTTCATCACAACACTAGGAGACATTCCTCTGAAGGTCCTTGAAGCATGCTTCTTATGGAATCTTAAGGTGTTAGTTCATCTGCCATGTTTGGTTTGATGGTATTCAAAATGAAAATTCTAAATGCGTAACAGTTTTAAGATTTCATGGAAAGGAATGAGCATGACTAAGCATGTGTTGGTGCAATTATTAGCTAAACTGGTGTCTCAACTGTTTAGAATTTGCATAAGCTTACTTCCGAAAGAAGTGCAAAAGCAGCCGTATGAGGTTAAAATCTCATGTATGGTTTTGTAGAGTAGCAGTATCATTCCTCTCTATTCGGTGATAAATAAAGATTCCTTGCTTTGTTTCTTATCCCTCAGAGATTCCCATTAGATAATGTTGAGTTTTAGAGATCATAGTCTTGTGTACTGGACCTCTTTCAAACATTTCTGTATGATGCTTGACCGTAGTTCACGCAATCATTCACATGCAGGTAATTCTGCAGCTTTTATATTGATTTGCTATTCAAATAGCTTATTTGTAATTATTTGGCTTTTTAATCTACTATCTGGCATTTTTATCCCTAATTAGCAATAATTCATTTGATATATGGCTGATGAACAAGAAATGTAGGCCTAGGACACTATTGCCGAATTTTGATGTTTTTACAATTGTATTCCCATTTTCGTTTTTTTTTTATTCTTTTTGCAATTCAACCCCTACTTGAGAACTCAGTTGCGATCATACCCTGCAGTTCAAAATTGGGACAGAATATTTCAAGAATATTTTATTGTTAATCTAAATTAAAACTAGGAAATTTCAAATGTTATCAAGGAGTAGTTTAAATATGTAGTTCCTGGTGGTGTGTCTATGGTGGTGTTACAACAGTAACAATACAACTAAGCCTTAGTCCCAAACTAGGGGCAATCAACCCCTACTTTGAGAATCTCAGTTGCGATCATTAGCCCCCCTTGCAGTCCAAGAAATATGGGAACGAAATATTTTCAGAGAATATTTTATTGTTAATCTAAAATTAAAAACTAGGAAATCTTCAAATGTTATCAAAGGAGTAGTGTTAGAATATGTAGTTCCTGGTGTGGTGTCATGGTGGTTGTTACAACAGTAACAATACAAACTAAAGCTTAAGTCCCAAACTAGTTGGGTCAGCTATATTGAAATCCCTTGTTTAATGGGGGTGGTGTTAATGGAAGGAAAAGGTCAAAAATGCCTATTATTTAAATGCCAAAATGTAGAAGAAAAAATTATCCGGTTTCGCCATATGAAACTGGGATCACCCGTTTCCATCTGTTCAATGAAAAAGCAATGGCCTGGACAAATTATCAAATGTTATCAAGGAGTAGTTTAAATATGTAGTTCCTGGTGGTGTGTCTATGGTGGTGTTACAACAGTAACAATACAACTAAGCCTTAGTCCCAAACTAGTTGGGGTCAGCTATATGAATCCTTTGTTAATGGTGATGTTAATGGAGGAAATTGTCAAAATGCTTATTTAAATGCCAATGTGAAGAAAAATTATCCGGTTCGCATATGCACTGGATCAATGTTTCATCTGTTCAATGAAAAGCATGCTGACAATTTTGTTCATTAAATTCTAATCTGGTTATTATTGCACTTGATGCCGTGGTGTTTTCAACTTGAACTATATTTTTGTATCAGGGACAATTTCGTGCAAGAACTGAAATAGCACCTGATCAAAGGGAAAAATTTTTGCAACGTCTTCAGCAAGTCCAGCAACAAGGTCACAGCACCCTTCTTGGTATGCCACCTCTTGCTGGTGGAAATCATAAACAGTTTTCTGCCCAACAAAATCCACTACTGCAGCAGGTGAGTTTTCTTATATAGGATTTTCAATTCCTTGGCCCTTTGTTTTCTGTTCTGGCCAACGATTTATGGAGAAACTTTGTTTTATCCAAATATGTTTTGGGATGTTTTTTCATGACTATTTTATTACTGATTGGATAAACCTTAGCTCAGTCATCATATTCCAAAGTTCTTATAAATTTGTTGTAGTTAGATAAATAATTCTTTCTGCAGTATGTTATGTGGAGTGGAAACAAAGTTCATAGTCTATGTGAATTCATTGGCCTAATTTAATATTTCATCAATGCCTTTTAGGATAAAGCATCCGTCTTGATTTGAGAACTAAAGTATTGAATTTTTTTTTTTCTTTTTTGTTGAATCAATGATAGGTTTTTATGTGAATGTATTGAGTATAACCGATTAAATTATTGAAATTCAATATAACAATTAAAGGCATATAATAATCTTTTATTAAATGATCTAAAAGAATGTACTTGTATCCTATTTCTGACCATGCTGATCACATGACTATGATCAACATTGTGTCTGTGGACTTTTTTTTTCTCTTTTGTATGCACTGTTCTTTGATGGTCCAATTTATTCTGCCTTATCAACTTCCCTTGTTTGAAATTAGTTTGATACCTTTTTTAGCTTTCCTTTCTGACTGTGTGGGCAGTTTAATTCTCAAAGCCCATCTGTCTCTCCACAAGCTAATCTGGGACTTGGAGTTCAGGCATCAGGT
Organism: Jatropha curcas; assembly: GCF_014843425.1. Next base: position 1,033,747 of record NW_023590973.1, read on the forward strand.
CTCAATACCGTTACGTCGGCAGCGTTACAGCAGCCAAATACCATCCACCAACAGGCTAGTCAACAAGTCGTGATGTCTAGTGGTGCAAAAGATGCTGGTACTGCTCAGCTTAACTTGATTGGCACGCTATCCTAAAATGCATATTTGTTAATGCCATGAATGATGAATGCAGATGTTAGCCTTTCAAAAGTTGAGGAGCAGCAGCAACCTCAAAATTTACCTGATGATTCAACCCCTGAGTCTGCTCCTTCATCTGGGCTGAGCAAAAATCTTGTGAATGAGGATGAATTGAAAACAGCCTACACAATGGATACTTCTGTATGTAGAATAATTCTCTGCTGTCTTACCTCCTGTACTATGAATTTTGCAGATATCTTTTATGTGTGTGGCGATGTTATTTTGCCTGTCAATTTGGGGATGAAGCCACTTTCCCTCGGATGCTTAATTTTCTTGGTGAATCTGATGGAATCAATTTCAACCTTATTATTTTCTGGTTGAGAACGTCAAGAACTACGAGCCAAAGATATCATCTGGTTCAAGAAATTGGTGGCTTGGCATGATATTGGTTAGGATTAAAATTAAATTATGTGGGACTAAAAACATTATGGACTTTATGCTACAGGGACTAATAAAGTGTTTTCAATATCCTCAGGCTGAATGTTAGTGCTTTGGGATGAAGATACCATTAAAAACATTCTTAGACATTCTATACTATTTAATTTTGGGAGTTTCATACATTTGCAATTTTAATTTCTAATCAACTGCTGCTGAATTATGGAGTTAATATGTGAGGAGTGTTGAGTCTGTGCTGATTATTCCAGGTACTGGATCTCAGAAATTTAATTTCATACCCTACTCTAAAATTCAGATATTCCATTGCACTTGTTTAGTTCTCGTCAGATTTCCTTTATGAAGCGTTTGCATTGCATTTTCATATCCTGTGCCAGTAATTGTGTGTTTAAAATATGATATGGTTTGTCGCATGGTGGTCTTGGTGTTTTATATGCCAGTTTAATGTTCAGGATGATATGATCTAAATTGGTTTACTTTATGCAGACAGGAGCATCTGGCTCTTTGGCAGAGCCTGCCCAGATGCCAAGAGATATTGACCTCTCCCCTGGGCAACCCATACAATCCAGTCAACCTTCTACTGGCCTTGGTGTTATTGGTCGGAGAAGTGTCTCTGATCTTGGTGCCATTGGTGATAATGTCAGTGGATCTGCTGTGAATTCTGGGGCAATGCATGATCAGATATACAACTTGCAGATGCTCGAGGCAGCATATCACAAGCTTCCCCAACCAAAGGACTCAGAACGTGCTAGGAGCTATACTCCAGTATGAATGCCAATTGTCTTGATCTTTCTTTGGCCCTTTTAAACTAAGGACACTCTTTGACTTTATGAGAGAATAATTTTATCCTGTTCATCTTTTTCAGAGGCACCCTGCAGCCACACCTCCTAGCTATCCCCAAGTTCAGGCACCCATTGTAAATAATCCTGGATTCTGGGAACGACTGACTATTGATAGTTATGGCACTGATACATTGTTCTTTGCGTTTTACTATCAACAGGTGATATGGCATACCATGTTAATCAATTTATTTGTTGTACAAACGGCGTTGCTTGTTCTCAAAGTCAGTTGTTGTCTGCAGAATACCTATCAGCAATACTTGGCCGCAAAAGAGCTAAAAAAGCAATCCTGGAGATTTCATAGAAAATATAACACCTGGTTTCAGCGGCATGAAGAGCCCAAAGTTGCAACTGATGAATATGAACAGGGGACTTACGTGTACTTTGATTTCCATATTGCCAATGATGACCTCCAACATGGATGGTATGCTGATTTTTTTTTTTCTAATTATTCAAAAGTCACATTTTATTAAAATTGCATTTATCTGCTTTTTATGCATCTCCGCTTTCATTAAAGTTTGAGATTCTTTTAAAACGCTCCATCGATCTGATGATCTGTATTTTTATTTTCCAGGTGTCAAAGAATCAAGACTGAGTTCACTTTTGAGTATAACTATCTTGAAGATGAACTTATTGTTTAGAAGATGTGCAGTGCTATAACTATAGTGATGCGAAACTGATTTATTGATGATGCTATAACAGTATTAATGCTGCTGTTGATTTTTTTCAAAGTTTTTAATTGGATATACTAGTACAAAAACCGTTTTGTAAATTGCGATTTATTCTTGTAAGAGTTTTTCAGAGCTTATGAAACAAGTATTTTGGGGTATTTGTACCATTATATGAACTGAAACAATTCCCCTTTCTAAGTTATTTATAATTATAATCAACTTTCCTTCCCAAGATATCTGCTAATGCACATAAGGAATATGTCATGTCAGCTTGCAGACTATGAAACTAACTAATATACAACTGTTTATAAATCTAAATAATTTAAGGTTGTTGTAAGCTGATAAAGACCCTAATAAGGAAATTAATTATTTGAACAAGTCTTTGTTGGATTGAATTAGTTATGCTAGTTACACCAAAACTCTAATTACATATTAATGAAAAGCAGTTACTAAAATGGAATGCTATTACTTTTTTCACAATCTGAAGGCAACGCAGGGAGGGGAATGTATTAGCCCAACTCCAAATATTAGTCAAATACAACAGCTTCTTGCCTTGGCCAATTCTGACTATCTTGATTAAAGTTGTTGAACATGGTAATTAATTATTACATAACCTACCAAATTAATAATGCAGACAATTACAATTAACATTTTTTTTTTTGAATGAATATATTAATCGAATGTTTGTTTTCTAAAATAGTTTATCCATATTGAACTAATATATTAATCGAAAGTTTTTTTTTATACAATTAGCATTTTTTTTATTTGTTATGTCATCATTATCCATATTAGTATTTTGAATTTTTTTTCATGAAGAGGACAAGATTTTTAATTTCTTCCTCATTAATTATAATTTTAAAAAAAAAAACAACATGATTTAAAATATTTGTATGATTAGCTTTATTTATTATTATTATTATTTGGATAGAGAAGTCATTATCCTACAACTTCTTTAAATTAATTTCAATAACACACATGTAAATTTAGAATTTTGTTTATTTATCTAATTATTAATTTAATTAAGATCATTCGTTGATTTAAATATATCTTTTAAACCGCTATTTATGAACTATTTTTTTTAGCATAATGTATAATCATATACCTTTTATCTTTTTATTCAATCAAAATTAAGGGATATATAAAGAAAATATTTTAATTAACATCTTAATTGAAATTCCAATTAACAAGGTGATGCACCAATATACTTGTTCACCTTGTGTATGATTACTTTAATTTATTTTGATTATTGGATTTGGCGAATAGAGGAAGGTCATTATCCTAACAACTTCTTTGAAGATTAATTGTCAGATAAGCAGACACATGGTGAAATGTTCAGGAAATCTTGTATCTTATGTTATCTAATTATCGCTAACGTTTAATTTACGAGATCATATCGCGATTTTGTTGGAAAAAAAAAAACAACATGATTTAAAATATTTGTATGATTAGCTTTATTTATTATTATTATTATTTGGATAGAGAAGTCATTATCCTACAACTTCTTTAAATTAATTTCAATAACACACATGTAAATTTAGAATTTTGTTTATTTATCTAATTATTAATTTAATTAAGATCATTCGTTGATTTAAATATATCTTTTAAACCGCTATTTATGAACTATTTTTTTTAGCATAATGTATAATCATATACCTTTTATCTTTTTATTCAATCAAAATTAAGGGATATATAAAGAAAATATTTTAATTAACATCTTAATTGAAATTCCAATTAACAAGGTGATGCACCAATATACTTGTTCACAGACTAATCAAAAGTACAATCATGTGATTAAAGCTTAGTTTCTTTCTTGCAATTGCATAGTCTTAAAGGAGGCTTAAAGGACACAAACGACAATTGTTTTTGAACTTAATGAAATTTTTACTTCATATTGGGAAATAAAAAGTAGAATATTTATTAAAGCCTGAAATGACAAATTAAGTGTGGAATTCTTATATATGGAGAAAATTTTCATTAGAAACGCTTCTCTTTATGAACGAGTATGGAAAATGTGAAAGAGAAGGCAAATTAACATTTATCTAACTACGCATTTTGGAGAGTTCTGCCATCTTCCTCGAAAGAGACTTCTCCATTGTCCATATCCTTCACTTCTAATGCATTTCTTTCTATTTTTATTACCTTATCACTACATAGTTGAGCAAAAAAATCTATTATTATTATTATTATAATAAAGCAAAACTAGTAGTTAGAATTTAAAGAAGAAACATAAAGTTTGACTTTAATTTTCTAATATTAAGATTTTTTTTTTAAGTTTTAGAGACGTATATCAATATATGTAATAATACTCACTCGCTCCTGATGTTTAGGGTTTGAAATATTTTTTTCTCAGCTTACTTATAACGAAATTAAATTTTAATATTAATCTCACATTTCTTTATTTTTTTTATCTATAAAATCTTTCTTTTACTATTAAAATCCGAAAAAACTTTAATATAATCAAACATATTTATTCTTGATCAATATTGACAAAAAAATTTTCCCTAAGGCTAAATTTGAATTGTTGGTTTAGTAGTAAAGCATAGATACAGAAGTCTAACAAAGAACCCCAAACTTTGGAAATTAAGCCCGAGAAACACACCAAACAGGAACTCCTGTTACCACTCCTCCATGACCAAGACAATTCTTCTGGCCCACGGGCACTCCCCACGTTGGCCGCATCTGCGGTGACGGCGATGATTGCCACGAGTAACTCGGCAAGTTTTTTCTCATGCCCGGCGTCGCACAGGCAGCCGGCGATTTTACTTTTAAAGAAATATTAACAATACCGTTCTTTTCACCCCTCACATCTCTCAGTCGATAACTCAAAAAGTTTAAATAGTTTTCTGGGATATAACAGCTCATGAAATCAGAAACGGGAACATTAGCTGTTCCAACAACTCTATTTCCTGACCCAATCTTGCATTGCACTTCTAGGGTAATAAAGCGAGCATGCATTGGCATGCCTATTTCGAGCTTTTGATTCCAAGAAGGATTGCTTCCACCTTCATAATCAGCTCTTGTGGATTGAGAATTGAGAGGATCAACTTTAATCACAACGAAGGTGTCCTTTTTTACAGATTTTCCGGCCAATTTTAGGTTTTCTGCAGATAAGACTGTGATTTCTAAATTGTGATGTAGGGAATCCATATGTAACGGTAAAAGAAATATTGAAGAACAATGGATTATGTTTTGGAAATTGAAATTTAAAGGTTAATATTCGAGTTGTGAAGAATTTAGGGGACACCATCGGTGTTGTTATATAGCATGCGTATGAGAGGAAGAAGTTCGTGAGAAAGGAGATAGAACGAGAGGGGATGTTTCTATATCTTCCAATTTTTCTCTCCTTTTAACGACTGTGTTTCATTCAGTGCGTAAGGGAAGGGGCAATTATGTTGACATTTCAATGGAGATTGTCTAAAATATATTTGCAGATTGGCGCGTTGACTAAGCTTTCGATAATTACTGAATATTGCGGTACGGTTTTAGGAGGAAAGTATGAAGGAAGCAGGACGGAAAGTATTTTGACGGGGTCAATGGTGGGCCGAGATGGCAATCCAACAGACAAATGTTATCAAGGAGTAGTTTAAATATGTAGTTCCTGGTGGTGTGTCTATGGTGGTGTTACAACAGTAACAATACAACTAAGCCTTAGTCCCAAACTAGCTGGGGTCAGCTATATGAATCCTTTGTTAATGGTGATGTTAATGGAGGAAATTGTCAAAATGCTTAATATCAAAGTGAGTAAGTTTAAATCTATGATAGTTAATTCACTGGTTGGTGTGGTCTATGGTGGTTAGTTAACAACAGTAACAATGACAACTAAGCCTTAAGTCCCAAAAAACTAGCGTGGGGTCAGCTATAATGAATCACTTTGTTAAATGGTGATGTTATTGGAGGAAATCTGTCAAATGCACTTATTTAAATGCCAGATGTTGCAAGAAAAATTATCACGGGTTCGCATATGCACTGGATTCAAATGTTTCAATCTGTTTTCAATGAAAGCAACTGCCATGACAATTTTGTTCATTTAAATTCCTAATCTTGGTGTTCATTAAATTCTAATCTGGTTATTATTGCACTTGATGCCGTGGTGTTTTCAACTTGAACTATATTTTTGTATCAGGGACAATTTCGTGCAAGAACTGAAATAGCACCTGATCAAAGGGAAAAATTTTTGCAACGTCTTCAGCAAGTCCAGCAACAAGGTCACAGCACCCTTCTTGGTATGCCACCTCTTGCTGGTGGAAATCATAAACAGTTTTCTGCCCAACAAAATCCACTACTGGAGCAGGTGAGTTTTCTTATATGGGATTTTCAATTCCTTGGCCCTTTGTTTTCTGTTCTGGCCAACGATTTATGGAGAAACTTTGTTTTATCCAAATATGTTTTGGGATGTTTTTTCATGACTATTTTATTACTGATTGGATAAACCTTAGCTCAGTCATCATATCCCAAAGTTCACATCTTATAAATTTGTTGTAGTTAGATAAATAATTCTTTCTGCAGTATGTTATGTGGAGTGGAAACAAAGTTCATAGTCTATGTGAATTCATTGGCCTAATTTAATATTTCATCAATGCCTTTTAGGATAGCATCCGTCTTGATTTGAGAACTAAAGTATTGAATTTTTTTTTTCTTTTTTGTTGAATCAATAATAGATTTTTATGTGAATGTATTGAGTATAACTGCTTAAATTATTGAAATTCAATATAACAATTAAAGGCATATAATAATCTTTTGTTAAATGATATAAAAGAATGTACTCGTATCCTATTTCTGACCATGCAGATCACATGACTATGATCAACATTGTGTCTGTAGACTTTTTTTTTTTCTCTTTTGTATGCACTGTTCTTTGATGGTCCAATTTATTCTGCCTTATCAACTTCTCTTTTTTGAAATTAGTTTGATACCTTTTTTAGCGTTCCTTTCTGTGACATCCTACTCCGAGTCGAGTCATTTCATGGAGTCGAGTTGAGTCGAGTTGAACCAAACCCGGTTGGGGTAGAATGGGTTATTAAGTGGAGTTCCTTGATTGAGAGAAAAGATTAAAGCACAAGGGTTAGGATTGATTTGCATTAAAAGATTGAGCTTGAGTATTAAATTGTAGCCTGTTTACAATTGAGGTACCATTTAGAATTTTTACACACAAATCCCTTGATTTTTGATGGCCTACCCGTAATACACATTTTCACTTTCCCATTTTCATGTTTATCTTCATCTTCTTCCTTTCCTCTTTTTACAATTGAGGTACCACATTTAGAATTTTTTACAGCACAATCCCCCATTGATTTTTATGATGGCACTAAAACTACCCGTAAATACACAATTTCACTTTCGCCATTTTCCAATGTTTATCTTCATCTTCTTCACTTTCCTCTTCCACCTTACTATTCCAATTTTCATGGTAGTTAAGCCTTAACTTATCAACTTCTCTTTTATCCAAGTAAGTAACCTTACTTGAAGTTTCATAATTGAATCATTTGCGTGCTAATTGTATTAGCAATTTAATTACTTATTTATAAAGGTTGAGAGGGAGTCATAAGAGTGTAGAGAGAGAAAGAAGTCTAAACGAAAGCTACAGAGGGAGCTTCAAAGTCTATTTGAAGAGTAAAGGTTTTGCATATCTCTTGTTATTAATTTTTTATTTTCTTTTGTATGAGAATTATTGGTGGTGTGGTTTGCTATAGAGACAAATATTGCTTTTCATGTTGAAGTGTGGAGACTCGGTAAAATAGGTGAGAAAAACAGGGGAGAAAAACAGGTGGAAAGTTATTGAAATCAAAATGAAATGTTGAATATATGAAGTTTTATGGTTGAAACTAGGTGTTTGACTGGAAATTTTTAACCAGGTAACTTCAATTTCATCTTGATTTTGACCCACCATTTAATGTATGGAATAATAGGAAGTGTCATAGAAGAGGTTAATTTTGTTCCTCCTATAGTGATTAAGCTTATACATGGGTATTTGTGAATCATCCAAAATTGGAAAAAAAAAAAGTTAGTATATTGAGAGATATATGACCAAAAGAGTTAACAGACAGTAGCAGGCTGGAAGACGCGCCGAAGCAGATGCCGAATTGCATGAATGAGTTCCGCAGTTGCCCTCTCGCGCTCAAAGCAGTAAATTACTGACCTATAAAACCGGACGCTCACAAGACCTTTCAACCTGAAAACTCTCTTGAACTCTTATTTAGCACATCTCGCGCTCATAGCGACTTTGCAATACGCGGTCGCGACTTGTGCTCCAAACTCTCTGAACTCTCATATTGCACATCTCCACCACTCACGCGCTCGCAGACTTGTGAAATGCGCGCAATCCGCAAGTACTTGGCCTTTTGGCCTGTAAGCGCTCCGCGACCATTCATCGAGCAGCGAGCTCAGCGAATTTTAGCCTTGAGAACCACACTGTGCTGCTTCCAATTTGCACTATCTCAAGCGCTCGCGCGAGACTTTCAAGTAGCGCCGCGCTTGCGAATTTCATTGCGCGCTCGCGAATTTGGCCTGTAAACTCATTGACCCTCATGTGTGCTTCTCGCGCTCGCGACTTTTCATGGCGTGCTCGTCCCTTATGTTTTGATGCTCTTTTGGACCTCTTTTTCTATGCAATTTTATTTCTTTGCTCAACTTATATGCCTACAATCATTTTAAAACAAAAAGACAACATGAGAACATGTACCAAAACAACATGCAAGCATGCAATTGATGTGAAACAAGGTAAACAATATGGTTTATGAAGTTATGAAGACGTTAATATGCTTTTGTTTTGCTATACCAACATTTATGCTCCATTGAGGTTAGGTAGAAACCATGTAGATAAGGCTATGTTCCGAACATAGGATAGCAGATCTGCACCTCATACAGTTTGGGTACTCCGGCTAAGGCCGTTGAGTGGATATTGATTATATGGCCATTAGCAGCCTAACATTACCAGTATTTCATCCAGATTTCATACAGTTTTTCTTTATCACTTCGGTTTCACTTTATAATCTTATTGGGCATACAGATAATCTTGAACATAACATTCATGGAATTATACAGTATTAATTAAACAGTACAAAAGATAATCAAGGCATCATTGAAAGTATTCATAATGTGTGAGGGCTTTATATTTGTGCCATATTGTTTACATGGTTGGTTCTTTCTATATATGTATGTGACTTTAATGTTTTTCTTTTCTGTTGAGATATTCCACTTGAGCCTTTCTTTGGATCAGCGAGTTACCTGGTTTAACTCGCAGGTTTTGAGTTTGGACAGTAGGAGTCAGGCTTACACTGCTGCAGTTCATCTGTAGAAGACTCAGTCTTCAGGGTTAGCTACTCATACGGATGTGTATTTTTTTGTTTATTCCTTTTTCATGGCATGTACAGGGATGTAACATTCCTGTGCGTTGAGTGATCATTTCATAGAGGAAGGTTGAGTTGGGTTGAACCAAACCCGGTTTGGAGGTAGCATGGATGATAAGATGGACTTATTGCATGAAAAAAGTTTGCCTACAGTGTGGGTATTAAGTTGTGTCTTTGTACACTTGAGGTACCAATTAGAGAGTTTACACAGCCAAGTCATTTCTTCTAGAGACTACCCGTTCTTATCAGCTCACTTTCCCATTTTCATATTCTCTTCTTACTTTCTCTCTCGTTTCCTTGCAAGTTTCATGCACGTTAAGCACTAAGTCACCTCCAAGTAAGTAGAATTCCTTGAAGTTATATGTTATCCACTCTTTATTTGAGTTATATTGGAGATGAGTTATGAGAATTCTTGTGTATAGGAGAAGAAAGTTCAAAGGTAGCAGAAAAGAGAAGTTAAAACAGAGCCCCAGCTTTTGTTGCAAGCAAGCTTTTGACGTCAAGGTTTGATATCTCATGTTGTTTATTAGTTTCTTTGCATGTAAATTGTGTGGTGTTGCTAGTGAGATGATATGTTGCTTATTGTTGAGTGAGAAGATTGGATATGATGTGAAAACAGGGGATGACTATATGAAGTGGAAACATAGTTTGCTGGAAATTTTACCAACAACTTCATCTTGATTTTGAACCCTTTTAATGATGGAATTAGGAATTGTCATAGAAGAGTTATTTGTTCCTTTCTGTGTTAGCTTGACACGCGTTTTTGAATCACTCAATTTGGAATTAGCTATTGAGAGTTATGGCCAAAAGAATACAGACTGCACAGAATCACGTCGCGCGCTCGCGCATGCTGGAAAGCACGTCGCGCTCGCAACTTCCCATTGCGCGCTCGCGACTTATGCTGTGACACTCTTTTGCCTTTCATTTGCCATGTAATTACATTCCTTTGCTCAACATGCATGCATCCAATCATTTTTCAACAAAAATACAACCTAAGAACATGGATTAAAACAACATACAAGCATTTATATGCTCAGTGTGCGCATCTCGCGCTCGCGAATCACACAAGCGCGCTCGCGACGTGTGCTGCGCGGTCGCGACTTGAGCCAGAAAACCCTCTGACTCTCAAATGCATTTCTTGCGCTCGCGAGGTTTGAAGACGCGCTCGCGACTTCTCTCTGGGAAGCATCTCGCACTCGCGACTTGGAATGTCGCGCTCGCGACTGATGCTTTGTCGCGACTTGTGGTTTCATGCATTTTGGACTTCATTTTCCATACAATTACATTCCTTTGCTCAACATACATGCATCCAATCATTGTAAAACAAAAATATAATATAAGAACATGGATTCAAACAACATGTAAGCAAATTTTGGTATCAGAGCAAATCAATATGATGAACTATGACGTTGTGAAACCATTTATGTGCTATTGTGTTACATTGTTGACATGCTAATCTTAAGCTCCATTGAGGTTAGGTAGAAAACCATAGTAGATAAGGCATATGTCGCCGAACATGATAGCAGATTCTCTTCTCCATACAGTTTGGGAACTCCAAGCTACAGGGCCGTTGAGTGGATATGATGAAACCGTGCGGTGCAAATTCCGGTTAGGGGCACCAAAACGGACCAATATTTGCCATAGTTGATCCGGTTCGGGGCCTATTAGCACTACAGTTTCATCCAGTTTCATACAGTTTTATCTTATCATTCGGTTTCACATTAACCTTATGACCGATTTCAGATATCTTTACACATAACATTTCATGAATTATACAGGATTATAACAGTACAAAAGTTAATCAAGATTATCATGAAGTATCATAATGTTGTGAGCTTATACTGTGCCATACCATGGTTTCCAATTGCGTTCGTTCTATATATGTATGTGTTTAATTGGTTTCTTTATTGTTTGAGATATTCCACTGAGCATAATTTGCTCAGCTGAGTTTACTGTTTAACTCGCAGGTTTTTGAGACTCAGTCCATAGAGGAGTCCCGCGTACAACTGCATGCAGTTCATCTGTAGAAGACTTCGGTCTTCGAGGTAGAAATCATTTTTGTTTTTCTTTATAGGCATTGTACAGGAGCACACAGTTGGGCCCATTTCATTTTTGTAAATTGTATCATGTTTTTGTAAAGTTACATTAGTTCTGGAAAACAAACAGTACCCACATGTTCATTATATTCAAATATAACAGTATGTTTTCAAGCATGTCAGACCATACAGTCAACCAGTTTGTTAGCATTCTCGACTCCGGTTTCATTTTCAGGGTTTACGCTGTGGACCGGGAAGGGGTTGTTACACAGGGCACACGTTTGGGCCCATTTCCATTGACACTAGTATTTCATGTTTTTGTAAATATAATTTACATTATTTTTGTAAACAGTGTACAGCATGTTATTATATTCAATTATACAGTATGTTTGCAGCATGTCAGCCATACAGTTCACATCAGGCCATACAGTCAACCAGTTTGTAGCATCTTGACTCGGTTCATTCGGGTTTACGGGTGGACCGGGAAGGGGTGTTACACTTTCTGACTGTTTGGGCAGTTTAATTCTCAAAGCCCATCTTTCTCTCCACAAGCTAATCTGGGACTTGGAGTTCAGGCATCAGGTCTCAATACCGTTACATCGGCAGCCTTACAGCAGCCAAACACCATCCACCAACAGGCTAGTCAACAAGTCATGATGTCTAGTGGTGCAAAAGATGCTGGCACTGCTCAGCTTAACTTGATTGGCACACTATCCTAAAATGCATATTTGTTAATGCCATGAATGATAAATGCAGATGTTAGCCTTTCAAAAGTTGAGCAGCAGCAGCAACCTCAGAATTTACCTGATGATTCAACCCCTGAGTCTGCTCCTTCATCTGGGCTGAGCAAAAATCTTGTGAATGAGGATGAATTCAACTTTCCTTCCCAAGATATCTGCTAATACACATAAGGTATATGTCATGTTGCTTGCAGACTATGAAACTAACTAATATACAACTGTTTATAAATCTAAATAATTTAAGGTTGTTGTAAGCTGATAAAGACCCTAATAAGGAAATTAATTATTTGAACAAGTCTTTGTTGGATTGAATTAGTTATGTTAGTTACACCAAAACTCTAATTACATATTAATGAAAAGCAGTTACTAAAATGGAATGCTGTTACTTTTTTCACAATCTGAAGGCAACGCAGGGAGGGGAATGTGTTAGCCCAAATCCAAATAGTACTGTCAAATACAACAGCTTCTTGCCTTGGCCAATTCTGATTATCTTGATTAAAGTTGTTGAACATGGTAATTAATTATTACATAAACTACCAAATTAATAATGCAGACAATTACAATTAACATTTTTTTTTTGAATGAATATATTAATCGAATGTTTGTTTTCTAAAATAGTTTATCCATATTGAACTTGAAACACCCTGAATTTTTATTTTCGAAACCTTTGAATTTTTATTAAATCAAAAATTTGAATTTTTGACGGTATGGGCCGTAAATAGTTTTTTGACGGTTATGGGCCGTTAAATTAGTGAAAAATTAATAGTAAACAATTTTAATTTGAGTTCAAGTTCTTGCAAATTGGGCCCAAGCCCAAATATAATGTCGAAAATTTTGAATCGAGAACAGTTAAATTTTCGGTTAATAAAATGAAAGTCCAGCAATTGATCTATTATGTATATATATAAATTAATTTTCCTAAAAATCAAATATGATTACTAATTATGTTTTTATTTTATATAGTTAATGGAGGAATGTTATGAAACCTAATTAAAATAATTAAAATAAATTGAACCGGATTCAAAACGCGAATTGATTTTTCGAAAAACCACACGAATAATCTGAAAACCCATGTGAAAAACTTGCAAACCGAACAAAATCGAGCCGAATCGTTGAAATTAGACCAAACCGGTTCGAATCGAACCGGTTCGAATCGAACCGGAATGGTCTAGAAGCCCAAGATTTTTTCTTTCTTTTCCTTTTTTTTTCTTTTTTTCTTTTCCTTCTTTTTCTTTTTTCCCTTCTTCTTCCTTGCGCGAGCGCCAGCACGCGACCCCCCCCTCACCTCTCGTTTTCCGACCACCTGAGCTCCTCGCCGTCGTCTCCTCGCCACAGCGTTGATCTCGTCTCCCTCTGTTCATCTTTGGTGCGAGTGGCAGCGCAGGAGGAGTCGCGACGGGAATCGCGTCGAGCTTTCCTGTTCCGCGACTTTCTGGCGACGCTGGCTCCTCTCGCATCACGGAGAAGCGCGGTCTCTCCTTCGTTCTTCTCTTCGTCTCCGGCGGCTGTTGCAGCTCAGGTGAGATGCGGTTCTCCTCCTTTGGATCGACGGCAATGGTGACAGTGGCTGTCGATGCCCGTTCCGGCTAATCCAAAGAAGCGCGACTGGTCGAAGGTTTAAAGGCGGATTCCAACTAAACGAGGCACATTCAGTTCAAACTGGTCATATAGTCGAGGTCCTGGCATAATTTCGAGCATTTTGGTATGCGAATCGTAAATTTCTGGGCAAAAATCGATTCTCCGGCCACCGTGGATGGCGGCGCGATGGCAGCGGTCCGGCGACCGGCCGACAAGGCATCAAGGGACAGAATTTTCCTCTCTTCGAGAGGATCGTGGAATCGTCACTCAAATTTCAATTGGTACGCTCTAAGGCCTCGTTCCTAATTTTTGGTATAAATTCCAAATTTAAATTTATTAGATAAGTTAGTTGATTTCGGATAAATAGCTAATTGAAGGGCTGCGAAATATTAGGTTGAAGTTGTGAATTAATTGAAGAATTTTTAGGAGAATGTGAACCTAGGATACAATTATTAGAAGTTGTGATTATACTAGATTATGAGTATGTAGTTAAAATCACTATTTGCCTTAATTAAATACAATTAATTTTGAAACTTTAGAATTTAAGTCCTTTAGAATAATCGTTGGTAATCGAAAAGTGAAACATAAATTGGAAACAGTTAAATAGATAATTAGATAACCATTAGCCTAAAACTAGTTGGTTATGCATAAGAAAAGTAAAATGAGTGCTTAGTCGGTTAAGGGTGGTTAGGTGCGTAATTCTAATAAGCTTATGATTTAATAAATAATCTTATATGGTTAGTGAATATGTATTAGTTGTTATTTGGTGAACTTTGACAAAGGAGGATGGGACTTAAATTGTTGATTGCCCGACGGATGGGCTGTGTGTATTGATTGATAAATATATAATAATATTGTGATATTTAAGGATTGGGCTGTGGTGGTATTTGAATTGGTAAATATATAATATAATATTGTGAATATTTTAAACCAGGTATAGATATCCAATTTTTTAGGGGGGATGGCTGTGCCGAAATTCGATAGAACTTAAGACTAGTTTTAATTTAACAATGAATAATTAAAAATAAGTTTATTTAGATAAATTCTATAGATTTGATCCTAATAAATAAGTCCTCTTAATTAAATTTATTTATTATCATTATTAATTCCATTTAAGTATTCCATTATTTTATTTATTTATTTTCATGTATTATTGTTTATTATTATTATTAATTTATTTTATTGTTGTTGTTTTTAATTGTTAACACTATTTACTTATTTATTTGCATTTGATTTTGGATGCTAATTGTTGCATTTGCTTTAACGGGAGATGTTTAATTGATTAATACACTTGCATTTAATTGCAATGTTTTGGAATTAATTGTGTTGTGATAATGCTATGCTTTGTGTGGTGTGGAATTGGGATGAAAGTGGGGTCACCATGGGGTTTTGTGAGACCGTACCGTATATGGAATTCCTGAATTCTGATTTACTGTTAGCCGGGTAAATGGGAGATCGGCGCCGCCCAGTGTGCACAGCTACCCGTTACGGTGAACCTGTTAACCACAGGTTGGCTTCTTTTTATTGGCCGCACCGGATAATGCTAGATTTGGATAGCAAGCCCGCAGGGTGGCCTCCTGTTTGTGAGCGGCCTGATGAATACTAGATTTTGATGGAGACACCGGGTTTTGCCTCCCTGTTGGGTATAAAAAGAAAAAAGAGAGAGAGGAATGGAAAAATAATGAGAGGGCTGTCAAAGTTTGAAGGATTAGACCGGTCCGGCCCAGTATGGGGATCGGCTCCCTGGTGCAACATGTGAGAGGTATGGAGCCTATGTGGGGAGGAACGGCTGCACTGCGGGGGTTTCGGTGACTCCAGTTTTTTTTTTTTGAGAACGTAAATTTTTCCACGTGATGTGATTATATGAAGATGTTAATGATTGTGAGTTCTGGTGGATTTGCCATTTGTTGTGGACTGGCTTGCGTGAGATATAACTAGTCGGACGACTAAGATTAATATGTTTTCACAAATTTGTGTGAACTGCGTGTTGTGGTGCAAAGAATTTATTACTCCCTTAGAAAAACTCACAAATGTCTTGTTTTGATTTTTTCCAAGGAAGTAGGTTTTTCCTTAAATTCCGATTTTTAGGCTTTATGTTTCTTCGGGCGCAGGGCCCAATAAGAATTTTTTCCCTAAGTTCCCCATAATTATTTTTTGGCTATTGGTAATTATGTGTAAATAAGCTTATGTTAATTATCTAACATTAGTGACTCCGCAGTTTGTAGGAATTTTTGTAATCCCTTTTAAGCGTTTATTTTTTATTATTATAGATGAGATAATTATGTGAATCCATATTATAAATGTGATGCATTGTTAATTGGGCCCAAACTGTGGAATGTTGTAGTCGATAAATTTGGGCCGAGATTTAAAAAAATATTGAGGTTTATCTTTCATAATCATATGGGCTGAATGTTGAAATTTTATACCGAGATAATAGATTCTAGCATTTCAGGCTTACTACGGGCCTTGGGGGCCTTAAGCTTACCTGGGCCTTAGTGCCGGTCCGACCCACGGAAACGGGTCGTGACACTTAATGTTTTTTTTTATTTTATGTGTATGATTTATAACAAATGATTATTTATTTATTTGAAATATTAATGTATTACTTATTTAGTGTAGTGTGTCCTAAGTGTGGATGTCATACTTTTTTTAAAATTGTCGTATCCCGAAGTTCCAATTTATATTTTTTAAATTGTTTATATATTATTTATTTAATTGTAATATATTATTTATTCACATTTTTTAAGCGTGTGGATTATTTATTAATTATTTTTTAAGAAGAAATAAATTTATATTAATATATTAAATGCTAGAGATTATCTTTTTTTACAGATATTATCTTGATAAATGAATTATTTGAAAATATAAAATAATTGATCTTCTTACAATTGTGATAAATTATGTTAGAATTCTAACATCGTCATTTTATAATAAAAAATAATGTCAAGTGGCAAATTGTACTATTTACACTTAGCTTCCATATATCGCAAACTACCTTGCTTTTTATATATATATAGATATAGTTATAGACTTTTTTTTCTTTTGTATGATTTGATTGGATATACTTTTTAAAAAATTGTCACGCCCGACTCTAATCACCAGAGGAATTGTCTGCTTTGGTCATGGGGTTATGCCCC
Organism: Jatropha curcas; assembly: GCF_014843425.1. The sequence goes on from NW_023590973.1 coordinate 1,050,664, forward strand.
GGCCTAATCCGGCCAACACATACACTCGCCCTCACGGTTTTGTCCCGCAGGTGAAATGGAAAACTTCCCAGGAGGTCACCCATCCTAGGATTTCCGTTAGGCGAGCACGCTTAACCCTGGAGTTCTTCTTTCTTGCAATTGCATAGTCTTAAAAGAGGCTTAAAGGATACAAACGACAATTGTTTTTGAAATTAATGAAATTTTTACTTCATATTGGGAAATAAAAAGTAGAATATTTATTAAAGCCTAAATAAAAAATTAAGTGTTGAATTCTTATATATGGAGAAAATTTTCATTAGAAACACTTCTCTTTATGAATGAGTGTGAAAAATGTGAAAGAGAAGGCAAATTAACCTCTATTTAGCTACGCGTTTTGAAGAGTTATGCCGTCTTCCTCGAAAGAGACTTCTCCATTGTCCATATCCTTCACTTCTAATACATTTCTTTCTACTTCTATTTTCTTTCTATTTTTATTACCTTATCACTACATAATTGACCAAAAAAATCCATTATTATTATTATTATTATTATAAAGCAGAACCAGTAATTAGAATTTAAAGAAGAAACATAAAGTTTCACTTTAATTTTCTAATATTAAGATTTTTTTTTTTTAAGTTTTAGAGCCGTCTAGCAATATATGTAATAATACCCGCTCGCTCCTGATATTTAGAGTTTGAAATATTTTTTTATCAACTTACTTATAACAAAATTAAATTTTAGTATTGATATCATATATTTTTATTTTTTTTATCCGTGAAATCTTTCTTTTACTATTGAAATTCAAAAAAAATTTAACATAATCAAACATCTAAACTCAGATCAAAGTCTCGTCAATACACTTAATCTAGATCGAAAATATTAAGTGAAAAATTTCGATAAAAAAAAAAAATTCATATAAAGAGACGCTTCTCGAGATAAGAAGCGAAAAACACAAGCTTCTTTATTTCTTAATATTCATAGAGTCTTTTGTAGTGAATATATTATTATATGTGCGTTTTAGCAAAAGAACGGAAAGCTAAAATAGTGACTTTTCCAATCCCAAAAAGCACCACATGTCGTCTAATCCAATGGATATTAGTTGATGTCGGTGACCGACCACCTCAACCTCACAGACAATTACCCCATAAATAAAATAATAATAATAATATTCAGAAATAAATGTTTAAATGACTATAATACCCTTAGTTTTTGAACGTGGCCGATTTGCTTATTATTATTGCTTAAAGCGACCAACGTGGATGTGGGCTGTCACTCTGTCATGGGTAAAAGTGGGAACCACGTCATTACCACTTAAGCATTATTTGACTCTTTTTTTTTTTTATTTGAGAAAATCGAATTTATTAAAGCTTAAACAGTGATTATCCTCGTTAATTTAACTATTGGAATCATCAGGTTTAAGAAAATGTTATTTATCGTGTCTCACGTGCATCCCTTTTTATATTTTCCCTCGTGACTTTCACGTGAATATTGGTTTTTTTCTGGTCTAGCAATCTCTCTTATTTATTAATTTAAAACTTTTTTTACGCATTCTTTTTTCAAAAAATAAACAAATAAAAATATAGCACATTACCCTATTATTTATATTTACTAATATTAAAAAAATTAAATGAGAATAGAAAGATACTTGATTCATTATTCATTATCCAATTAAAGTAAAGTATTGAAAGAGTTGAGAATTAACAAAAGAGGGGATGAAAGAGGCATAAAGAATAACATTAGTATCTTTTCTATTTATAAAAATATATATATATACAATCCTCGAGAGGTATGTCAAATGGAATGACAGGTCTATTATTCTTTAATAAGAAATTTTAAATTTGAGCCCTGGATTCCTTTAAACACTTGGGATATCGCTTGTGCATCTATTTTTGCAAATGATTAAAATGATAAGTAAATTCAATCCTTTTTTGTAGGATGAGAATATCAATTCAATTTTTGAAAGAGATTATAGATGTATCCGTAGTTCAAAAAGGATTACACTTTTTAAATATACGCAGAAAAAAAAAAAAAAGCTATATATATATATATATATCTCTTAGAACTCTAATAATTCTTTTACTAAATAGAAAAAGAAAACAGAGTCTCCATGTTTCTGTATATAGCGTTACTTTCCAAATCAAAGAAAGGAACATTTTTCAAAGCCTTGGTATTTACTCATACCTCTCCTTTGATGGTATCATTTATCAAATATTCAAAACCATTTTAAATCTAGACCCATTTGAGGTATTTCTCAAATTCTAGCCGTTAAGAGTTCTCTGAAATATCTGATCGAGACAAAAACCCATCACTGAAAATCGGTTGCTTTTCTCATTTTCCACTAATCTCCGTAGTGTGTTTGTCCTTTCTCATTTGGCTTTCCCTCTCTCTTTCCCTGCTGCTGTTTTTACCTTTTTCGTCCTTTTAAAACAGAAAACTCAAAATAACAAATTTCCTTCTTTCTTTACTTGTCTCTGTTTTTTGTATTTGTTTTCAATAAGAGCCTATTTGAATCTCTTTCAATAAAAAACCACAAATAATATATGGTTTCAGTCTTCTTTTGTGGGCTTCCATTCTGTATTTCTCTGTTTTTTACTTCAAAGTCTGTACATAAATCTGCATCTGCTATTTTTTCAAAGTCATAGTGCTAATCGATTTTTCAAATTTAATTCAAAACCCATTTTCTAACATCGATTGATTGAATTGGATCGGCTATTTCTTCATTTTAGTGTTTTGATTCATATTTGTCTCAAATTTCTCTCTCCTCTGTTTTATATATAATTTTCCCTTTTCGGTATTAAAATTCTTTTGCTTTATCTCTCTCACACGCACACATACACATCACGATCTCAATACTTTAGATTCTGCGGCATTAAATCGCTAATTTTTCGCGTACCCAGCTAACAAAGGCCGTTGCTTTCCCTCTTCATCTCATAAAAACCCGTCGGTGATATTTTCGGCAATAGATGAACCATAGATAAACCAATTTCACTACTTTTACATTCACTTTTCCGTCAAAATTTATTATATTTCGCCTCCACTAAAATGGTTAGTTCTTGGTTTCTAAGATGGCTTTTGCTTTTAGGCCTTTTGGATACTTGTGTTTATGGTTTAGGAGTTAATTGGGGGACACAGGCTACCCACAAATTACCACCAAAGACTGTAGTACAGATGTTGAAGGACAATGGGATAAAAAAAGTGAAGCTTTTTGATACAGAAGCAAGCACAATGCGCGCTCTTGCTGGGACTGGCATTGAAGTCATGGTGGCTATACCCAATGATCAGTTACTTGCCATGAATGATTATAAACGTGCTAAGGATTTTGTCAAGAGCAATATCTCTATTTACAACTTCAATGGAGGAGTTAACATCAAGTAAGATTAAAGCATCATTCTTTTTTTTTTTTTTTTTTTTTTTTGGACTGGCCCATTGGAAGTCATTGGTGGGCTTATACCAATGATCAGTTACTTGCCATGAAATGATTTATAAAACGTGCTATAGGATTTGTCAAGAGCAATATCATTCTATTTACAACTTCAATGGAGGAGTTTAAACATCAAGTAAGATTAAAGCAATCAATTCTTTTTTTTTTTTTTTTTTTTTTTTGTGGTGTAAATTATTGTGTTTTTTTATAATTGAATTGTCTGTTTGGGTAACTGAACACCGAATCAATTAATTTATTTTTTTATCAATTCCTTGTTGGTTTATTAATGCTATCTAGGCTTTTGTTTTGTTTTGTAAATTGTAAACAAAATTTGGCTTTTTTTTTTTTTTTTTTTTTTTGTGTGTAAATTATTGTGTTTTTTTATATTGAATTGTCTGTTTGGGTTAAACTGACACCGATCAAATTAATTTATTTTTTTTATCAATTCTTGTTGGTTTATTATATGCTATCTAGGCCTTTTGTTTGTTGTAAATTGTAACAAAATTGCCTAAGATGCTGTCATCATGTGGTAGACCGATAGTTCTAAACATTTGAAAATTTAGTAAGTTTTTAGTGAATTTTCCAATTTGTTATGATGGAGGAGCTGAATTATGATTACGTTTGGGTGGTTTTGCTAAACCTTGAGTGTCTTTTTCTTTCTGTACCTGAAGTTTCCTAACCTGTTCGATGTATTGCGAAAGTTGTTGAGAAATTGATGTTCTGGAGGGGTTTGATTAGAAACTTAATTCTATATTTTCCCCAACTACGTGGTTTCCATAAATTTAAAATGATGGGTTCATCTAGTTTTTGATTGATAATACTGGAAATGGATTATATTTAGTTTGGAAATCAAATAAATTCTGTTTATTTTATAAGTTATCCACTTATTGTCTTTTCTTTATTTCATTTGCTGAAAAACTTTATTGTATCATGTCAGTTCTTTATTTCATTTCTTGCTGAATCTGTTATAAGATGACAATTGGGATTTGTTAAATGGAAAGATATTTGATTCTTGCAACTTGATCTGTATTAATGCAATGCATGTGAGCTTTATTATCCAACCTTCAGTTCATTTAATGTTAATCTTTCTCTAATCTATACCTTGATTTTGTATCTGTACTATATTCTCATAGCACATGATGTAACGTCCTCGGAAAAGAGAAAAGGGGCTATAGAATCTTACAAAGGACGTTAACTTTACTTTTGTAGAATTTTTATGTCCCTTTTCGTAGAGAGTCAGCTATCAGTCACAGTAATAGATTCTTTTCCTTGGTATATTTTTTTATCTGAGGCAACTTAATATTACAAAGTAGACAAGAATAGGCAAGAACAGGAAATTAAGATATAAGTATAACATGATGTCAATGGTGAATTTCTGTTCTAAATTTTGAGAAAGAGAATTACCTATTCTTTTTTTACTTTGTTGCATGGTTTCAGCTGTTTGACATTTAGATCTGTAATTGATGTCCTGTGGAATCAATTAAGAATGAGTGCTTGAGTTTCCTAACTTTGCTTTTTATTCTTTCATTTCGATCTTTCTAATATTGTTATACAACTTTTTTAAGCATATTCAAAAGGTTTTTTTGCAGTCTTATTGAGGATTGGAAAAGTAGTAGAGTGGAGTTTTTTGATACAATCTTGTCCGACTTCTATTATGAAATCTATCATCACAACCCTGAAATCAAATACATTTTCCTTTAAATCTGTCTATGATGAACAATGTTCATCTTTTACAATTAAAGCTGTTCATTTTAAAAAAAAAAAATTTAGTAGAGTTTGGAAGTAAGTAATGAATATATACTGATTATATCGGCTAAGTAATGGATATGCTAAGATTCTTAAATTTGCAATCAGTTGTTTCATGTTTAAGCAAGTTGATGGAAGGAATCTCTTTCTTTTCTTTTCTTTTTTTTTTTTTTTTAAAGAAAAAAACATTGAATGTTTGTAAATTATGTTTAAGTGATTGTCATTTATTTCCAACTTTGGCATTGTAGAGAATAAAACCTCACAATTAAAACTCCACGATTCTATTATACACTTACTTTGTCTGCGCAGGTATGTTGCAGTTGGCAATGAGCCTTTCCTCACATCCTACAATGGTTCATTCATAAACACCACCTTCCCAGCACTTCAGAACATTCAAAATGCTCTCAATGAAGCTGGGGTTGGAGACTCCATTAAGGCTACTGTGCCATTGAATGCTGATGTCTACAACTCGCCCACTGGCCAGAGTTATCCCTCTGCAGGAAGATTCCGTAGTGATATCAATGACCTGATGACCCAAATTGTTCAGTTTCTGAATAAGAACAATGCACCTTTCACAGTTAACATCTATCCTTTTCTGAGTCTATATGGAAATGATAACTTCCCTATTGACTATGCTTTCTTTGATGGAGTATCTCAGACAGTTGTTGATGTTGGTTCTGGTATTCAGTACACCAATGTTTTTGATGCCAACTTCGACACGTTAGTCTCAGCTCTCAAAGCAGTGGGGTTTGGAGATATGACCGTTATAGTAGGTGAGGTAGGCTGGCCAACAGATGGAGACAAGAGTGCTACAGTGGATTATGCATACAGATTTTATAATGGTCTGTTGCCGCGACTTGCGAGCAACAGAGGCACCCCACTTCGCCCTGGATTCATAGAAGTTTACTTGTTCGGTCTTCTTGATGAGGATGCCAAGAGCATAGCTCCAGGAAACTTTGAGCGCCATTGGGGAATCTTCAAGTATGATGGCCAGCCTAAATTTGCATTAGACCTTTCCGGTCAGGGTCAAAACAAGTTACTCATCGGAGCGCAAAACGTTCAATACCTACCATCGAAATGGTGTACGTTCAATCCAAATGCTCAAGACCTTAGCAAACTTGCAGATAATATAGATTATGCTTGCACATTTTCAGATTGCACAGCGCTGGGATATGGCTCTTCTTGTAATGGTTTGGATGCTAATGGAAATGCTTCCTATGCATTCAATATGTATTTCCAGGTACAGAACCAGGATCCAATGGCCTGCGATTTTCAAGGTTTGGCCACGGTTACTAACGTGAATATTTCACAAGGGAAGTGTAATTTTATCATTCAGATTGCTTCTTCCTCCTCTCCTGTTCACCCCTCACTGGTGGGTTTTGCATTTGTAACAGTATTAACATTTTTGTTGCTATAGGTTTAATTTTTTGTAGATACTTTGGATGTACTATTTAAATACATTGTATTTGTTTTTATTACTTTCTTGCTCTGTGAATTTGGGTTACTCTTAATTGATTCTTTGAATAAAATTTCGGAGAATTTTATTTATTTCCTAGCTTTGTTGTCAAAAATTTATTTCAGATTTTATTTTTATGTTATCAAATTATCTTTCTAGAATCAATTGCTAACTACGATTAAGGCCCTCTTTGGTATGATCAATTATATTTTTTAGTTGCTAATTATTTAAGTTTCAAAATGTTTTTAGTGACCGATTACAAATTTTAAGATTTGTGATCAATTTGTGCCCAATCCATATGTGTGAAGCAATTATTTCTATTTAACTAATAAATTGAAAAAAAAAATGCTTCATTGTTCAAATACTTTTGTTCTATTAAAACTAAAATTTCAACTAAAAATATTGTTGCATTCCAAAAAAAAAAAAAAAACTAAAAATATTGTTAATTATTGATATAAAAATAAAATTGTGAAAGATAATACACATAATACAGAAAGATAATTATTTTATGACGTATGATGCATGTTGACTATATGCATAATTATATGCTGATTTTTTATACTTGTTTAGTTTTTCTATTTATATAATTAAAATATAAATTCTTATTTAGATTACAATAAATAGAGTGATTTTTATTTATATAGTAATTTTTTTTATTATATGTCTTGAATTGTAATATCTCATTAAAAAAATTGATATATTTGTTTCTCACTTTAAAATAGCAATTTAAATAAGAAATATGTCATTTATATTCTCTTCAATATATTGATTCATATAATTTTTTATTATATACTAGTTTCTTTTATTTTTTTTATTAAACTACCAAATTGATTTATAAAAATCATCATATAATTTTATTTTACGTCTTATAATTAACTTACATGTTCTGTTAATAATTTTCGCTATAATCTGTTTTAGTAAATAAAAATATTTTAACAATAGAATGAGAAACTAATATAATAAATCAAATTAAATAATTTTACGTCTTAATAATTAACTTAACATGTTCTGTAATAAATTTTCGTATAAACCTGTTTTAGTAAATTAAAAAATATTTTTTACAAATAGAATGGAGAAATAATATAATAAAATCAAAAATTAAATATTTATAAATAATATTATTTTTTATTTTTTATTTTTTATCCCAATCAAATAATCATGAAAATCATTTCAAAATTAATAATAAAATTATATTCCCTTAATAGAAGAAAATAAGGATTTGATTAAATAATATTACCATATAATTAAATCCAATTTGAGATGTTAAAAATAATAATTTTTTTATCTTAATTTTTGGCCAAATCAAAATTAGAAGTGCAAATTGTAATTAAAGAAATTTAACCATAATCCATTTTAAATAAAATATAATTTATTTTAGATATATTTTATTAAAAAAATTCAAAATAAAAATTTTTAATTATTTAGATATATTTATTTAAAAAAAATTCAAAAAATAAAAATTTTCAAACGTCTCATACTTACACATATTCATTTAAAATAATAATGTTGAAGATAAATTACAATAATATTAAATAAAAATAATAATAATAATTAATAATAATAATTAGATTATGGCAACAAAGGTGAAAAAATGTTATACAATAATAAGATTAATAAATATTTAATTAATATAATAGTTTCTCTAAAATTTGATATTTTTTTAATTTCCTCTTGAATTTATGTGAAATTTATGTATATATAGTATTGGATATAATTTATAAAAATTACCTCTTAAATAAATACATATAAATAATTAAGTATTCAAAATTTTAAGCTTTATCTTTTTTAAAATTTACTTTTAATAAATATATGTGATAATTATATATTTGAAAATTTTATATTTTATTTTTAAAAGTTATTATTTATTTAATTTTATTTTGATTATAATTTAAAGTAATTTATTTAGGAGGTAGATAAAAATAGAAAAAAAAGTTTTTTTATTAATATTCTTTTTTATATTTGTATGATTTGATTGGATATATTTTTTTTAAATAGAATAAATTTTTAAATATAAATTTTTGAAATTATATTACATAATTTAAGTTTTTGGAGTTCTTTCCATGGAAAAAAAATGATAAAGTGGTGTATATGAGAATATTTAATTAATTTTTTCTTTTATTTTCTTTTTATTATAGACGATTATCTAAGATAAAAAATAGTTACCTAATATTTTTCTTTTCTTATCATAGAAAAGAATATGTGATATTTTCTTTTATAATACTCTTAGAAATAATTGCCTATGGAAATAAAGGCAAAAAAAAAAAAATACAATAATAAGAATAATAAATATTTAAAATAATAAAGAATAAATAAATTATTTTATTGATCGAATAGTTTTAATGTGAAATTTAATTATTTCCTTTAGATATTTTCTTTTATAATACTCTTAGAAATAATTGCCTATGGAAATAAAGGCAAAAAAAAAAAAATACAATAATAAGAATAATAAATATTTAATTGATCGAATAGTTTATGTGAAATTTAATATTTCTTTTAATCTTCTCTTGAAGATATTTGTGTAAGATATTTGTGTGAAATATAAATACACACTTATATATAGTATAGGTAGATTGTTATTATTATTATTATTATTATTTTGTGTACAAAAATGGGCCATTTCAAAAGTTCAGACTTAAGCCCATTAAATATATAATTGAGTGATGGTTCCAATATTCGATCCAGCCTAAGAGTACCCAATTGAACAAATTGGTAAAATAAAAGTAATTGGCAAAATTTTAGGTATTACTTTTCATTATTTTAAAAACAGTGAATTTGAAAATTTACATAATTTTTATCTTTAACATAATTTGGCTTAGTTTCTATACTAAAGTATAATAACTATTTTTATTAATTATGTTTTCACAAATTAAAATTGAAAAAGGATGCGTAATTATAATATATTTTTTTTTTTTTTAAATGACAAGGTGACCTTTTTAGCTTATGTGTAAAGAACCAAAACAGATTTCAAGAATCTAGGATTAAAAAACATTTGAAAGGAGTTAATTAATGGGTGCTAACTAGGATGATGTCCAACCACCCATGACCCCCCACCAACCAAGGATACGAGGACTCATGCCAATTGCCCCAATAGCAAATCATTTGATTTCTTACTTTCTTTTTCCAAGGATATACATGAATATGTTAATAAATTAGGAGGCAAGTCGTTTCAATTTTAATAAAAATGAGAATATAAATTTAATTTTTAAAAAGTAAATAAAATTATAAATCTTTACGCTTCACGGCGGTGGATAAAAAATTACACATCTTAATTTTACTGAAAAAATAAATATGTTATGTTAATAAATTAAGAGTTAGAGTGGCTGAAAGAAAGTACATGATCATGAGATTCACTGCATGATCATTGATCAGGCCACTAGATTGATGGCAAACCATGTGATGTTTTAATGGAGACTTTTCTTTCTGGGACCCTAATTCAATAGGCAGACAAAAAATGAAAAAACATTAGGAGTAGCCCATTTCCTAATGTTCAAAATTATTTGATAGACCCTCTTCCCCTTATCAATTTATGCACCATCTAACACCTACCAACACTACAAACCCACTTGTGCCTTTCCCTTGTAGATGTGATATATCCCATACTAATAACCTACATCTTATTTAATTTAATCTTTTTAATTTTTTTAGTACATAAAGAATTTTAAATTTTAGCCTATTTTTAATTTTTAATTTTCTATATTTCAAATAAACATTTAATTGCAATTTATATTTTAAATTTGGTTCCTATATTTCTAACCAATTAATTTTAATATATATATTTCTATCCCTTTTTCAATTGGATTCGCTTAATGGGTTTGTAACTGAATTTGAATATTCTTTTTGATACATAGGAAGAGAAAAGAAAAACTAAGAGGTACACCAATGAAAATAAGTTATAAAATTTAAATATTGTTGTAACGAATGCTCACAATGCAGATTTTATAATATTTTTTATATATAATATCTTATGAAAAAAAATCTAATGATTAAATTACTTATTTAATAACTCTCTTTTATTTAATAATTTGATGTTTACCATCAACAAGTCACCTTTTAAATTAACAACTTTTGTAATGATAGAAACTATCTTTGACTAAAATACACACTTTAGTTCAAATTCAAATTTCAATTAGTGAGCACTAAACAATGTTGAATGACATCATAATCCACAATGATTTAGAATATACTATTTCAATCTTTATCGTCATGTTATATATGTATTTACTATTAAATTATGTTTTAGTGTGCGATGAGTAAAAGCTTTAGATATCCAAGATCGCATAATTAGGTCAACAAATATAGTCGATCTAAACAAATATACTCTTTTATTTTTAATTTCAAAACTTGTAAATTAACTGATTTTTGCATGCATGCAAAAGATTGTACTTAACAAATATAATCTTTTATTTTTAATGGCAGAACTTGTAAATTATCCCATTTTTGCAAAAAATTGTAATTAGTAACCAGTTATAGCCTATTTTGTTTTCATAGTTTGATAAAATAGGTATATTAAGAATTAATTAACAAAAGTTATTTTGTCATTTTTTACCTTTAACTTATTAAGATATTAATAAAATTCATTCAATTAAATAAAGAATCATAAATGTTATTATGGAAAGATAATTGCTCACATATCTAAATTTCGAAACCTTGCAAATATTTTGGAACATCTAAAAAAAATAATAATTAGCAAACAAAATGAAATAGAGGGAGTATTATGTTTTCAATATTTTAGCTAGCATTAATTAACATGATTAATAAATTAAATGTTTTTATTACTATGAAATGGTAAGAATAATACATTGATTAACTTTGATTTACTGTATTATAAAACAATCATTAGATTGGAGAACTTAGCTTAACAAAGAATTCTTGACTTTAAGCATGAATTTTTTTTTTTTTTTTAAATTATCTTCAAACTGAGGACTGTAAGTAAGTGTGTGGGATAACATGTAACAACAAACAACTACCAACCCAAAATTTAGACGAAATGTTTACTTTTCTTTCCCTTTTCTTGAAATAAAGATTTGGGAAAATGAGCATATAGAAGAAAGGAATTGCCTGTATCTTTATCCCAAGTGTCTTGGAAGTCTATATTTTGATAAACAATACCATATTATGTTTTATTCCCCAACCTCTCCCTATATATATATATATATATATATTGAGAGACCGGCCGAAATAATATAATAAGTACATATGAGGATAGTCTTCCTTTGACTTGGCAAATTTCGAATTGAAATAATTAGAACTCGAGACTTTTCATTTTTCACGTAACATATAATACTTTATTGATATTTATAAGAAATAACAAGTGCAAAACTAATGGATAAAGAAGTGCAATGTTCGAATGAGAAACGTTCATCTATTACCCCGTTTATAGATGAAATGTAGAACAAGCAAATCCAATAAAATCATAAGATAAGCAAAATTACCTTTTTTTTATTTTTTTTTTATTTTTGGAAAATGAACACATGCAAGCAAGAAGGGAAGGACCAACTATAAAGAAGAGTCAACATGGGAAAAGGTCGCCAACAACTAGTAGTACAAAATGTACACGAGCTGTCCGAATTCTAGATATAGGAAGTTTAATTTAATGCCACTAATTAATTGTCATTATAAGATTTAAGCACCTACTCAAAGGCGTTTCCTAGCAGGAAATGTAGGTTTGAAAGTATAATTTAAGGTGTATTATAAGTTTTCAAAAGATTTAATTTAATCTCTTTTTTTTTTTCAAATAATAATCTAAGTTCGACCTTTAATTTCTTATATTATTATTCTATAAATGGTTGAATTATTGATGATTTTAAAATTTATGTTTCTAATCTCATTTGAAGAAAATAGTATTTGGACAAAGAGAAACAGAAAGAAAGGTAAGAAAGAGATAGCGAAATGAGAACGCAAATTAAACTTATTTATATATTTATGGGCTTATCTATAAATTAAATTAATGAAAATAAAAATTTTTAAATATTTACTTACAGCCACACTATTTACAATTACAAAGGCAAAATGATAAAAATAAAATAAAATTATTAAAAACTTAGGCAGCTAGGGTTCATTTGACTAAAAATGGAGGGAAAATTTGAAGGGAGCTGTGCATGAACAGAGGTAAAAGAGTCTTGAAAGAACAAGTGAAGGACAAGAATCTCTTCTAAACTGTTTCTTATTTTCTTGAGAATCAACTTTTTTTTTTTTTTTTTTTTTTTTTCATGAAACAGAAAGGGTAAAAGAGTCTTTGAAAAGAACAAGTTGAACGACAAGAATCTGCTTCTAACTGTTTTGCTTATTTTCTTGAGAATCAACTTTTTTTTTTTTTTTTTTTTTTTTTTAAATTTTAAAAGTAACATTGAAAAATTTTTTTTTTTTTTTTTTTTTTTTTAATTTTAAAAGTAACATTGAAAAAGTCACGTGAATGCTCAAGTAAAGTCCATCCATCTTATCTCCTATGAGCAAGTGCCAAAATTTTTTTATTCAAAATATAAAAAAAATTCAAGAATAAAGAAAAAAAATAATATTTCTTTATAATTTTATTTTACCTATAAATTGAATTTAGTCAAAAGAAATGTTCTATTCTGCATGGATTACTCAGTGGAACATTTTCTTTTTGTTTGTTGAGATTTGCTGTCCTCCATAATGGCATAATCCATGCTGTAAATTTATAAAATCAATTTTTTTCTACTATCCAAATACTATAAAAGTATAAATCATAAGAATATCCACATGAAGAGATATAGTTTTTATTAGATTCATAAACTGCCAGGAAAAAGTTTTCTTGTTCTTGGAAATTCATCAACAAGAAGTTTCTAAGAGAGAGACATAATGGTTGTACCAACCAGAATTAAATGTTGGTTTTAGCCAAAGGTTAAAATAATTTAATTCTGTATGACAGGGAAATAAATAATTTTCTCCATATTTGCTTTCTTTACCTGGATTTTAGTTTCACGCAAGAAAATACTCTTCTGCAGGGTCGATATCAAGAAATGGACCTTTTAATCATCCATAAGATAAAAGGAAAAAAAAGGAAATTTCATGTGAAAAAATGCAGGAAAATCCAATAACATTATATAAAGCTAAATTAATTAAGCTTAAGCCCTCAACAAATAAATAAGGAAGACTAGAATTTCTATCGGAAGAGTAGAAACTAAACTAAACTAAAAACTCTGTTCCTTTTTTTTAAAACAATATACATTAATGGAGATTGTAGGAAAATTAATTTCAGCACTGATCACTAAGAATTGAAGACAGTAGTAGTAGAACTAGTAGCCATTCTCATTTCCATAACTTTCTTGTGAGAATTGGAGTGCAGATAGCTCACAAAAGTAGGACTCTTGGCTGGTCTATACTCTGGCAATAACCTGCCTGATTTGTACCTGACTCCACATGCATTGCACAGTGTTTTTGGACCCAATGGTCCAGCCCTCCATTGTGGGGTCCTCTGAGCTAGGCAATGGGAGCACCTTCTTGGCTGCTGCTGCTGCCCATTGCTATTTTCCAAAATCCTCAAACTCTCCTTAGCAACAACCTTTTCTTGTTCCAGGTTCTCATCCAGTTCACTATCTCTTGCTTTGGTGGTGGTTGTAGTGGTGGTGGTGGTGTCCTTTTTAGGCATAATGAGTTCACTATCAGCTAACCAATAGGCTTGTTGGAGTAGAGGAGGGTCTGAGCTTGGAAAATTTAAAGTTAATTGGTTACAATAAGACCAACTAGATAATGGGTTTCTAGTTTTGACACCAGTTACTCTTTTTCTTTTGCTTCTTGCCTTCCCTGGGATTACAAATTTCTCCAAAGAATTGTTATTAGATTGTGGATTATGTTGAGGCTTTTCTTGTTTCTTTACTGAGACCTCTGCTGGTGGTGTTGTATTTGTTGGTGGTGGAAGGCAATTTCCTTTGCTGGATAAGCAGTCTTCTACAAATACTGATAGCCATTCTAAGCTAACATCCACTTCCTGCAAACAATAATCCATCAAATAGGGAAAAAAAGGAAGAAAAATTAGCAAAAACCATGAAAGAAACTGATATGAAAATAATTTTAAACTAAATAACATGTCAAAAAAAGAGCAAAGGTTGCATCTTTTTAATTTTTTTGGGTACCAGAAGTAGTAAAGATGCTTGTGGAAAAAATCTAGCACAAAAAAAAAAAAAAAAAAAAAAAAAAAAAAAAATTTTGAGGTACGCAGGAAGTAGTAAAAAAGATGCTGTGTGGAAAAAATCTAGCACAAAAAAAAAAATAAAAAAAAAAAAAAAAAAGAAAAGGGAAAAAAAAAAAAAAAAAAAAAAAAAAAAAAAAAAAAGGGAAAGGAGAGAAAGCATAAACAAGCAAGAAAAATAACTAAAATAAATAGTCAAGGCTGAAGTCCTCTTCTTTAACTTGTTATGCATAATATGACTAGAAACAAAAGAAAAGGAAATTTCTTGCATCCAAAACAGCAATTCTTCTGTAAAGAATAACAAGTACAAAGAAAAAAATTGAGAAGAAGAGAAATTAGCACATACAGTATTTTGAGCAGAGAAAAGGTCATCAAGAGGGCTAATGGGTGTTATAGAACAGCCGAGCTTAGAACTAGAAGAAGGGGTTGGAAGGACTTGCTCCGGTTGGTGATAGTCACCGGAAAACATCACATTCCGGTAAAAATCCATGACTTTTATGGAAACAGAAGAAAACCCACGAGCCAGTAAAGGAAATTATGAGAGAAAAATAAAAGAAAAGAAGGAAAGGGAAAGAAACCAAAAGAAAATGTGGAGGGATACTAAGCTGTCTGAGTGAAGCCTTATGGCCGGGTTTTGTGTCGGCAGATAAAGCTAAAGAAACAATCAAAGTTAATCACCAAAACGAAAAGCTCGCATCCCTATCTTACATTTCTCTCTATTTCCTTCTTTCTTATATTGCCCTCTCTGTTTACCGTACCCTTACTTTTATATATTTCTTTAATTTACTTCTTGTTTTGCTCAATGAAATTATGATTTATTATTTCCAAATAAACTATCCATTAAAAAAGAAGACTACCATAGGAATTTTATATATATATATCCAAAAAATAGAACTAGTCCATTAAGAAAAAGAAAAGACTACCGGATAGGGAATTTTATATATAGTATAAGTAATAGTATATATAAATTAATGTTTTTTGAAAGGAAGTAAATTTGTAATGTTGAATTGTGATAATATAGGATTAGAGTTTTTGGAGATTAAAAAAATATAATTAAGTGTTTGCTGTTAAAATAAATTTTAATTTAATTGTGATAATATAGATTAGTTTTGAGATTAAAAATATAATTAATTTTTCTGCTAAATACAATCTGTACTAATTAATTTGATTAATTATATAAAATTTTCTATTAAAATATTAAAGGCAAAAGATTCATATAACTAACTTTAATTATTTTAAATCCGAGACTTAATTATTATTTGTTTGTTTGGCATATAAAAACAAAAGAAATAATTACAAACACAATTTAAAATTTATTTAAAATATAAATATATGAAAAACAAAAGATGTAAATTGAAGATGTCCAAGCCGTAGGTTTTTTTTGTTTTTTTAGTGCAGCCGCTGTGATGATGTTAAGTATAGAGTGGGGACACAGACTGTAAATTTTTTTAAAAAAATTTATCCATATTCAGTGTATAAAACTGACCTATTAACATATAGACTGAATTAATCATAAAAAAAAATTTCATTAAAGCGAAATATTTCTAATTATATAAATAAAATAAAAAAATAATATTTTTTTTAAAAAATTTTTTAATTAATTTGATGTATGGGACCATCTATATGTCGGGGGATGTAGACAAAAATTTTCTTTCTTTATTATTATTATTATTATTATTATTGTTGAATTAATTATTGAATCTGGCAATAAAATAATAATTTTTCCTTCTTTTATGTATGTTTTAATTTTCTTAACTAATCCTGTTAAGCAATAGCCATAAAAAACATACCAACATCAGATATGGAATATAAATACTCAGTGGGACATCTGTTAGATGAGCATTTATTTCCAATTCAAACGAAATACTACTTCTTAAAAAACAAAAATAAGTAATATGGTTTTCTTATTAATTAGAAGACAAATTAATCTATTATATTAATTTATTAATTTAGTTTTTAAATTTTTGATTGGAGTAAATTAAATTCTTTTGCATCTTAAATTTTGAATCTTCATATTACAAGCAGAGTTTGAAGCGAAAATCAATCTTTTTGGTGCATAAATTTGATTATAATTTCGAAGAGTGTTTAGAGCTTTTGAAATTTTGTGCACCTACCGTGACACTTTAATTTCACATTTCAGTGCTAAAATAAAATGTGATTTCAATAATAACTATGTCTATCATCAAAATAAAATGTAGAAATGTAAAGTTATGATTGATATCTGCAAAGTTCAGAAACTAATAAAAAAAAAAACTAAAATTCAAAACCAAATTTATGTATTAGCCAAATGCAATCACCTGTTGATAAATTGATGATACTAGATTTTAAAATTAAATATCAATCATCTATATATAATATAATTAAAAAAAGAAAAAAAAAAAACCAAGACTAAGGTTGAGCATTCAGTCAATTTGTGTAACACTTTTAATTGAAATAAATTAAATAAAAATTTTTTGACTTAACCGAACTAATTTTTTAATCGAACCATTTTACCTGAATTAATTTTGATCATTAATTGAACTGAAGTTAAAACAAGGTGAAAACTTAATTAACCGATCGAATTTAACCGAAATTTATGATTCACCGACTTTAACCGAAATAAAAAATAACCGAACTTATTAATCACTACTAAATCAAAATAAAAATTAATATTTTTAATTTTATTATCTACTTAATCAAAACGACGTGATTTTGAGAATTAGTTAATTTGATTAAATTGATTAAATTAAATTTTAATCGAATATTTAATTAATAATTAAAAATTTAATTTTCTTTAATCGAATTTTTAATAAATATTTATTCACCAAATTGAATGCTTATCCCCCGCCCATTTGACCATTAGACCGCTTATGAAACTGGCAATGACGTATAACACCAGAAAGCAGAAGCAAGTACGGATACATAGAGAGGGAGAGCATCAATCATGACCGTATATTAAATGGAACCCACATCGGTCGAGTTTTTCAATGGCTAGGAACTTGTCCCCATCAATTACTTAGAAGTGTAATTAAGTTCAACGAACAGCGACCCAACTTTATGGCTATGGAGCCATCATCAGACTTCTTACCCTTCTTTTATGGCAACCATTATGGCTAAATCACTACTTTAGTTCATATGGCAACCATCAATTTCTTTTTTCTTTTTTATCATTCAACTAAATAATCTTTTCTTTAAGATTTTATTAATTTTTTATTAATCATTCAACTAAAAAAAATCAAACGGAATACTTCTCTTTTCGATCCTGTCCTCCTAAAAGACAAAAAAAAATTGTTGTCAACTTTTTATCTAATAATTTAATCTAAACATATAATTTTTTTCGTTATGGTGTTATCATGTCGAACTGAAGAAGATCTTTTCTTTAAGATTTTATTGAAAGTTGTTTTTTATTAATCATTGCAACTAAGAAAAAAGAGTCAAACGGAAGATACTTCTCTGTTCGATCCTGTGCCTCCTAAAAGAGACAAAAAAAAATGTGTTGTCAGAGCTTGTTTAGTGCTCAATAATTTAATCTAAAACATATAAATAACTTGTTTAATTTTAATATTTGGGTTGTTTATTTCTGAATTAATTTAGAATAAAGAAAAAGTACAATGTGATATGCAAAAAAAAAAAAAAAATGATGAATAATATTGTTTTTAGAAGAATGATGATGCATTTAAGATTTTATTAATTTTTTATTAATCATTCAACTAAAAAAAATCAAACGGAATACTTCTCTTTTCGATCCTGTCCTCCTAAAAGACAAAAAAAAATTGTTGTCAACTTTTTATCTAATAATTTAATCTAAACATATAAATAACTTGTTAATTTTAATATGTTTTTATTTCTGAATTATTTAGAATAAAAGAAAAAGTACAATGTGATATGCAAAAAAAAAAAAAAATGATAATAATATTTTTTTAGAGAAATGATCATATTAATAATAATAATTAACGAAAACAAAATTGCTATTTTTTAATTATAATTTAAGAGAAAAGTTAGCAGAAGTGCTATTTAGTTTTTAGTTAAAAAGTAACATAATTAATTTCTGAAAATAAAAATTATAATTTATGAGTTTCATCAAGTTATGGGGAGTAAATTCCCTTAAAAATTTATTTATACTAAAAGACTTTGCTTTCGCATGTAGAAATTTTGGTTCTGTTCAATTTTGAAACAGACCAACTTGTACAAGATAATGCTCAAAACAAGCAAAATAGTAGAAGAGGTGAATCTTTGTAATTTTTGCAGCATTTCAAAAATGGGGTATCGACATTTACCCATGGAAGCTCTGAACTTTTTGCTCAACCTGTTTTTTCGAGACATAGGCCTTCCAAATGAAGGGCCTAAATACAAGTATAAATCTCAGGCTCTAAGAAGAAACAAAACAAGTACTAGTCTTGAGTACCCTTTCCTGCATTCTTGTAAGAATTATGGCACTGGTAGGACACGGCAAGCAATTATTACAAAAGATGAGGAGTGATAAGAATATGAATAATACTAACCATAATGAAATATAGAAAAATAAAAAATGTGCTCAGCCCAGGATATGATTCTGTCCAGTCATATATGCTTTGAAAGTCCACAAGCATGACAGTACATGAACAGAAAAAGAGCAGAATATGTACTTCTCAGAGAAAAGATTCCATTTTCATATGCCTAACTTGATAAGTTTTGGGGACTGAAGAAGCAATTAGAAACAACAGATGGAGGAGGAACCAGAATATAGAAAAAGGGGAGACTCTGATAGTAAAGATGAATGTTATGAATATCAAAAACAGAATTAAGGAAATAAATACATGATCAATCAAAATTTTCAGTTCAGCCATCCAGCAAAGTCATTGCAATTGCGAAAAATTGACTGTATAGTGTCGATTCTGTATCCATTAGATTGGTACTTCAAAATTGTCAAATTGCAGCATCAAACTATTCAGAGACTAAAACATTTATATAATGGAAGTATGCAAGTGAAGTTCTCCTTTCAGGGCAAATAAGTGATAGGTTTGATAGAACAAGCAAATGCGATCGCTTTGAGCTTCGTTGAAGCCTTAAATTCTAGCTCTTTGAAAAGAATATATATGTATACACACACACATGCAAAGGAAAAAATAACACAGAACATGCATGGAAGACATGAAGTAATCATATCATACTTGTTATTTTCGATAAGCGTATTATCAGTGACAAAAATGATTGTAAATTAAGCACTTATATTTGACGTTGAAACACTACAGTCCTAACACAGTACAATTTACAAAAATGATTGTAAATAAAGCAATTAGATACAAGTTCTGAATACATGAGTTAATCTACTTTATAAGAAAAAAGAAAGAAAATATACAACAGTCACGTTCTCAATACATACATTTTCAATGTGCTCTTAGGAGAAGTGGGCATCAGGAGTGAGAAATCACATGCATAAAGCACAGCAATGTACAACTTCCACGAGGGACGGATGTCATGGCTCAGAGGACGGCCTTGCCAAATATTGACGCCACTCTTCAGGTGTCCCCTTTCTCATCCTCAGCATCCTTATTGCTGCACTTGTCAGTGGTATGGCAAGTATATCAAAGTCTTTTGGGACCTGTGAGTACAGGAAAAAGTTCTCATTTCGCCATGTTTCAGTTTTGAAACTTCATGCATTGGCTACTTTTAACAATAATAATCATTTCAATAAGTCATCTGTTCCATTCATAGATAATAGCACTGCTTGCTGTTATTTACTGAACAAGCATTACCTCCATTCCTAATGAAATGATTTTTGCATTTCAGCTATTGCTTCTTTCGCAAGAGCAAGCTGAGAACTAAATAATACCTTGGGGACCTTAATAAGTTTCATATTTGCTTCTTCAATTGTTTTTTGACCTTTCTTTGAGTTGCATTTGGCACAAGCGGCAACCTGTTATGAGAAGCACCAATTAAAGGAAACGTAAAGCTTTAGAAAATAAATGTATATGGGATCAGGATATCAGAAACTCTTCTTCCTTTAAGTAACAAAGCGTCCCATTTCCTATCTCAAGCTTACAGGAAGATGATTCCTAAAATTTAATGGTTTTCAATGGAAAATCTTTTCCCCATTTCTTTGACCTTGTTTCTTCTTTCAAATACCTTTTGTTGTCATCCAAAAACCCAAAGAGTATCCCACCAAAATCATAATTAAAAAGTAAATGTATTACCAGATTTTCCCATGTCCATTCTCCTCCTCGTGCAATCGGTAGAACATGGTCTATAGTCAAGTTCTCACGTGAAGAGCAATACCTATTGACAAAGAAACATAATATACCACACAAAATAATTAAATTATGATCATAAATGCCCATCTAGTTGGCAAATAAAGCTTTCTATAGAATAGGGGGAAGTGGCAATAACAAATGTTGGAAAACAAATGAAAATCTGAAATGTAGAATGGATGATAAAACTGTTATTTCCGCTCCCACTCCATTAAAAAGAAGCTTCAACTTCAGAATTTAGGACTCGAGCTAAGAATTCCAACATTAGCTAGATCATGCTTTCTTCTCTAAGCGAAGAACTTCGGAATTCCTTGGGAGGGTCAAAGGAGGTCAGTCCTTTTCCAAATTAAAAGCCCATTTAACCATGGAGCTGCATTAATTCCCAGCAGCATTGAGCAGGGTGCAACCAATATTCCAGAGAGGTAAACAACAGAAAATTTCATGCTAATCCATTCTCCAAGATACAGATATCTTGAAGGTAGGAGGGGGAGACAGCTATAGGCTTGACAAAGACCAGCTTCTATTTGTTCCTGTCCCCATTTATTCTAGTCCAGGCAAGATGGACCACAAGAAGGTTTCACATGGATTGGAACCTCTGTTAGTATAAACTACTAGGGTACATGACAATGCATAATATGCGCCTGGAAAATGCATTTATGCCACATATATTGGTATGAATGACAGAAAGCAGAAGAGAAGTTGCTAAAGAGATAAAGATAGCTGAGCTGAGCAAGTTGGCAGCTTTTCTGTCCAAGGAAGTGAGTTGTTTTGGTCTATCACTACCCACGAGATTTTAATCTTTAGACAGAAGTTCATCTTCAATTATATGGCTAGAACAGATGTTGACTAAAATTCAGATTAGGACATGTCTTGAACCATGAATAGTCCATTAACAAGCTCGAGAGGACAAGAAGCTACCATTTCCTCAGAATTTCCATATAGAATTGAATTTCAGGATTCAAAAAAAATATGGGAGTCTCACAAAACAGAACTGTCAACTACAGATAACTGAAAATGGCTCTACCCTATAAAATGCAAATGCAGATCAATGTAACTTAAGTTCAAATCAACATCCAAACAGCACAGATAAAAATGTAAATGTTATCTGTCATGGTACAGATGTCTTCACTTTTCAAATCAACAAAACAAATTTGAATTGAAACTTAGCATACTACTTACTGACATGTGTAGTTGTCCCGAAATAATATATTCTTACGACTAAGATTTTGTCTGATTCTTCTTCTCTTAACAACCTGCAGCAGGTGTGGAATCTGCAAGCAGAAAAGGGTACAATAAAATGGAATGAGGTGTGAGTAAAGACTAGAAACTTCAGTCAGATATATAGGGAATGGACTTATTCCCCAGCCTCTAGTTTAAGCTTTGAATAAATAGAAGATAAGATGAAAACAGCTATGATTGCCAGAAAAAAGAAAAAATTGATCATAGATACTCCTCAACTGCATACCCTTAATACAGCAGGTATATAGAAGGATCCGCTTGGGGAATTTACAGTCTGATCATAATATTCAAGCACATCAGCCTGGATATAGAGAACGACAAGAATTCAAAAAAAATAACACAAAGAGAGACAGAAAAAAAAGGGATCAATTGTTATATGCATGCCTTTTTTGCAGTGTACACTGGTGGTTGTTGATATTTGAATTTAACAAAACAAAGAGAACAGAAAATGCCTGTATTTGTGGAGAAACGGGTCTATAAGGAAAAAAGGGGGCAGTGTACCAAAAAAATTAGCGACCAGGAAAGCTATAATGTCATAGAGTGTTGTTTCTGCAGTAAGCTGAAAGTGAATACTGCGTAAGCTGAAATATAAACCTAGAAGCTATACATCAAACGTCTAAAATAGATTGGTGAGTCACATCAGTCCAACCTTCTCCATGAATTCCAAACATATAGCACGCTTCCAGCAGACAACATTGACTGGCCTGGTGCAGGACAAGAACAATCAGATCCATTACAAACATCTAAACGAGTCTTTCTAAATCGGTAAAAAGGGAAAATGAAAACAAGATTTGAAAAAAATCTAAACGAGTCTTTCTAAACGAAAACAAGATTTGAAAATCAAGCACTATAGCACTAAAGGAAAAGTGCTTGTGGATTGTCACAATATCAAGAACACAAAATTTCCAGAAAGTGCTATTGATTCCTATAAAAAAACTACGTGGAATGCAAAAGGTTAAGCTCATAACTGACAAAGCGAAATCATGTAAATAGGAAAATAATCGACTATCAGCATCCACAGAAATTTCAGGTAATGGTAGTTCTACAGAGAAGAGACTTGAAATGGCAAGCCCATCTGATGTGTGACAATAGCTATACAGACTAGTACTAACTGCTTACTTCTCAATCATTAAAGACGGGTTCAAATCATACATATTAAAAAGGACTATGTCACCAATGAGCTTTGGCTTAGTGGTACTGAAACCGTCTTTAGGGTCGTGAGGTTGCGAGTTTCATACTCAATCGGAACCAAATTAGCCGAAAAAAAAAAAAAAAAGCGGCCTGCGTAGACCACATGATTAATTAAACTCCACAGCATACAAAAATGTTGAGAGAACTTAAATGCTTAAAGAAAAAAAACAGACGCATGCGTATATAGATAAGGAAAAAGAATAAAATGACGGGTTCAGAGAGAGAAATGACCTGTAAGAGATATCCAAGACCAGGCCTCTAAAGCAAGCCAAATCATCTGTCTCAAATTCACTGTCATAATCTTCACTCTCATCACTATCACTTCCATAGAGGCTTGCCTCGACTTTGAAGTGCCTGGATTTCTTGCTCAAAGAAGAAGCATATTGCCTTGTACATGAACCAATATACCTGAGTTTTCCCTTCTGGAGCTGAAATGATCTTAACCCACCAACAAAACCATTGCCAAGAAGCTTAAAGTGAACCCCATCACTATTAAATAGCAATTTCAAGCGCCCTTGGGCAGTGAATTGAGCCATCCACTATTGCAAGTAACACAACTTGGCACAGAAAGATAAAAGCTTTTCTTTATTTGGAAAAAGATTTGTAGATTGATTTGGGTATACGTGAGTTTCAGTTGGCTACAAGTGTTGGCGCATTTTGAAGAGAAACATAATGGATTGTTTCGTAGAAGTGAAAGCAAAAGTAGAAAAATCAGAGAAAAAACGCACACGGAAAAAACCGTTGCCACATATTGTCCTAAAATAATTTTCGTTGAATTTCGAATATCTTGGGTTGTGGGCAAATGACAAATTTGCCATCCCTCTCGACTTTATTCAATTTGGGTTTAATTAATATATGGATCAAGCTAATGTAATTTCGCTCCATGCCGTCATTTTCTTTTATTTCTAATTAAACTATAAATAAGGGAAAAAGCGCTATTTTTATAATTTAATAATTTGTCATCAACGTTAATTAATCTTCATATTGACACATATATTTAAACTCATTTATTTTTAGCTGCCCGACAGTTTTACTTGTACATTATACTTATAGCATTTTATTATTATTATTTTTTTTTTTGTGGTACCAAGAATGCACCCAGCTTAAATGGAAAAGAAAAGTCATAAATAAAGTACAAAATAGGGTCATTTCCAGCAAAATTGAAACTACATCTTCGACATTAAAAACGTCCAAGAATAATCCATATCAAATTTAAAGAAAAAGTATAATGTTCTTTAACATCTTCTCCTCCCCAAACAATCCTTGCGAATCACTAATTACAAATTACACAGCGGCATGTTCAGCTGTCATGTTATCCACCTGGGGAGGGAAAGAGACCCAAAGCCAAACTTATCCACAGGTAAAAAGATCACAGGAACAGATGCACAGGCTTAAAAGCCATAACTTCTGAATCCATTCCACTTATGCACACACTTGAAACCACCCCCATCCTTGGTCCATCCGCAATGGCTCTCATTGCCCCATCTCAAATATGTATCTGCAATATGATCAGAGGGGAAATAAGCGAGAGATTTGAGAATATTAAGTCTACCAAGGAAAAAAATAATATAAAGAATTGGAGACAAAAGCACATACCATCATTGCTGGACCTTCCTGAACTCAGTAAGGACAGGGTATATATTCTCAAAGGCTGTGTAAGTTTCATCCCTTACCTAAATATTCTCAAACAAGAACAAATATGTCAATTACCAAATTGGAACAGCAAGCAGCATGCCTAGCTTGCATGCCTATCATAGGTGGACAAGAGCTGCTGAATTCACCTTGGCTCCCGTGATAACAATTTTTCCTGAGACAAAAATAAGGAGCACAATCTTTGGTTGTTTCATGCGATAAATTAGGCCTGGAAAGAGCTCAGGTTCATACTGCACAAACAGTATTAATACTGGTGGTGAGTAATGGAAGACCTGCATCAGAGAATCTCACCATACTAACTAGTATGTTAAGCTCAGCAGAAAATGGTTACTTACGCTTGAGAAAGCACCATGAGAGTATGCTAGACCTTCAAGTCTGATGGGAAACTTTACATCACAGGAACCAACAATATTCTGAATCTTAAAGTCCTGTCATGAAAATTTTAACAAAAAGAAATTTAAAAAGAGGATAATAGGTCAAAGACTGATCAGCAAAGAAAAGCATGTGTCTGTTTGAGAGAGAGTGGAAGAAGGGAGGCGTTATGAGGGAAAGAGAGAACCTAATACCTTAAACTTGGCAGGAAACCCAAGCTTTTGGATAATTCGAGCATACTAAAAGACAAAATATGATGTCAGATCGAACAGCAAGAAAAGCTCGTCTGAGTAAAAGCATTCAAGGAACAAAATATTAATATACCTTCCTTGCTGCCAATTTTGACTGACTTTCACTTTTAGCACCAGTGCACACCTGAATCAACAAGGACAAATCTTTAGACGAATATAGGATCATGGTAATGTAACCCATGCATATATTATGCATACAATACACTTGGATCAACATGCAATCTTTAATTATAAAGCTAACCATAATATATTTTGTTTTCCAACTCCCACAGCAGAATCCATCAAATAAATCAACTCAACTTTACTCAACCAGAACTTTATCCCAATCTAGTTGGTTAAAAGACTGCATTCATGGTAAAGCGTACAAACCCGTTTTTTTCTCCACTCTTGTAACTTGGATATACCAAAATCAAAGTGATAAAGTAAAGGTAGAAAATTTTCTGATGTTTTAATAAGTCAGGAAACAATATACAGCATACTTGTATATGATTAATGATAAAGATATCAGTCCAAACACAAACCAGAAAATTATGAAGAAAAAAAAAACCCAATCACTTCACATGCAAAAAGCCTTGAAAGAAACAACTCAACTATAACTATCAGAAAAATAATCCTTGATGAGTATGGAAGAACTTACCATCTTCCCAGATGCAAAAATCAATGCAGTTGTCTTTGGTTCCCTTATTCTCATGATGACAGCAGCAAAACGCTATACGGACAAAATACTAAAGGTCAATAATAAACTTCCACAGCCACTTAAAAATAACCAACTTCATCACCAATTATAATCAGACCATTACATACCTTTGGGTTGTATTCTGCATTACGTGCTTGCAGTGCAATTTGCTTGAGATCCAGCTTACAATCTAAGTTCACTGTTGAAACTATGTTCCTAAAAAACAATTAGAAAACAGTGAGATTTCACAATTTAGTACAAGATACTTAGGAAATGTAACAAGTTACTTACAATTATGATAACATTGACTGTGATGATAACCAAAAATTAGAAGGAAGAAATAATTATGATAACAATAACGCTGACTTTGATGATAAAAGCACACGGTCAAAATAAAGGTCCTATAGGGTTTAAAGGCCACAAAGCATTTCAGTCGGCCATCAAATGAAAATTATAACATAAAGCGATCTTCTCAGCAGACCATAAAAACCCAACATCAGAAATTTACAAATACAAATCGGTATTGAAGTTCTTCTCAGGCGAAGTGCCAGGACTATGTCTTCAATTGTTTCAAGCATAACTAAGTTATATTGCCTTGATTTTTAAGTAAGTTGGTAAGATAACTATTTTCAAACCTTGACACTGAAAAATAAACATTTACTTCAAACTTGTCCGTGAAAATTCTGAAAATTGCACGCAACCACAAAATTCATGAAGCTTCGTTTTATAAGAAAGATTTTAATAAAGAAGAATTACTCTCACTCAAGTGGATAGCACAAGACATTGGGCCAATTGAAACCTGTTTAATTTGTTATATACTCGGAACTCCACCCTCCTAGAAGTTATACAATGACTTGTCTTCAGCATACATGAACAAAATTATATAACTCATGAATATGTCAGCGCTCTATACATAGATAATAAAAACCTGATGCTTTACATAAATAAATGGATACATTTACAAAACATGAGAAAATAAACGCCATAAGTTTTTCCTTCTCACGACATCACCAGCATTCCCTTAAACTCATGGGTTCAACGAATCAACAAACCGATCAATACTGCGTATAATTTAACCATGAAGCAATTATCCAACAAGAAAAAAAAAAACACAACACTGTGGAGGAAAAGTTTTTGGGAGAAACATGAATCAAAGGCATAAACCTAATTCCTTAATTTCCCAGTACAATCTTCAATGAAACCTCAAAACCACAAACCAGAACCCTTTTCCATAAAATTAAAGACGCCCAGCTCCAATAATCGAACACCTTCACAAATCGAGCAGTAACCCCTCTATGCACCCACAAAATCCTAATCTAGATCCCCGAGGTCAACTCACACAGGGACACGAACACGCATAAAAACAAATACAAAGGTGGATTGTGAGGATCAAACGATGAAAGAGATGAAGATAGACTTACTGAAGCGTGGGAACAATGCCAGAAGGGTGCTTGGAAAGATCCACAGGCTGGCTGCCTTCCAAGCCTCCTTGTTCTGCCATGTCCTTTTATGTTCCTCACCACCCCAATATTCCTCCCACAAAAAATCCCTTTTTTTTTTTATAAATTCTCACAGCTAAGCTCGATCGCAACCCTAACTCGAATGGATTAAGCTTTAAAGATTTCAACGATTTGGGTTCTCCCTAAACTAATCCGATCTATAAAATTTTAGATCTATGCTCAAAAAAATTCCAGTTTTTGATCTATTACAATCTAGGGTTGTTAGTTTCAGGATCAAATTAAAAAAAATTTTGCAAAAATTTATAAGCAGGGGAGATATTAGAGGGAAAATTAGAGGCAGAGAGAGGGAAGATTTCGAAACCAAGTTTCTTTTATAGGTTTTGATTTAAGAGATAAATGGTATAAGAGAGAAGAGGAGAGATTTGAAGGTCTTGCGCTTATGGGTTTGGTTCCTTTGGTCTCTGATTATGAGAGAGAGACAGAGAGATAAAGAGAGACACGGTTGGGGAAACGTGATGGCCTTTTTGTACCCTACCAATCAATACTTATAGAGGCAACTGGGTAACGGGCTCTGGAGCCGGTTGTGAGTAGAAGGGTACCGGTTGTTGTAGGTTATAAGGGTAAAGTTGGAAGTTCAGAATGTTTCATGGAATTTACTGTTTTGTCCTGCTTCCGGATTCCTGAAAATTGACGATCATGTCCTTTATTTGTTCTTAATTTTGGACACGTGGGTTGTGTCATTTAAATGCGAGGTGGACGGCGTGGGTCCTACACATGACGTCAGTGTATGACAATATCTAGAAGCATCCAATCTACCAATTAAAAACTGCAAAAATGCAAAGGAAAACGTTGATATTTTCTTCCTTAAACTAGCATGAAACACTCTTGACTCATTTTGTCGATATTATTCTTTTCATTTACTAATTTTTTGTTTTTTAATTTAGTTTCTGTTTACAACGTGTCCTCAAAATTGAATCATAGCGATCGGTCTGATTGGTTTAACTGAAAATTAAATAATAATTCGATTCAATTTGATAATCAATCTCATAAGATAAAAAATCTTTTTCTATATGGACAATATTATTATTCATCGTATTTTTCAACCTGTCAAATTTAATGATAATTTGAGTTGAATCGAAATATAATTCACCGTATACAGCGTTATGTTTTCTACACCAAAAAGAAAAATTTGTGCTCTTGTTGGTATAGATACATGTTACTGATACCATCACATTTCACTGTGACAACATCAGCACCAATTTTCATTAACTCGTTATAGAAACATCTAAAAAAAACAAGGAACAACCATTTGAAGGAGGACATAGACCACATACCAAATCCTAAATATAGCCACCATTAGCACGAATGACTTGTCCATTGACCCATTCACTAGCATCGGTAGCCAAGAACCCAACAACAAGAGCCACATCCATGGGTTCACCAAGCCTACCATGTGGGCAAACCTCAATAGCACTTTTCACATACTCCTCACTTCTTCCCTCAAAGAACATTTCAGTAGCAATAGGTCCAGGTGCTACACAATTCGCAGTGATGCCAGTTCCTTTCAGCTCTTTTGCCAGTATTCTAGTCATGGTCTCCACTGCTGCCTTTGAAGCTGTGTATGTTGCAATTTTTGGTTTCAATGCACCCACTAATGAAGATGATATCAATATGATTCTTCCTCCTCCGCCCCGTTTTATCCTATTTGCTGCCTCTTTGCAGCATAAGAATGTGCCTCTACAATTTACACTGGAATGTCCCAAAATGATCATTAGATGGTTGTTCATTTACTCTCATTTATATTGCAGTCAATAGATACACTAAAGTACAATCAAGAAATTGGCCACCAAAAATTAGCAAAGATAATTTTTTTTATTAAAAAAAATTTATTAAAGATAATATGTGTAAATTGTTACGTTCATCAATGAATGGCCGTGAAAATAAACTGCTGACTAGAAAAAGAAAAAAACGACACGTCGTTCAGGCTGGGAAGACGGCGTAAGTACCTGAAAATGCGATCAAAATCCTCGACAGAAGTGTCGGCAATGGTAGGATACTTGGAATCACTAATGGCAGCTGAATTAACCAAGACATGAACCTCTGATCCAAAAACTCTCTCGGCTTCATCAAACAACAACTTGAACTGGTCAGGCTCCGATATATCAGCTTGGACAACAATAGCTCGTGTGCTGCGGTTGTCGTCGTTAATAGAAGAATTGATTTCATTAGCGACGAGATCAGCTTGATCTTTGTTGGAAGTGTAATTGACGACGATTTTGGCACCCAGCGAAGCCAAGTGAATGGCTATGGCCTTGCCGATGCCGCGGGATGAGCCAGTGACGATGGCTATTCGGTCTTGCAGTGGCGGAGTAGTAGTGGCAGCGCTGGTGTTGGCGGTGGCCATTTGCTTCCAGTAAGAAAGAATTAATTTGGTTGGTTGCAATTCAGTCAATTTAGTGTGAAAAAAAAGTAGAAAAAAATATCTTGATGGCATCATCCATGGCGTCATTACTCATCAGCTTTAAAGCTCCAAAAAGATTTTACATATAATAATAATAATAATAATAATAAGGGAAAATAATTATTTTATCCTTGAGGTTTGCCATAATTATTTAAGTAGTCCCTAATATTTATATAAATATTTAGAACATCCTTGAGATTTAATTCCGTCTTATTAATTGGTCCTTCCGTCCAAAAAACACACTTTTCCGTTAATTTTTAAGAGGAAAAGATGAAATTATCCTTTATAAGTTTTCATTATTTTGTCTCTGAGGTTTGCCATAATTATTTAAGTAGTTCTTGATATTTATATAGATATTTATAACATTCATGAGATTCACTTCCACCGTATTATTTGATCGTTCCATCCAACAAACAAATATTTTTCTGTTAATTTTTAATAAAATGACCAAACTACCCTAAATCCTCTAATTAACATATCCTCCCTTTCAACTATCTTAAATTCTCTAAATTTACCCAAAATTTAAAAATTTTAATCTAAAATTTGGGTAAATTTTTAAATTTTTAATCTGCTTGTTCAATTTTGGGTTTAAATCAAACTAGCTGATTACATTAAATTTATTTTATAATTTATGATTTAAAATTTACATGGGCATTTGTTAATGGTAATGTCGAGTTTCAAGTGAATAAGAGTAAGTTAAATGTGCTGTGTAAATTTTTGCTTTGCTGTATTGGTCTTCTTTTTAGCAGATTTTGCATATGGTTGCTATTTCTGGGATTAATTGCTGAGGTTATTGAGCAAAGTAATGCATTGGATGGTTTGATGCTCAAGTAGATGTTGTTCATTCTGCTTTGAGCTCTATGAAATTTGTTTATACCATTTTTGTGAGCGAGTGAGAAGGAAAGCAAATGAGTTGAAAATGAGGATATGTTAATTAGAGGATTTAGGATAGTTTGATCATTCTATTAAAAATTAACAGAAAAATGTATGTGTTTTGGAAGGAATGATCAAATAATATGACGGGAGTAAACTTTAGGGATATTATAAATATTTATATAAATGTCAGGGACTACTTAAATAATTATGGTAAACCTTAGGGACGAAATAATGAAAGCTTATGAAGGATAATTTTATCTTTTCCTCTCAAAATTAGCGGAAAAAATGTGTTTTTATGACAGAAGGACCAATTAACAAGACGGAAGTAAACCTCATGGATGTTATAAATATTTATATAAATATCGGGGACTATTTAAATAATTATGACAAATCTCAGGGACGAAATAATTATTTTCCCTGATAATAATAAGTTTCAAACAATGGCTCGTGTCAAGAGCACAAAAGAAAGTACCAGCTCTTAAATCAATTATAATTTTAGATAATAAATCCACCATTAACCCTAATGACTTGACCATTGATCCACTCCCCCGCATCAGTAGCCAAGAATCCAACAACTTGACTTATATCCTTAGGCTCACCAAGTCGGCCTAAAGGGGAAGCATCAGCTATTCTCTTGACAGTTTCCTCAGTTTTACCTGCAAAAAACAGCTCTGTAGCTACAGGTCCTGGAGCTACAGAATTAGCAGTTATTCCTGTACCCTTTAGCTCCTTGGCCAGTATTTTCGTCATCGTCTCCACTGCTGCCTTGGAAGCAGCATAAGCTGCATATCCTGGCAAATTTGCCCCGACGATGGATGTTGATATTGTGATGATTCTTCCACCTCCTCCATGAGCCAGCCTATTAGCTGCTTCGCGACAGCACAGAAATGCCCCTCTGGTGTTGACATTGAAAGTCATATCCCAGTCCTCCACTGTTGTATTGGCCAAAGTAGGATACTTTGGATCCATAACCCCTGCACAGTTGACAAGGATATGGACTTTTGAGTTGAATTCTTTCTCAGCGGTGTCAAACAGTTGTTTGACTTGATCTGGGTTGGAAACATCAGCTCTGATAGCAATTGCTTGGGGATGAGAAGATGGAGCAGAGGCATTGAGCTCAGATGCAAGGAGATCGGCTTGGTTGGAGCTTGAGGCATAATTGAGCACAACTCTTGCACCAAGGGAGTGAAGGTGGTTGGAAATCGCACGGCCAATGCCACGTGAAGCCCCAGTTACTATGGCCACCCGACCATCAAGCGGTGAGGAAGAAGATGATGCTACTGCTGCTGCCTCCTTGGTAATTTCGCCAGACATGATAAAGACTGAAGAAAAGGGAGAAAGATTTTGTCTTAGAGAAGCAACCGCGTCTCAACTATTTATTGCTGAAGACTGCCAAGAGAACCTTTATAATTGGAGTATGGGGTTTGGGGAAATAAAAAACTTCAAGAAAAAAGTCTTCTCGTAGGAAGGTCATTCCACAACTGGAGTGTCAAGAATGTCAATACTATCCTTTTCAATGCCTACTATAGTACACAGACAAGGAGGGGCAACTTGGTCAATGCGCCAAAATAAGTTAATGCCAGTCAGCAGCCATGCTAGACCGAACTCTTATTGGATGAATTACGTCAATGCCTACGCAAATAAATACTCCTTCTATTTACACGGAGAAAATTTTCTTTTTGAGCGCTGTATTTATATAGAGAAATTTTTCTAATGCGGTAACTTTAGGATTAATATCAAAGTAAAATATTTAATATGCCCTTGCTTTGGTTTATAAATTAAATATTGAATTTTAGAGATTTCAAAGAAGTGACCGACATTATTTTGATTATTATTTAATGTCAAAAATTAATTAAAGCGTACATTAAGAAAATGTGATATTCAAGCACATTATGTATATAGATTAAAGTTCACCAAAAAAACTATGTTTAACATTTAAGTGTGCACGTATAGTGAAATTTACTTACAACTCTAATAAATTCTGAATGGAGGAAAATTTTCCTCCAAACGACTGTACTTAAATAGAAATAGTTGTGTCCATTTATATTCTAATATATATTGTTTTTTTTTTTTTTTTTTTTTTAATTATCAATATAATGTTTTTTTTTTTTTTGATGGCTAGACAATTTTATGAGCCTTCTTTTTTTTTTTTTTTTTTTTTTTGATTGCTAGACAATTTTATGAGCCTTTTTGGGTTTGTGTTTTGGTCTCTGTAGCTTTATGAACTTTTGGAGGTGCAAAATTGTTGAATTCCTTAATTGTAGGCTGTAAATGGTCATAATTGAAAATTTAGTTGTGAGGACGAAGGTCCCACCCGAATTCCCCACTTCCCCAACGGTCAAAACCTCCTTAACGGCTTAACATTTCCACTGTCTCATAATAATTCCAAGCGACATCGTTTCAGTTCTTGTCCTCTACCCGCTAAACACAAACAAAAGAAATCACAGCAAAACCCTAGAACTCAAAGAAAAGAAGGGGAAAAAAAAAAATGGCAATCGCTAGAACTGGAGTCTACGTCGACGATTACCTGGAGTGTAAGTTCATAAATTCTGTGTCTAGATTACAAAGCCTCTTTTCGTTTCGGCTTTTTTGGCATAAATTTATTGTAATTTTTTATATCTGATTTGAGTTTGAATTTGAATAGATGCAAGCACATTACCTGCCGAGCTTCAAAGACTTCTCAATACTATCAGAGAGCTCGATGAACGATCTCATTGTAAGCTCATATTCATAGAAATTCATCTCTATTTTTTTAATTACTTTTTCTGGTCTTTGAAAGTTTGTGAATTGTTTACTTTAGGTGTCATTAGTGATCTTTATGATACATATGTAGCATATAGTATATGAATATGCAGTAATACAATTTTGAGTTTTCTCTTTTTAGATTTATTCATAAATTATGGTACATTTATATCAATTTATTCATATGCATTACATGAATACATGTATACAAGTTGTAGAGCTAGAATTTTCATTTTTCTAGTTTCATTATAATGTTTCTGTATTTTATAATGAATGTATCAGCATACTTATGCGCAGCAACATGTGATGCATGTGTGATTCTGTTGTTGATTTGTTGGCCGTGCATTTTAAGAATTTATATGTAGATAGATACAAGTTAACACCTAGTTATCTACTTCAACATCTGCAATTTGACATGAATAAATGTTTGTTTATTCTTACCATTTTCTCTCTTATTAAGTGTACATATGCTTAATCTACATATGCATTGCATTGTATGTGTTGAAGCAATGATAAATCAAACCAGACAGCAAACGAAATACTGTCTGGGATTGGCATCACAAAGTTCAAAGAGAGGAAATGGCAGTACTTTTAATAACATTAACAATGAAGATGATGATGCTGTTGAGAGAATGAGAAAGGATATCGAGGCAAATCAGGATAATGCATTAAGTTTGTGTACTGAGAAGGTTTTGTTAGCACGGCAAGCTTATGACCTCGTAAGTTTCTTCTAAATTAAGGCCTTTAATCAGTTGCTATTTTTATATCTTCTAGATATTTTATATATATTGCTTTGATATTTTGGAATTTCTTGTGATACGTGGTAGTTGGTGCAAAGAAAAATGGGATTTTGCTCATTTTTGTATAATTAGAGGACATGTTTTAATCCCTGGTAATGGACTATTTTTTTATTGACACTAGAAATTGCTTTCAGATGTGGAGTTTAGGTTCGGGAGGTAAATTATTCATACTGAATAGTATCTTCAAGTGGATGATACAGCATGATGTTGTAACTTACTAAAAATTACAGTCCTAGTATTATATGAAGAATCTGCTCATTTTGCTACCAGTGGTGGATGTGTATCGTTATAGTTTTCAATTGTCTGGGTGACATAGTGCAATCAAAATGCAATTAAAGAAACTATATGGAGGTAAAATGTCACGCCATAAACTTTACACACATTCATTTGGCTACTGAACTTACAGAGCTAGTATGAGTACTTCTCAGAGTTATTTTAGATTGCTGACTACACTATTTTATTTTCATCATTTCTCTTAGTAACTTTTTTCCTTTTTTCTTTGTGTGCTTGTGTGTAAGTGAAGGAGCCAGTTATACAGATTACTTCATTTTAAAGCTTAACTAGCTGCGGGCTTAAATAAATCTACTGCTTCTGATTATAATTCGTATCTTTTTCACTTCATGCAGATAGACAGCCATATAAAACGATTGGATGAGGATCTAAATAACTTTGCAGAAGATTTGAAGCATGGTACATAAATTGATACAGAATTACAGATATTCAAATCTACTGTCATGTCACCCAAACACAAATCCTGGAACAGGCCCTATCTAGTAAGGCCCAGGCTTTCACCTCAAAATACATCCTGCCCTATTAAAATTGGATCACAAAAAAAAAAAATCACAATTCTAATATAGTGAGTATAAACATCTTCTCATCATGAACCATAATATGAAGAAATCTATTTTGAAATCTCAATTTCCTTTAGCTATTCAAAACTAGGTACAATGATTGCTTTTCTTAGAATTCAGTGCTTCAGGTAGCTTATTGAATTTCTTATAATCTTTTATTCATGGTCTTTATGTTTTTCTTTCATAATAATATCAGAGGGAAAAATACCAGCAGATGAACCAGCAGTTCTTCCTCCACAACCTATATTAGTCCCTAAACTTGAAAAACGCAAGTCCTTTTATGGGACACCTCAATCAAAAAGGAATGAGTTTAGGGACAGGGAGTGGGATCGAGAACGTGAAAGGGATTTTGAGCTCATGCCGCCTCCAGGAATTAAGAAGGATTTTAATGTCTCTGTTGATGTTGATCAACCCATTGATCCAAATGAACCTACTTACTGTGTCTGCCATCAGGTTCTGACTCCTTGTTTACTATCATTTGAACTTCATTGCCATCTCTTCTTCAGAGTTGCTTTGCAAGTATAACTTTAGTTATGAGTAATGCTCGTGTACATCTGCTAAACTTATTGTATGATAATTTCAGGTGTCCTTTGGAGATATGATTGCCTGTGATAATGAAAATGTAAGCACCTTATCTTGTCTCTTTTTGTTTCTTCTTTTTGGCAATAATTAGTCATTTTAAGTTTTTTACTTGGATCCCTGTTCTGGTCTGTGTCTGTATTTGTTATTAGAATATTTTAGAAAATTGGTAGATGGTACTTATGAGTTTCACATGAAAAATTGATAGGATGGAAGTAAACATCTCAATTTGTGTGCATAACTAGATGCACCACCATAGGTAAACTGAAGAAATTTTATGAGTTCGATACAACTTACTTTTCCTCGTTTATGAAGTGAAGTAAACTTTGTGATGAGAGTTGGGATAGGTCCTTGAAATTCTGTGGATATATTTAAGGTTAAATATTATAACATTGTCAGGCAGACTTACCAAAGCACTTAGAATAGGTTGGCAGAATGGCCCTACTCTTAGTCTTTCTGGTGTGGGTAATTAAATGTGCATGCGGCTTAAATTTTTACCAGCATACTGGTGTTGTTTAGGATCCAGGGAGAGAGAGAGAGAAGGATAGAGATAGAGATATTTGAAAACCAGGAAATGCCAGAGTCTAGTTAAGTTTGTAGAACTTTTTACATAAGCATTTTAGTGCTGTACTTGTTGTTCCTTTCCCTTTTTGTACTTTGATCATATGATTATCAAAATAACTTATAGTCGTACTTATGAGTGAATGCATTTGTTTCAACCTACGAAATTTACAGTGCGAAGGAGGTGAATGGTTCCATTATGCATGTGTTGGTCTAACGCCAGAGACGAGGTTCAGGGGAAAGTGGTATTGTCCAACCTGCAGACAGCTACCCCATTGTCAATTATGATATATGCTTGTATGGTATCTACTGCTTTTTTGAAGTATTCGTTGTTGGTCGAAAACAAAAAAAAATGGCTAATTTGATCAAATAGAGCCAAGTTTTGTATGATTAATTTAATTTATAAATCCAAACTTGGCATTCAATTAAACAAGATAAATATGAAGAGCCTGTATATGTATTCAATTATTTTTGATAAAAGTAATTCAAAATTAACCGATATTTACCCCCCTCTTCATAGGAGATTTGAATTTAGATTTATTATTATATCGTGTATACATTTATCGTTAAACTATTCCTATGCTATTTTATTTTCTTACTTATCCTCATAATTTCCAAACAAAGATAAACAACTTTCCTTTTCTATTATCCTCAATCATTTTATTTCCTTCAATGTTTTAAACATATCTCTTCATTTTATCCTCAATCATTTTATTTCCTTTTCTTACTCTTTATTTTTTACAATTATTTTCTTTTATTCAATATTTTAAACATATCTTAAAGGTCCTTTATTTATGAATTCTCTTTTATTGTTGTAGTTTTTCTAATTTATAAATCAAATTAAACGTTATTTTATTTATAATTTCTTGTTTAAAAATATATTGTTAACATATTAGCCAGGTCAAATATTCCAGATTTAATTATTTTGTATGCTATGGGGAAGGAAAAAAGAAAGAGAAGATATCGACTTGATTTTCTATTGGCTAAATACTTAAATTCTAATACTTAAATTCGTTGATAAATTTTATTACTTTGATTCTATGATACATTTAATTTTTTTTATATATCAAATATTTAAATTTATAAAATAATATCAATTAAATACTTTAATTTAGATTAATTAAACATCTATTGAAAAATGTAAAAATTATTATTCTAAAAGTTTTAATAATAATATATGAAATCAATATTTTGGATACAAAGTTAAAAAATTGTAAAAATTATTATTATTAATAATGTGAAAAGGTATACTATAATATCAAATTTTGTTATTTTAAAATGCACAATATCTATAAAATTTAAGGTGTCTGAATTAAAATTAGAAGGTGAATTTATATATTTCATCCAATAAACTGAATTCAATCATCGTTCATCTTCTTGATGGCACAACCTTCAATAAACATTTTCCTTTTTGTCGTGATAGAAAGGGCATAACGGTCATTTGGTGTTCTGAGCTTTGGACTGTTTGAAATCACAGGAACGAAAAGGATAAGAGAGCGGGAAAGGAAAATTGCAAACTTTTCGTTTTCGAGCGAAAACTGTCAAGACAAAGTTTTTTATTTTAAATGACGAAACTAACCTCAACCACCTACTAAACAGCTGACAGATCGAGTAAAGGCGCGCGATCCGATGACCGCTTGTTGGCAACTGAAGAATTTATGTATTATTATTATTATTAATACTCTAGTATATAACGATTTTACTGTAAACTCGAGTTAATTTAATTATTATATATTAAAATTATAATAAAATAATTAAATATATTAACAATAACTGCATTTATTAAAATATAGGTTTTTTTTTTTTTTTTTAATTTTAACCATCGGCATTTATTAAAATTAGGTTTTTTTTTTTTTTAATTTTAACCATTCATATCTAAGTTTTTAAATTAGGTTAGAATTAATTTAATTTCAACAAAAGTTTAGACGTTTGTCCCCTGTTTCCAAATGTTTAGAGTTTTCGCTATCTATCTCAAGCCGAATGAAAGAAGAAGTAATATTAAAATTTTAAGTTAATGAATGTGATAAATTTAGGTTTTAGAGTTGAATAAATTTATTTTTATAGAGCTTTGATCTTTTATCACTCTTCATGGTATTGTTATTATTACTTTATTCATGTTTATATTTACAATAAAAATACACATTGATGGTTTTAGCTATGCAATTAATGTTATTTTTAGCTATGCAATTATATCCCATAATATTGTTTTTCACAAGGATAAAAATATTGATTTCCTTTAAAAATTTAGAAGAGAAAGTGTGAAAAAAAATATTTTCTACCGAATTTCCAAACAAAGAAAAAAAATATATATTTTTTACTATTTTTTTTCTTTTTCTTTA
This sequence comes from Jatropha curcas, assembly GCF_014843425.1. Next base: position 1,089,672 of record NW_023590973.1, read on the forward strand.
TAACTTTATATATTCTAGAATTTCGGGATGGCATCTTAATTTGCAAAGGCAAAAAAAAGGAATTCGAAGGACTCTTCTTTTAATAGTCTAATATCTTCAAGCGAATTTAGAGAAGGTAGAAATGGTTCAAAGTGTAGAATACAGGCTGGCAGGACGAGCGCGATAGAGAAGGCAGAGATAGCGGGCGGAAATTTCAGAGAAAGATTGAAATTTCAGACGTATTCCACTCCATAAAAACAAAAGCCAGGAAAAGGAAAACTTAGGACAGCCCTCAGCCTCAGGGCTCTTAATTAGACCGGCATTTAATATTATCGAATATTAAATAAAAACCCTAAAACAAATATTAGGGCATTATACTTTTCAATAGATACTCTGTGGACTGTTTTACACCACCCAGAACAGAAAAAAAAACCCTCTTAAGAAACAAATATTTGACAAAGAGTTGGTCCCAAATTCCTATTCTTTTTTTGTTTCCAATTGTCCTGAAATTGAGGAGTTTCTTTTTCTTGTTACAGTAGCAAAGCTTTGAGAGGAGGTCATACTGGAAAGAAGAAGCATTTAAAGATCCATTTGTAAAGAGTTGGTCTATTAATTTTTTATTTGATTTTCGATTTATCTTTTTATTATTTTTTGAAAACGAAAAGAAAAGAAACTACCTTTCAAGTTACTTGATTGTAGGTTATTAATGCTTGTTATATGGTTTCAGTTTTCATTTTGGATAGCTTTTTTCATTCTGAGATTTTGGCTTATAGGAGAATTTCAATAAACCCATTTTGCTTAATTTGAGCCATTTAATTGGTAGATTCCCCTTTACTTTAAGCAGAAAGCAAGGAATTTCTTTTTTAGTTCAATTGATGTAGTTTTCATTTGGAATATTCCGTATATTCTGTTTATTCTAATTGATTTTGTGTCAGGGTTTAAAGTTGCTTCTTTTTGGTTGTGTTCTACCATGAAAGATGTATTTTTATTTTCATCGCTTCTTTTCGGTTCAGAGAAAATTGACGAAAAATAAAATTTTTGTTCTTGGATTTTATGTTTAATGGAATTTTTTCAGGTCCTTAATGAATTAACTGTTAAAAGATTTGCTTTTTGGTCTTTCTATTAATTGAAACATCCATATTTTCCTTAGGAATGCTTAGTAGAAAACTACTTTATGCTGATTATCTTAAATAAACCCATTGTTTTTAAACCCATTTGCTAATTTGAGCATTTAATTGGTAGCTTTACTTTAAGAAAGCAAGATTCTTTTAGCTTCAATTTATGTAGTTTCATTTGGAATTTTCCGTATATCTGTTCATCCAATGATTTTGTGTCGGTTAAAGTTGCTTTCTTTTGTTTGTTCTACCCATGAAAGATGTATTTTTTATTTTTCATCCTTCTGGTTTCAGAGAAAATGAGAAAAAATAAATTTTGTTCTTGGATTTTTAGTTAATGAATTTCAGTCCTTAATGAATTAACTGTTAAAGATTTGCTTTTTAGGCTTATAATTGAACATCCATATTTTCCTTAGGAATGTAGAAACTACTTTTGCTGATTATCTTAATAACCCATTTGTTTTCAGATAAAAAATGGGTAGAAATCTCAGTCCAGTGCTACGGCGAGAATTGGCAAATCTTGACAAAGATGCTGATAGTCGTAGATCAGCAATGAGAGCATTGAAATCATATGTGAAAGGCTTGGATTCTAAGGCAATTCCTCTTTTTCTTGCACAAGTTTCTGAAACCAAAGAAAGTGGTTCAGTGTCTGGGGAGTACACTATTTCACTCTATGAAGTTCTTGCCCGTGTCCATGGGGTCAACATTGTTCCTCAAATTGATAGCATAATGACTACCATTATCAAGACCTTGGCTTCAAGTGCAGGGTCTTTTCCACTTCAACAAGCGTGCTCTAAAGTGGTACCAGCAATTGCAAGATATGGTATGGATCCAACAAACACAGACCAAGAAAAGAAGAGGCATATAATTCATTCTCTTTGTAAGCCTCTCGCAGAAGCCCTATTAGGTTCTCAGGAAAGCCTTAGTTCTGGGGCTGCCCTTTGCTTAAGAGCTCTTGTGGAATCAGATAACTGGAGGTTTGCTTCAGATGAGATGGTGAATAAGGTTTGTCAAAATGTAGCTGTTGCTTTGGAGGAGAAGTCTACCCAGACTAATTCGCATATGGGCTTGGTTATGGCTTTGGCAAAGCATAATGCTTTAATAGTTGAAGCCTATGCAAGACTGTCAATACAGTCTGGCTTGCGTATTTTGAATGCTGGTGTTGTAGAGAGTAATTCTCAAAAAAGGTTGTCTGCTATTCAAATGGTCAATTTCTTGATGAAGTGTTTAGATCCTAGAAGCATATATTCAGAGGTTGATTTAATAATTGGGGAGATGGAAAAGTGCCAATCTGATCAGATGGCTTATGTTAGTGGAGCTGCTTTTGAAGCTTTGCAGACTGCGAAAAAGATATCTATAGAGAAAGAATCAAAATTTGAGAAGAGTCCTGGCTCAGTTACTGGTTCAAACTTTGGTAGGAGAGACAACAAATCGAGGAGGAATCAATCTCCTTCTGGAACTCATTCTCCAGTATCCATATCACCTGAATCACAGACTCTTGATTCCTTTATTGAATATGACTCTTTGGCTGAGTCTCCTATTTCAACTAATATGGAGTATGACCGAAGGAGTGTGAACAGAAAACTATGGAGCTATGAGAATGGAGGGGTAGATGTATCTCTCAGTGATGGTTTGTTTTCAGAGTTGGCTCGTGGAAATCCCATTGATGATGCATTTTCCAATCACTCTGAGCATAATGAGCTTGCTGAAAGTGAAGGAGACTATGCTGGAGATTTTGGAGGGTTCATACCAAGAACTCCTAGAAATGGATTAAGGAGTACTACTCCCAGTCCTCAGGTAATTTTGCTAACACATTTAAAAACAAGTTGCTTGTTTCGCTTTCTTTCAGTTTTATATATCACATTCAGCTAAGAAGTGAATGGAATGATGAAAAGTGGAAAAAAGAAAGAAAAATGAAAATAAAGGAAAAGTAGTATGTTTAAACTTCTGCCAAAGTTTTCTAAATATTGTTTTAAAAAAAAAAAAGTATTTTGAAATATTTTCAAGGGTTTTTGAACTTTTTATCAACTGGCATTAACTTAAATTTGTGGTCTGGTTGGTACGAGATGGACATATTTCTTGCCTATTATCTCCATTGCAGTAGCATAGGTTTTATTTGAAAAAGGTTACCAATTTTGATACAGTTCAGATATTAGAGTATATAGCCCAGATTCCTTTTTTGTCGATACATGTTAGTTTGCTTTTGCTCCCTTGCAATCCAGTTAAAGAATGAATATAAATCATTTTTAATTATATGTTCAACTCTTCATTATTGCTAACATTAATTGTGTTGCTTTTCTTTGTTTGTGCTTCAGAGGTCACGCTCCCATATAAATGTTGACAACATTAATATGTTCACGACTCCAAGAAAGCTCATTCGCTCACTTCAGGATCCTAATGATATGGATTCAGACTTCTCTGAGAAACAAAGCAGAAGGTTTATGAGTCCATGCCCAAACAAATTTGATTATAGTCCAAATATGAAGTTCAGCAGAAATGGCTTTCAACATAATGTAGGTTATGAGGTTGAAGAGAACAGAAACTTTTATGCTGGTACTGAGCTATTCCAAGATACTTCTGAGTCAGTGTCATCAACGGATGATGTTCCAGTTGACACTAAGGTGCAAGTATCTTCTGCAAATAAAGATGATACTCCAAAGTTTCACAGTGGGAAGGGCTACCGGAAGAAGCCTTATAGGTTGATTATAGGCCTGTTTTTTGCTCTTCTTGCAATTTTTACCTCAATAATGTGGATTGATACTCAGGAAGGTCAACATCTTGTTCCAACTTAGTTAAGTCGTTGTTGTATTGAAATGGTTTAGCAGACTTCAGTGAATCATTGTGAGAAACTGAGAATACTATGGTCTCCGTTCAATATTAAACAAGTTGTTCCAACCCTTAGTTGGATGCTTGAATAGATAAATTACTTGTTTTGGCTTAACATAGTATTGCTCCTTTAGAACAATTTAGTGTTTTAATATGTTTTGTTCAATTGTTTTAAACTATTGTTAAGGGAAATGGGAGAAATCTATACACTGTACATGCATGTATTGCCTTTAGGATCTCCATCACAAGCTTGTGAGCAGCAAAGTTTCTTTTAACACAAGTTTCTATATACAAATTACAAGCAGATTCATCAATCATTAATCATAAATTAGGGTTATGCAAATGCTGTCCACCTGTCCACACTTCTCCTGGACTCAAAATTATTGGTTTAAGCATTGCTGATGATCCTACACATATATAAGAATACATGCCATAGCTGTCATTGTTTGAGCCAGGACTAAACATGTACAGTTCATCGAACCCATTCCTTCCTATCACAACTGAGTTTCTTCTACCCTGTTTTGTGAGGCAAAATGAAAAGCAACTGTCAAAATATTGAAGCAATGGGAGAAGTGAAAAAAGGGAAAAAATAGGAAAAAGAAAATACCCTGTCAATGATTGTGAAATCCCGTGGTGCACTGGTGTAAATCCTGCTCATTTTCTCAGTTAAATTTTTATAGTTGTCAGTCTCTTCACCCTCCATTTCTTCTTCATTTTCTATTATTTGCCCGTCTTTTCCCTCGCCGGATTTCTTATTTTTTGTACCCCAACCAGAAAAAAAATCTTTGAGCCCCGCATTATCCCTTGGTCTTCCAAAACCATACTGGCGTTCTTTGCTAAGTTCAGGAGGAACTATGCTGAAATTTGATAATAATATAGGTCGGTTAAAGAAATTTGATGCCTCTAACCCATATGCATAAGTTGCTTCTGGTGTGCTTACTGTCAAATTACTTATAAGCGAACCCATAAATTGGATCGATGAAGATTTTCTGTTTGAGACTACAAGTTGTGAGCTTAAGGTGTCTTCGGTGAGGCTCATAATGTATCTTAGATCAATCATGTCCTCTGCATCCGTGTTTATCAGTTCAACCTGCATTTCACAACTTCCAATTCAATCATTACTACAACAAGTATCGGATTTTTAACAGCAAGTGAAGTCCATATTTCTTTAATTGCTAGGACTAAAAGATTAAATCTTTTAAGAATTGACAGTAACATAGAAAGACCTGAAAAGAGTCTTGAGGAGTTCCTCTGACAGAATGAAGAGCCCAGCTACTTGGAGACCATGAAGTTTCATTATCACTACCAAAATTGAAGGCTAATGATACCCCTCCTTGTATAACAGGACTACCATCTTCTCCTTCTGATACAGATGTTTGTAGCAGCTCAACTGTACCGCCATGCCACATATGTGCCTTGTATGATGTGATCAAGCCACTTGGTAGCATTAAGGTTGCTGTGCTTCCATTCTCCAATCCTATTTTGGCTAAGCAGCTAGCACCGATATCTTCAAAAGAGACTCCATCACCACTGAACTCTTCTTCTAAATAGTCTACGTTTATCGGTTGGTATGGAATTTGGGCTACTGAAGGAAGCTTGAGTTCTCTCTTCTTATTATAGTATTGAAGAGAAACAGAGGGAAAGTAAGATTGGAAAGAAAATGGAGAATTTTTAGTTGCGCAGAAGATAGGAGAAAAGTTCAATGAAAATAGACAACTGGAAGTCATTCTGTTTTGTTAAACCCTTTCTTGTTTTGGAATCATTAAGCACAAGATATAAGTGCATTGATATATCTTCTGTGCATAATGAAGAGGGAAAAGGAAGTTGTCGGTGGCCCACTTATCCATGTCTTGCTTGCTGTTGGATAACTCAGCTAACCCTTTTGGTTGGTTCTAATTGAAAACTAGAAAGATATTTTTTGAAATATATATTTCCACTGTATTTTCTAGTTTTTGACAGGTTTAACTTCTTTTACTGCTATTCAATTCCCAAGTTGTTGGCCAAGCATTCAACCTTATCCTTTCAGGTAACAGAAAGAAATTACCCAACTTATTTTTTCATTATTCTTCTTTCCGGATCGGCACATTTCAATGCTATCACTTTTATAAATACACAAACTGATTCTGATACTGTCTACAGTACCAAATTTATGTTTTCTGAATTGGTTCATAACTTTGCATCGACAGAACAGGATAACTTTTGTGGGTTTAAATAAAAAGAAGAGCCTCAAGGAACAATGGACTATAATGACATTTCTTGAGTAACAAAACTTTCTGATTACAATATTTATTCTAAGAAAAGCAAACCAGAGAAACTGTAAAAGAAAAGGAAAATGAATCTATAGTTTTATATAATTACAAATTATCATGTTCAATAACCTGTGCCCCTTTCCACTTTTCACCTGGTTTGACAACAACAGGCACCAGCATTGCAGCAGGGCCAGTGCAGATAAAATAATCCTTACCATATTTCTCTGACAAGGAACCTGGGCTGCCTATATATGTGTCTTCGAAACCCATCCGAATAACCCTAAAGAAAAGCTCAAGTCCCTGAAATAGGGTAATTAGGTTTGCACCATTTCTCTTTAGTATAAGGAAATCACATGTTTACTGTATTGCTATGTTCAGTATGCCTAATAGAATGTAATGCAACAGAAATACATTTTTAGTTCAAAAAATTAAACTAAAACTGCATTGATTTTGTCAAGACTTGGAAAAGAAAAGCATATTATCGCACTATATTACATTTTATTACAGGATACCGAACATTGCCTAACTGTATGATCTTTGGACAAGAAATAAGAATTAAAGAACTTGTTACCTGATCAAGGGTCTCATATTTTGAAGGTGGAGTGTTATAAATTGGTTTTAATCTCTCTTGTGGTGGAGCAGCATAAATTCTACTAAACTTATTCTTCAAAATAGTGAAGGGCACATCTTGAACTCTCCATATGCCCGGTTTATCTTCAGGCTCAGAACTAAAATCAAACAATCCAGCAGACTCATTTTTCATTGCTTCACCGGGGGATAAGATTTCGAAAGGTGAAGATAGAGGAAGATATGGGCAGTAAGAGCAACCTTCGAACCCTTGGATTGCAGCCTTTCCTCTTTTCTTGAATTTGAGATGACTTAATATAGCACTAGTTAGAGTCACAGGCTTGCGGCCATTGTTCTTTACTATCACTGCAGTTGCTATGCTCAATGGATATAATGAAACGATGTATGTTATATCAAGAGTTCCAGTAGTAGAGCTCAGTTCCACCTGCAAGAAATCAATCAAAACAAGCATTGACCAAAATTGGATATTCATTCTTTTAGTTACTTTGCAACTGGAAAAAAAAATGCAGGTGTTGTATAAATGAAAATTGTTGTAAAATTTTCATGATTATTGTTTGGTATGAAAGAAAATGTTCATTCCACTTTCATGAATTTAATTTTGTGGATTTCAACACAACTAAATTGAATTATGTCATTTGTACCAAACAAGGGTAAATGTGAATGCTCATCCATTGTTTAACCCTTTTTTTTTTTCTTCTTTTGTTTCTTTTTCCTTCAGAATGAACTTTTCTTTCTTTGAAATTCTTTCAAGAACATAAAAATGTCGAACGGGGAATACTAATCAGGAAGTGGAAGTCTCTCTCTTTAAGTTGATCCAGGCTCATGTTTCTTCTCCAATTTCATTCAAATTCTTGGCTTAAAAGCTATAATTGTTCCCAAAATTCTTCTTCCTCATTTTCTTCATTACTGAACTAATTGTATTAAACATGCAATACAATTAATTTCAGGAACAATAAATGGGTTGAGCAGAAATTGAAAATGTAATTAAGCAAGTACCTGGAGAGCATCAATGGCATCAGAATCAACATCTTTGACAGTCCATTGAGAAGAAGAAATGAGTGACCCTTTAGAACCAGATTCAGAAGCATCATTGATGATTAAACCAATACCACCTCTAGTTTCGCTAGAATCTATACTTGGGACTGTATAAAGAATTTCATGAAAGCCATCATCTTTCCAATAAACTTTAGGCTTGTAGGAAGTGACATGAGCATTAGGTATTTGAAGCCTTAAAGAACTGCCATTTCTAACTGTTAGTTCAACAAACGGGATACTGTTCGACTCCAAGAATTTGATACCTTTTCTACCGAACTTCTCTTCAAGAATTTCAGGAGTTGGGGGAGAGGTGGCTGTGGAAGATGATGAAGTAGCTTTTACTATGGTGGGTTTGGGAAGAGAGAAGGACAGAAGAGAAGCCATGGAAGAGAAGGAACACAAACCAGTAACTTCAGTTTAGCAGGCTCATCCTTACTGAAACAGCTGTTTTTGTTTGGATTTGTACTATTTTGGCTTTATATTTGCAATTACTAGTACTACATTGGTCAAGCATACTTTACCATCTCTGCACCCTTTAAGATTAAATTTGGTATTATTGGCAGTAGCATATTATAAACTTCCCTTGCATAAATATCTAAGAAAAATTTAATTTATTTTTTGGAAACACACTTTATTGCTGTATGTAATACTATACCAAGTGAATCTTTAAAATTGTGTATCTTAATATCCCCAAAAAATAGAAATACCTCAGCCAACTAAGGAATTGAGAATGTGAACCTTAAACATGGCAACAAGCACGTCAAAATGAAATATGTTAAGTTTTAAAAATTAATTTTTCAATAATATTTAAAAACTCTAAATAAAAATCTTGAATTTTAATTTCATCAAGGCTTGGCTTTTAGATGATGTGTAAATAAGCATATGATTAAATAGTTTAACACATATAAACACTAAAAATCACTTATTTTACATGCATAATAATATCATCAATCAAACACAACCTAAGCAAATTGTAAGCCAAGAATCAAAGAAGCGCTTGATCGTAAACGAGACTTCCCTCCCTCAAGTTCTACTTATGGCAATAACCAAATTAAGTCAACGACACTTAGTTGACAACAAATACATCAACTAACAAAAATTATATGAATTCACCACCAAAAATGGCTCAAAGCACCTGTGCAAATACATTTTTCAGTTGAAGCTAGGGCACTGATACAAGTACTTCCAGACCATCATCACAACCACCCACCACACTAGTTTTGGATTAGGAGTAGCATATACAAAGTAATGGTCTCAAAAGTTTCTTCAACAGTAAACAAAATTGTCTAGGCATGAACCTTTCGGCATCTGTAGGAAAAGAAAACGGTGCCAAACCAAGTACAGGATTCTGCCGAAAGACGCATCTAACAGCCACGCACAAAACTAGTCATCATCCATTCCTGCAGGGGCGTCTCGCTTTGGATTTGGACCACCGGCTGGTTTTGCCATTATAATCTGCAGAATAAAGGAAGAAAAATTGAACTAAAAATTTTGAATTCAAAGGAAAAGTAACAAAATTAACCAATCAAAACTCAGCAGAAAGTAACCAACAAAATTATCAGATAAACATGCACCTAAATAATCAGTACATAAAAATATAAAACCAAGTGAAGAATAATATGCTCAAGGTCCAATGATCTGAGCAGAAATGAACATAAAAATAATATTAAAGCAAAAATGCAACACTAATCACAAATAATATACCTGGTCTACTCGCAATACAGTGCATGCAGCATCTGCAGCATATTTGAGAGCAAAAAACCTGGAAAAACAAAAAGAAAAAGAAAAAGAATATGAAACTTGTACAGTGAATAGAATATAATATTTTAGCTCCACACAATATAATTTCAACTCTAGACAGGTCAGATTATCACTAAAATCTAACCCAACACAGTTAGTTACTCTGAAGACCTTACAAAGGTTGATAAAGTGGAAATATTTGAAGTGTTGGTGGGTTGGGGACAAATTCTGGTTGCTAAAGATCCAGGTCCCTATATTAAAAAACCTCTAATCAGGGGCGGAGTTAGGATTTAAATAGAAGGCAGGGCAAAGTCCTAAGAGCAAAATTGAAGGGGGGAAAGTGATTAACATAACATAAAATTTCTTAGTTGTCCAAGGTTAAAGTTCCATGGAAATCAAAGGAAATTTTTTATTTTTTTTTTTCCAAAGACAAAGGGGGGTCAATTGAACCCCTTCCTTCAGTTGCATGTAGCTCCACCCCTGCCTCCAATTCAGAGTTACCACTGAACAATGGTGATTAACACTAATCATCCATCATCAAGGCCAATTTGTTCATAATGCCAATATTGCATAGAAAAGTCACAAAATGGAGGATAAAGAAGCATACTTCGTGACATAAAGGTCCCAAATATTCATGGTTGCCACATCTTTACAAATTCCTTCCTCCAAGTCGATGCCCACTTTGCTATTTCCAGAAGCATGTTCAGCATAGAGAGATGATATGATCTCCATTGCATTAAGACCAGCATTCTCAGAAAGTGTTTTAGGTACCATCTCAAAGCTCTCAGCAAATTTTGCAATAGCATATTGATCCAATCTGCAAGGCCGAATAATTTTATCACAAGGAGATCAAGTACTCTCCAGTTTGTTAATAATCTCCAAAACTCTTGGAGGAAGCGCCACATAGTCATATGAAGTAACTACAACAAAAGGGGAGAGATGAAGAATTTCAAGAAATAAATTACCCTGTTTCTTTAAAAGAGAATTCCTTCAGTCTTCTAGCCAACTCAATTTCAGTAGCTGCAGCTCCAGGAACTATACGACTGTCCCTACACATTGCCTGACAATAAGATGTAGGAATAAGGCTGTATTGTTACCTCAAGTTTAAATAGATAGAAACAAATTAAATTCACAGAATTTCAATAAAAATGCCAACAGCTTAGGTTTTGACTGCTTTAAGAGAATCATTTTCAAGGTCCACGGGATCTATAACAATTAACAATAAACATTGGAGAGAAAAAAAACCCATTGCAAAAAATATTTAGCAACAACCACCTTATAAGTGTTCACTCCATCGTCTACAGCTCTTTCAAGGTCTTCTAATATACTATCGGTGCTTCCACGTAAAACAACAGTGCATACAGAGTTTCCACCTTCTTCATTTTTTACAACTGTGACCTACATAAATATAAATATATAATATATTAAAGATGAGAAAAAGAATAACAGACGAAAAATAGTGACAAAATGGCACAACTAGAAAAGGAAAAGAAGCACAAAAAAAACCAAAATATTATGCCCAGCTATTTGAACATACCCTAACACCGCCAATTTCCTCAACTGAAATGGAATCCGCATAACCCAAGTCATCTGGATTGGGTTGACTAAGTTTCAACTGTTGCAAGAATAAAAGGCAGATAAGGTAGGATCTACAAGAACTTTCAGAAAGTATAAGCTGAAATAGCTCTTACAATAGCAACAGAACCCGTAGTGCGACAAAAACGCCTCAATTCAAACTTTGAGCTAATCTTCAACACCATGAGCCTGCAAGCATGAACGCTGGAAATTAGAATTATATAAAACTAGATTATTGAGGCAGTCAAAGACAATACTCAACATCCCAATATTTGCACTCAACCAATATTTTACTCCTTAATAATTGAATCAACTGATTACTAATATTAATGTGACTATAATTTGTCTAATACACTATCCAATGGCATGTTAAGAAGTTGCATATTCAGATGGGTCTGGTAGAAAAGGAGGTGAGTGGAAATTCACTATACTTGTAGCGTTCACAAAAATGCAAAGCCATTTCTCCAACAGCTGCTCCACTAACTATCACTTTGGCACCAGAATCTGCAACAGCTTTAATGAGCTCCTCAACCTTCGCTTCTTCAGTTTTGGCATAATTTTCTAGCTGCAAGGCCAAGTAGGTGCAGGAAATTGTAAAAATAGCAGAACAACCACTCAATCCATGAGCTTGTTATGCTGCAAAATGTATAACCTCCTGGGAATACTAAGCAAGCAATGTTGCAAACGAAAAAGCAGGAAAAACAAGCAAATGTGAATTTCCTCAAGGTTACCTGGTCAGCAGAGTGAATTAGGACAGTTCCTTTGGTTTCAGTTGCTGAGGTATCAACACCTCCAGCAAAAACAGCAACCTAAGCAAGTACAGCAACAAAAATTAAAATTTAAAGTTCATAAATTCATGCTAAAATTTTGTCACAATGTCTTGAAGTCAAGTCTGAAAGCAAACTCCAATGTCGACAAGTTGAAGAATATAATTAGAGGAGAGAATCTTTAGAATTAGAGATCTGATTTGTTGTTCAAAATGTTTAGAAATGTTTCTTTAGGTTTGGATAAATGATTCACACTTCCAAAAATTAAAAGTAGAAGCCTAGATAAATCAAATGACAAAACTTACCAGCAAACATAAGCAATCAACTGAACTTGAAACTGAAGCTTTTTGTTTCATCAAAAACTCTTAATATAACTAGTTGACAAGTGTATGATTAATTCTTGAGCTTTCATCTTAGATTACTTAAGAACTAAAGCTCAAAATTGGAAAATAATCCTAGCTAAAAGTGGAATCCTACACAGAAACATGAGACTACAAGAATAAAGAAAATTTCAGCATCATCACCCATTTGCTAAAATGACAAATCCATTCTAGTGGTAATATAAATATCTAGAAAATAATCAGTGGCATAATTTTAACCTTCCACGGAAATTGAATTGCTCCATCAGTGTAACAAAGTATTTGCCATTAATCATTCTCGAGGAATGGACCACCAATATGGCAAATCAAAGCAATGTAAAACTGGAAAAAATAGATACAACATTGGAGAATTACACACCATTTCTAGTTATTCCATTTAAAGTTGTAAATCTGAATTTAAATTGGAAAAATATAACTTCAAACCCTAATTCAAGCAATGGTCATCTAATATAAAAACCAAACAAGATTTCCTTTTTCTTTTTCTACACAACAACAAAAGGCAACAAGTTCCTAATATGGCATCGCTGATAAAGATTCCTGACAAGTTTCGTTTAATGTTGACAGCAAAAACATAGAATAGACAAATGAGTGCTTACCTTTGCCTTCTCCACTCTCTTTATAGTACCCACAGCGTCAGTTTTCAATACCATTCCACGTACTATTGTACAATCATGTAAACCACCTCCAACAAGCTTAGCAACACGGACATTATCAACGTTGAAGTTTGCCGGGTTCTTGGGACATACTTGTATGCATGCCTATAATACAACCCAAGTGAGACAGAACATTCAGATAAACAGCTTATATAGAAAAATCAGTTGAATATAATAAGGAACTGTGCTATATACATACATCAGCAATAAGTTTACATAAAACTTCTTCTTGTCCAAATTGCTTACTAGCAATAGCAGCCCTCATTCGAGTAATGACATGTTCCTTATTTCTCACATCCATCGTTTCAGACTCTTTCTCTACCAGTTCATCCAAGATTTCAATTGCCTGCGATTTTAATTTATATTAAGCACAAAAAAAGAGAAGGCAAGCCAAAGATAGAACTGAGACTACACAAATAATTAGCAAACCTTGGTGATTGCTTTGTTATATCCACTAATGATCTCACTTGGGTGTAGTCCCATCCTAATAAGCTCCTCTGCATTTTGAAGAAGCTCACCAGCGAAAGAAATTGTCAAGTTAGCCCCATCACCAATTTCCTCTTGTTGAGCCTTACCAGCTAATACCAAAATTTTTGCTGCTGGATGCTGAACCTCGAGTTCATTAACAATAGTTGCTGCATCATTTGTTACAAAGAGCTTGTCCAAATGATTTATAACCATCTTATTCATACCTGATGACAAAAACCATTAACAAACTATCTCAAAAACAAAGCGCAAATGTAATTAAAGGAAACAAAGTCTAGATCCAAAATCTCTAGAGAAATGAGAAGAATGTGTACCATTAGGGCCGAGAGAGGTGCGAGTAATAGTGGATAGTTGCTTGCAGGCATCGATATTTTTGAGAACGGCTTCATCGAGACCAGAGAGATGCTTGTGTCCCTCTTTTAGCATTGCTTGTATTCCATATGGCTGCATTGAGAACCCCATTTTTCACAAATCTTTGACAAATATGTAGGCTCACCGATTTCTTCTCTGTCTTCTTGTTCTTCTTCGAAGTTGCAGTGTGAAAGAGAAAAACCCTAGAAATGAGTTTCTCTCGGTCAGTGATCAGTGTGGCTCTATGTAGAGGAACTAGGGAAATGTTTCACCAGAATGCCCTAGAACTTTTGGCTCTCCCTCCCTCTCTTTAAATTGAACGGCGTCGTTTTATTTTTTATTTTTTAAACTAAATCTATAGATAAAATTCAAAGGTTTACAGGTCATTTACCTTGCCCTTTTTGTAGTAAAATATGTAAGAATATTCAATATAAATTTAAAATTTAATAATTGCGTATAAAAAAACAATTTGGGACTAGTTCTTCCATTAAAAAAAATCGATCTAAATTCTGCCCCATTTCTTTTAAAATCATATATTCTTTTTTCATTTCTTAATTCTTTTTTTTATTTAATCTCAAATTATATCAATAAAAAATACCTTCATCCTCACATATTTCATTTTTATTTTTATAGCATCAATTATATGTTAAGAAAATAATAATATAAAAAAATGATATATATATTTTTAATATAAATATATCGATTAATCAAACAGGTTTTACAACATATATTTTCCTTGACTGATTTAACTTTTTTTTGTTTTTCTTGATCAACATATTACTATGCATTTTAAGAAAAAAATAAAGCATGGTCTTATATTAGAAATTTGGATTAAACTTGAAGCTTTCAAATTTTCTAAAGATAAAAACCATGCACTCAAATATGAAAATTACTTCCAATCATCAAAAGAAGGCTACAGAAGAGACATAAAACTAACAATTAGAAGAGAAAGATCTTTGAAGGTCTTTGAGCAGGCCATACTACAAAAGAACAAAGAGGTCTTTCTTTTGGTTTCAAACCACCAAATCCATTACCTAACCTATGTGAATGCTGATAGTTAATTAGCAGATTCACTATCAGTATTATGAAACCCACTCATTACAACTACCCTATAATTCTACCCTAAAATGGAATTTTTAACACCAAAAATTAGCAGGCACTTGCAGACACACTAAGGAACTGCTTTATTTTCAGATGACGCAACATGCTTGGCAATTTTGGGGGAGTTATCAACTGCTGAATTTGATCCATTCTCTTCTAGCAGCTTCAACTCTCCGTTCATCTTCCCCACTTCAACGGATGCTGCACCTGTTGATTCCCTCAATACACTATCCATTGATTTTTGTGAATTCTCTTTTCCCACACTTGCAAATTTCTCTTTATTATTTGCCAAATCATCCTCACGCTTCCCATCCGAAACCTTTTTTTTTTTTTTCAAAAAGAAAAAATTAACAAGCTTGGTCAGGCTTCAAGAGGGACTTCGAGGGTAATAATTAACGAATATATCAAATAAAAAAGGACAATATGAATATTAAACTTGCACGCCTATAACAAATAAAAAAGTAAAAGAGACCAACAAAAAGAATAGATAAAGTAAAGAATGGTAAGCACATCCTACCTGTTTTTGAATCTTTTGCTTAGCCCTTTTCTCCTGCATAATCCTTTCACGAGCTGCATAAAACCCAAAATCATCCAAGATGGATGTCTTGCCTTTATGACCCTTAAAAATTTTAAGAATCTGAATACCTTTCTCGAGAATCACCTACAGTATCAAACAGCCATTAAAATTAGAAAAGGTTAACCAAAAATAGAATGGAGAAAGAGGAGGAGAGAACTCATCTACCTCTTGTGTATCCCTACTATTAGTGACAGGCTTGTTCTCATTGTTTTCAAGCGTTATGTGCCTCAAAGAACTATTTGGTACATCCTTAATTATATGCCACTTCACAGGGAAGCAACCAATCCACTTCTCCTGTTGCCAATACTCCACAGTTTTGTTAAAATCAACTGACCCCTTCATCTCCGCCAAACCAACAAATTGTCCACTAGTGTTGACCTAAAAGAAGAAGAACAAATTAATAAATGCTTGGAACAACTACAAAATATACTTAGTAGGTGATACTAAACTGCTAGTACTTACAGAGAATAGTAGAAATACAGGATAGGTGCCAGGATTTTCCTTGGCTTCATTGTAAGCTGCATCCAGCTTCTTATTCCCATTAGGTGTGCTTGCCCATACACCATATTTGATGCTTTTATGAACATCATCCTCACTGTATGATTTAATAACAAAGAATTTTGCTTTTGAGTAATCCTCAGGAAAATCCTCCCTGTTGTACTGTTCCTTATCCGGCATTTGCAGCAAATTATCCTCTTTATTATTCTCGGCCAGTGGAAGGTTCTGCCCCTGAGAACCAAAATCTGTTTGGTTCTTAAAGCCCTTGGCCCTAGGTCCTCTATTCAACTCACTTAAACCATCTATGTTCTCATTGCCATAACCACGGTTCTTAGGTTTATATTTATTATCAACAACCACCCAATCACGTCCATTTGTCCATGAATTACCACCAATGGATCCAAAACTTGCACCGGCTCTGTATCCATATTGGCCATACATTCTGTTGTTAGGGTACATCAAGTTCATAGCTCCTGGAGCTTGCCCAAAGACAGGCATTGGTCTTGTAGGATGCAAATTCTGAGATTCGATCAATAAACAATCTTAATGAAACTGCCCTAGCAGATACTAATAAAAAATTACAAGAACTATTAGATGTCAAAAGTTGATAAAATCAGAAAACACAGAAGAATTTTTCCCCTCGTCATTTACCTAGGAAGCTTGAGTTAAACACAAAACACATGAGAATTATAACTATATGAAAGATCTCAAATAAGTATCCTAACCAAAAAAAGAAAATATGTGAACTTCACCTGTTTGAAGCAACCTAAATTATCTATAAGCTTCGTAATGAATGACAGATAGATTGCCTATTAATACATACCAAAGATGAAGAGAATCCATTGTTGATTGCATGTCCAGCTGGCCCATTTGAGAACATAGAGGCATCCAACCAAGGCATTGGTGACTGATATTGATCATATCCATGATAAGCTGGAGTGAATCCAGCTGGTAAGCCTCCCCTTTTGTAGGAATTGTTAAAATTTGAAGAAGACTTTTGATTAGTTGGTCTGAAAGGCTTTGGTCCATTACTTCTGTTTAAACTCCCACCGTTTAATGTAGTATTTGGGTTTCCTGCAGCTGTCACTACAGACAAAGCCCCTTTATCCACTGCAGCTGAAGCGGGAGCCTCTGTTTGGGAAACACTGCCTCTGTTGTGAGTATAAAGTGTGCCATTTGCAATTGGAGCCTGGTAAAAAGGACTAGGGTACTGATAATGCTCTGTTCCATATAGCTGGCCATCATTTCCCATGGTAGGGACAGTTGAATCTACTGAGGGGTATGTTCCAAAAGATGTATAACCATAGCCTTGAGGATACATAGCGGTCTCGTTATTGCCATAAATGCCCTACCAATAGACAAGAACCTGTCAATTTAAATTCAGACATACAAAATGTCAACAACAGTTTCTTCCCCACCTACAGTTTGTTGACTTACCTTTGCCAACACATGAACCAAAAAAATAAAGACTGACATATGGAAAATGCGGGAGATGATGAGAATGAGAAGGTAAAACATGAAGCAAACTTTACCGATTGAAACAAGCCAACAATACTCTACATAAATCTAAGCAAAAATTTCATCAAAGAAAGATAAAAATATGCCCAAAAAGTGAAAGCTACATAGTATAAGATTTTAAATGTTTCTGAATCAGTGCTGTGGAAGAAGCTGTACTTGAGAATTGAAGAATGCAATTCAATTAAATCTACTTCATCATGTGCAACTCAACAGCCCATCAAAAAAAAAAAAAAAGGATGAGAGCCACTCATAGAAATTTTTCAGAAAAATATAATTATCAATTCTTCCTTAAATCACCGTTTATGGACAATCTAATTATTAATATAGATGCATATACGAGTAAGAGGTAGAACTGATATGAGACTTCTCAACCTCATCATGATTAACATATCTAGAGTAGTCGTTCCACCCATTATCATGCCCATCATAACCTGAAGAAGGATGAACATTTTGCACCAGAGTGTTACTGACCCAAAAAAGTACAAGTTTAATGAACTTAAAATTTCAATTTTTACCCATTATGAAGACACCTTGTAGGGCAATAGCCTTAAAACTAAATTCACAGCTTACCTCCATAACAGTAGGCAGGCGATGGGTACCCACTAGGATAATAGTACGCGTTTTGGTCTACATGAAGATGGGTGGTAGACCGATTTAATGGCTTGGCTGTATTAGTAGCCAAGTCACTTGATCCATATTGACTAGTAGAGAGCTATACCAATCAATTTACCATATCATCAGACAAACTGCATAAGGGGAAAAAAACTAGCGAATGAAACAAGAACCTTGATTACCTTCTTTGCCGGTTCAGGAATTTCAATAGTTTTGGTCTGAGAATCTAATGACAAATTCTCCAGCATACCTGAAACCTCTATAACAGTAATAGTAAAGGATACAGCAAACTATGAGATAATCAATTCAACTCAAACTATTCAAATCCACTAAATACGCAATGTTGAGCACTTTCGCAGAAAGGAACCAAAAAAAAAAAAGTTATGAAAGTCAAAAGTATAACGTAAGATTATTCCTCACGAAATCCATGCTTAAACCCTAAAGAAACCCACACCCCAATCCGGAAAAAAAAAATCTTGACCAACCAACACATACTCACAATAAGCATGAAGATTATAGGAAACCCAATAGATATATAAGAATAAGTTTCTTGCATCTAACACCGAAAAATTAAAATTCTCAAATTTGAAAAAACAGATCAAATTCAAGAATATAAATTAACTCTAATAATCAATATCTATAGATAAACTCTAAGAAAACCCATGCTCCTGAACACAAAGAAAAAGAATTCGAGAATCAAAACTCTGATCTACCCACAAGCCAAGCACCGACATATAGACATATAGTCAGTCGAGCACATATATATGAATTAAACATGAAACAACGATCAAGATTTGAAAATAATAATAATAATAATAATAATAATAATAATAATAAAGAGTACCCAGATGAGAGGAGTTAGTAAGGATACGATCAGAAGGAGAAGCAACAGCTGCCATGACGATAATGATGAGATGGATTAACGATTCGGATTAGGAAGAAGAGAGAAAGAGACAATAACCCTAAGATTTAAAGGGAAGAGTATTTAAGAGGTGGGGGGATTTTCGGGCAAGAAAAAGAGGAAAGAGAGAGAGGCTTGAAGAAGGGGGTAGCCGCCAAAACCCAAGAGTTGGGGTTTTATAGACAAAAACATGAAACATATTTTACTTATAAGGAAAGAGAGCGTTTTAAATTGCACCACCGATTCACTTCTATAATCAGCAATTTCTTTTATTGAAAAATCTAAAATAAATGTTATATGGACGTGGTGTTTGTCCTTTTCTTTATCTTTTCTCTGCTTCGGGCCCAACGGTAGACGTAGACCTTGACCCAACGAATTAATGCCTCCATACCACCATGTTTTAGGGTTTTCTGTAACACCAGGCTTCATTTTGAGGCATTGGGCCTTGGCCTCATATTATTTTTTTTGACATGTGACACGTTTTTTTTTTTTTTCTTTCGAGCTTTTGTCTTCCTAACAAGTACGCTTACAAATTTCAAACTTACATTTTCACTCCTACACTGATTTAACAAGTCATGGCTTCTCTCCTCAACTAACGCTCTTGGTAATTACAAATTTCAAACTTACATTTCCACTCCTATAGTAATTGAATGGCTTATTACCTCAACCGAGACTATTGGCATATTAATGATAAACATGTTCTTTTTCTATAAAAATTCTAAGAAAATCGAGATGAAGAACAAATCTCGAGGTGTTTAATTCAAGTAATTCAGACAGCTGATAATTATCGACTGAAATTTAATCAAATTTATTTTTACAAAAATTCAACTAATTTGCATAGATAATACCTAATACCTGAATTTTAACTAACAATTATTCGTCTGCAAAATTTTTAAACTTTTTCTTATTAGTTGATAATTGAGTCATGCAAACAGACGGTTCAATTTGAAATCAAACCAAGCCCCAAAAATCAAAATTCAGTTTGTGTTGAAATTGATCCATGCTGAAATAAGTTCAGAAATCGGACCAAATCAATTGGTTCAGTTCAATATACTCAGTAAAATAATTATTTTGTTGCAATAACCAACACAAAAGACTGAAAATCAAAATTATAGAAAATTAAAAACCGAAGTTGAAATTAAAAATCAAAAACCAAAAATAATTCGATTTGATTCAGTTTTTGAATTTTTTGAAAGTTTCCTCACCCTTAGTTAATAGATGATTCATATTTATATATCATATTTAGACTCTAATAACCTTATAAAAATAATGACTACTAATTATTTTTTCAAATTAGTACTTTTACAAGATCATTCTGTTAATTTTCAAGTTATTTTTGTAAGGAGTTCAAGTAAATTATTTTCTGAAAATAAATAAAGCCTCAATATTACTATTTTTTTTCCCTATTCTTTTGAATGGGCAACTAACTTTTGCCAAATCATTTTATTGAAATCTATGCTATACGGTCGGTGGTCACAAAAGCTGTTAGCTCAATTGATCAACCCATTATATTTATACAGAAGTTGAAACTTAAATAAAGATTATTGATTCCCAAGCCTAAAACATAAAATAAAAATACATTACCATTAAGCCAAAGATTATTGATGATGGCTCAAGCCTGGTCCACTACCTCCATTATAGCAGCCACCCTCCGTGCTGATTCCCATGGAGTATGCAAATGTTTTGCAGCCACATGATACTTTGTTATAATTCAATTTCGCTTTCAAAGTTAAAAATCAGAGTGGTCCAAAAAGGCAGCTATGCTTACCCTACTTACATGCTTAAACTGCCGAGTTCATTCACATCAAAACCCTAACTTGAACTGGAAACCTGATACTAATAAGCTATCACAGTTCCTCTACAAGCTCTACTAAGAGAAAAACAGTGAATAGCTTTATTTTTGTTTATTCATGATACACCCTATTTCAAGACTTAAAAGGAGTATTGTTCCATCATAGAGCTTTAATAAATTATCAAGAGTTGAGAAAGAAAAGGATTTGAAAAGAGTGCTAGATACCATCATGGCAGCCACACTGCTTCTACAGATTTCACTTCCCTTCTGTGCCATGACAGTCGAGATTTCAATGCCATTCAAAGGCATTGTCCACTTATCTTTCTTTATGTCTTGCATTATTGCATTATAAACAGTCAGTTGCACTTGCCGGAAACAAAGTATAATAACCACGCGGGACATGTGGGTAACTTTGGCCCGTGCAAGATGCAACCTTTTAATGAATGTGTTTAACTTTTTGATGCACAAACATGACAGAAAAGGATTTCAAATTTATTTGAAACAGGCATCACAGCACAAACCGACACCTTATTTGTCTCTCTTGTTTAAATGTAAGTAAAATTTATGGTATAAGTGATTAATTCAACCCACCATTGGAAGATTGACCTCTCTCAGAACTTTTGCAGCATCCTCAGGGAAAACAGGATTTATGTAACAACCAGTTCCAATTTCAAACCCTCCCACCCCAGTTAATTGAGGCACTATCTGTACAAACCAATGAGTATAAGGTAATTGTGATTCTTTAACCTGAAGTGGAGCTGTCTGGATCATGAAATTGAATGGTGGGTTATTCAATTGCACAGACATTTTTCTAAGCATGAGCTTCAGCAATCCCCCAAGATCAATGGCCTGCAGAATGGCAAAAGTTATCAATATATCAGTACCGGTTCCATCAACATAAACCTAATAAATGCAATGATGTCCAGAACTCATATCGAGTGCCACATGTTTTGTATATATAATTCAAAGTTTCTAAGATGCATTTATTCAATCTAAAAAAGCACCATTCACACTAAAGCAAGTATAGAGAATAATGCCAATATCACAGCCTACTTATATTCTTCTAATCCGCTACTGCAGTCTGTTCATTGGAGCCATTAACAGTAAATTAATACTGAATGTGATATTCTATTATCAACTATTTTGCATGTGCATCAGAGAGATTTTCAACCAAATCAAGAAACATTATATTTCCCACGTAATGAGGCATTGAAGATAAATAATTGATTGATTGATGACTGTTATCAAACTGTTTCTTCACCATTAATCATGAAACTTAACTCATTCTAAATTTCAACACCACAGTTCACCAACCAAGTTCAAATGAAAAGGCAAAGTAACTATTTAGGTAGATTTGATAACTTAGTAACAAGATCAGCTCATACATGCAATTTACAAAGCCTAGAATCAAGCAATCATAATTACCTTATCAGAACCTAATTCATGGAAATGAGAACAATGATCCCGGGGAATGATCCATATCTCAAAAGGAAATGTCGCAGCAAATGGAACAATTGAGATAAAATGGGTTGATTCATCAATGAAAAGCCTTTCTTTGTGAACCACGCAAAGGCTACATTTCCCTGTCTTATCAAAGTACTCCTTTGTACCATCAAGTCGGGCAAAAACAGAAGGAGGTATGACTGGGAGCGCAATTATCTGACTGTGGGAATGACTCATTGATGCCCCTGCAGAAGCACCATGATTCTTGAACACCTTAAAGCATAAAACCCAGTGCTTTGTCAATTTGAATTGTACATTAATACACAAAAGAAACAAGTTTTGCAAATATAAATGAAAGGAAATCACTAAGCCATTTACATATGTGAAAGCTTGCAACACATATTTCATGGTTCCATACTTCCATATGAAGTCCAAAAACATTTGAATGATCTAATTCAGGTCACTTAGCCGCTAAAATAAGAAACATAACAATTTCTTCTACGGAGGTGCCAAGATAATAATGAATGCTAAAATTGCAGAAAAAAAGCAAATTCATTTTAAAAGGAAAAAAAAAAATAAAAGAAATGCACAAATTCCATCCATTAATAATGCATTAAAATCAGGGAAAAAAACAAATTGGCAATAAAATCAAATTGAAAATGCCGAATTAACAGAGCTAGGAACGAGCCCGCATCTCCATATCTAGTAAATTATTAAAAGCAAAACTTCAACGAGCAATTAAAAGAAAAATTAACCCAGACAGATTCCCATTTAAGAACATAAATTCATTGAAACAACAAACCTGCACGTATTTGATTGATTCACAATTCATAATCTGCTCAATCCTCTTCTTATACACGAGCAAAACCTCACCAATCTCACTCGGTGCCATATTGCACAACAGCACCGAGTGAACCGGGGCCTCTATCACCACATCGTGGAATCCAAACCCGCTCAATGTCCTACCCGGACAATTTAAGTGAAGGCTTTGCTCAGGTGAGCTATCAAGGCTTCTGCTCAACGCCGGATAGAGATTCTCGATGACCCGGATCTTCCAATGTGGGTTATTCGGATCGGATGGTACCCGGAAGATTTCGGGGGCGCATTCATGCTCGTGTCCGATACAGAAAGGACACGGGCTGTTGTTGGAACTAGGGTTTTGAGGGGTTTTGGATTTGAAATCAGTGGGTCGTTTGGCTCGGGCGGGTGAGAAAATGACCCACCGGTTCGTGACGGGATCATGCCTGAGTTCGGGGCTCCGACTTGGAGTGGGAATTGGAGGTGATGCCATGTGTTTGAACACTGCAAATGGGGATTTGTTTGGTTGGAAAGAAAATACAGAAGACTGCCTAGTGATTATTGGTCCGTTTGAAAAGATTTATGCGCAAAATCTAAATTTAATTGAAAATAAAGCTGTGTTTGGATTTGTCATTTATGGATTTGGATTTGATCAAAATTCATTATTTGGATTTGGATTTGAATGAACTTCTAAATCTTAAAATTACTTTAAAACAAAATTTTCAAACAACTCCACACTTTAAAAAATGTATCATTTAAATCTATAACAAACAAATTCAAATATTAAATAATTAATATTTAACTTATTTTATTTATTTTCATTCTTTATTATTTACAAATAATTAATAGCACTAGAATTTTATGAAGTTAATTTATAAGACAATTTTTTTAATTTTAATTACCAGTCCAGTGCAATTAAATTGAATATTATAATATTAAACTGAAAATGAGCTATCTTGAATATGTTCATTATGAAGAAACTTGGACCAAAATTTTTAAAAACTCATAATTTTTTTTTACACTTCACATAATATTAGTAGAGTCATTTTTTTAACCAATAACTCAATTCTAAATTTATATATATATATATTTTTTTTTGCACGTAAAGATTTTGTACAAAATTATTTTCTTCGTGTAATTTTTATATTTAGAAGTATTAAAATTATGATAATATAGATTTATAATTTTAAACGCCTGTAATTAATTTGCACGAGAGTATTGTATAGATTTTTTTTAAATTGGTTAATTACATTATTTTTGCTGTCACGTTTTAAATTTGACATTTTTGACTGGAATTTTAAAAAAATAAGGCAATTAATTTAATTATTCTTTAATCAATGCTCAATTGATTGAGATAAAATTCAATAAAAATATTTAGA
The DNA here is from genome assembly GCF_014843425.1 of Jatropha curcas. The sequence continues at coordinate 1,114,035 of NW_023590973.1, forward strand.
AAAGTAATTGAAATAAAATAATTACTAATATCTTATTTTAAAAAAAATTCATTAAATAGAAAAGTGAAATTTAACGAAATGAAATGATCAATTATTAATACCAACTGTTATGTCTATAATTATTGTTGAATATCACCACATGGTTCTAGATCAGTAGTAATTTTCTTATCACATCTATTTCATATTATTTGTCACATTTGATGAACATCGAAAATTATTAACTTTGTTTAAGTTACAATAAATTATCGAGTAAATTAACTATATTACATTTAATTCAATATTATTTTTTGAAAAAAATCATTAAATTAAGTTAATAATTATTTGTCATATATAAATGATAAATATGAAAAAAAATACTTATTGAAATCACAAATAATGAACTGAAATATTAATTAGTATTATAAATTATTATAATTTAACTGATATAGTTAATTAATTTTTTTATTTAAATTTTTTATATATTAAAATTAGATAAGGTATACGAATAGTTAATTTTAGTAAATAAATTTTAGTGAATTGAAAATAATATTTTAATTATATTTGTTAATGTAACTACATTATTTAAATAATTTTTAACTATGACTCTATTATAACTCATATTTTTTTATAGAAAAAACTATTTAATAAAAAACTTAATATTTATTAAAGAAAAAAAATATTAATTATAATGAAATCGTGCATTAAATTTATTAATTTGTAACTCCATTAATATTTTTTTTATAGAAAACTATTTAAAAAAACTTAATATTTATTATATTTAATAAAAAACTTAATATTTATTAAAGAAAAAAAATATTAATTATAATGAAATCGTGCATTAAATTTATTAATTTGTAACTCCATTATTTTATAAAAAAATTCAATTTTTATTAAATTTTAAAATATTAATAAATAAAAATAAAACGTCACATCATCAATTTTATATCTACTATGTTGCCATATAAACATTCAGACATCAGAAATTACATATTTATATAAATAGATATAAATTACTTTTTTCATATTTCAAAGCATACATATAATTTGTATTTTTAAAATGAATATCTTATATAATAAAAATATTAATTACATTGTTTATAATAAATATTTATTAAATTATTATAAAATAAAGTGTTTATTATAAATAAAGTGGTCGCAAACAACTTTTTATTTAAAAAAAAACAACAACAGCAAATATTTTTACAAGGCTAATATAAAATATAATGTAAATCTAAATCAACTAGCAATTGGCAGGAAAAATTAAAATATTATAATTGATTAAAGTCAAAACGAAACAATAAAAATAATTTAATTAGTAGATAAAGTAGAGGTATAAATGAGAAGTCCATAAATATTTAATACATAAAGTGGTGATAAATAGGGAAACAAAAAGAAAAAAAAAAGTAGGGTAATGCATATATTAATATATAATTAGAAAATATATAAATACTTCCCTTCGCAGAAAGAAAATATATAAATACGTTTGGTTAAAACGAAGCCACATTTGCATGCCCCATGATATGCATACACACACATTAAAAATGCTACCATGATAATTAATCTTTTTAGAGAGAGAACCAAACCATTATACTCTCTTAAATTACTTTTTAGAGTGAGAAACCCAAAGAAACACACATCCAGACGCGCACCACAAACGCTTCCACCACCACCACCAAAGAACTCCTCCGCCAACCACCACCTCCACCTTCGCCTCCTTATTATATTTTCACACACGCACATACATTACAGAATCCACACCAAACACAAACTCATATCAGACAATCTATCCACTTATCTATCCATCGGAAGCGTTTTGTGCCTCCAAAATAACTCCTCTTTGAATACAAACTTGTCGTTTCACTGTAAAACAAGGAGGCGATCCATACATAACCGATCGCCTTTTTTTCTCCTTTTAGAGCTGCTATCATTCTGAGTTTTTCGATATCGAGGATCGATCTGTGAGTAAATTTTTTTTTTTCAGTTTTTTGTTTTGTGTTGGTCAGCTGTGTTCATCGCCATCGTTGTTCCGCTTGTTAGATGATCGGTTCAGATTTTATTCTTTTGAAGATAAGGGATTCTTATTTATTTGTCCTTTTAAATTATTTTGATGATCGGTTTGTTTTTTCTTTTTGTTACAAAAGATTGAGTCTTTCCTGAAATTGTAAAAGTCTGTATTTTTATTTTCTCTTAAAATTTTTTAATCCTCTGTTGGTTAGAGATGCTGCTAGTTTGATAAAATTTCATGAATTGATTTAGTTGATTATTTTACATATATGCAACTATTGATGTGTTCCATTGATTAATATGTTAAATTTGGTTTGGTAAGTGAGTGATTGGGAAACTAAGAATAGAGCTTCATTTTGAAAAACAGAATGAACAATTGCATATATTCATGTTTATATTTAGCCACATTCTTTTATTTTTGTCTAAAAGTAATATCTACATATGTCGCTTTTAAAGTACGCAGCTTTTTGCTTTTCCTTCTGTTATATCTCTGATTTGATATCTGTTACTAACTTAATTGTATATTCCTGGGATATTTCTTTTTCTTTTTTCTGTTTTTAGTCTTGGATAATGTCATAGTTGCTGCAATTTGAAATTGAATGATTCCCACTGAAAACTTTGTTGGAACCTATTTATTTTGATATGAATATTCTAGTCAGTTCGAATTTAGTTGCTTGTGGGGCTTTCCCTGTATGTTGTTACTGTGTTTTGGTTTTGCATTCTACACGATTGAGATGTCCGACTGATTCTGTGTCGTATGCGAACACGTGTTTAAGCTTGCATGGGAATGGTTCATGTTTCAGTTTTCGAGTCATAGATATGCCTGTGTAAGAGTTCATTAATAAATACAAATTAGTGGCTTAACTGCCTTTCTACTTATGGCATGATTTTAATTTGTATATCTGCATGTTTGCATTTCTAAAGTTGATGGTTTTCATTCCCTTTTTTTTTTTTTTTTTTTTTTTTTGCATTTCTAAAGTTGATGGTTTTCATTCCTTTTTTTTTTTTTTTTTTTTTTTTTTTTACAGGAGATTTTTTTTTTTTTTTTTTTTTTTTTACAGGAGATTTAAGTGGAATGTGATTTGCATGGGTTGAGGATGCCAGAATTGAGAAGCGGAGCCCGGAGATCAAAGCGTCTTGATGATCTTCAAGCTCTCCAACAACCGATCAACCCAACTGAGAATTGGATACAACCTACTCAGAACAAAACTAGAAGAAGAGCTGGTGGTCGAGGAAGAGGTGGCAATGCCACAGGTGTAGCCAAAGGAGCTTCTCCAGCAATACCTGCAAGGCCAACTGCTGCTGGAAGAGGCCAGGGTATTAGGTTGATAGATTTAGATCCAGAACCTTGTGAGGTGGAACCTGCAGCTTTAGGAGCTGCTGAACCAGGTTATAATCGAGTTGAAGTAGTGGCAGACAAAGATATTGCAATGGATGGTGGTAGTGCAGACAAGGTAGTGGGAGTTGAAGAAGAAGGAAACACTACTCCAGTTCCAGAGAGGGTATTGCCCGTCTGCTCACTATTTCTTGTTGGGTTTGTTTGTGTAGATTAAATAGTTTATTATTTAGCTAATGGGTTAATGTGAACTTGCTTTCTTTAACTAACAAAATCGCTTTAACTACTATACTGCTTTTATACCTTCTTTAGCTAATAATAGTAATTAAAGATTCGTTTTCGCTCCAACTAATACGGAATGGTTTATTTGAAAATATGTATATAATGATGGTCAATTTGTAAGTTTAGGTGAAATTAAAACTCCTTTTGTGCAATCGTCAACAGCCATTGGCTTAGTTGGTCAGCTTACATGTCATCTTGTCTTGTATTAATAAATGCTGATTAATCTTTTCTTTGGATTTGCTAGCTGTTAATCCCTTGCATATCAATCTATTAGTGAAGATGGTATTTATATTGCTTCATGTAGGTTCAAGTGGGTAATTCTCCTGTATATAAAATAGAAAGAAAGTTGGGTAAGGGTGGATTTGGCCAAGTTTATGTTGGCAGAAGGGTGAGTGGTGGTACTGACAGAACTGGACCAGATGCGATTGAGGTATGATCGGAGAATTCATTTTCATATCTGCAAATTACCGCATTGAATTTACTGCATCGAATTCCTTGCTTTACAGGTTGCATTGAAGTTTGAGCACCGAAATAGCAAAGGTTGCAATTACGGCCCTCCTTATGAGTGGCAAGTGTATAAGTAAGCACATGCCTTTATTTTACTTAATAAATTTGAAACTTATTACCCGATTCATCATTGCTTATTGACCTCTTCTTTTGTCCTTTTCGAATTGAGAAGTACTCTAAATGGATGTTATGGAATTCCTTGGGTACATTACAAGGGTCGCCAAGGAGATTTCTACATTCTGGTGAGTGTCAAGTGTGAGCTCTTATGGTCAAAGTATCTGATTTTGCTTGCTGTTTGTAAAAGAAATTAAATAAATATTTCAGGTAATGGACATGCTTGGACCTAGTCTTTGGGACGTTTGGAATTCCCTAGGCCAATCGTAAGAAAGACAATCTCTTTCTCTTTGTATACAAAATGGATTTTTATGTGTGTGGTGTCCTAGAATCCACATGCTTTTCCTCTTCTTCATTTCTTCATTTCTTCTTCTTTGTCTTGCCTGGTTAATGTGCTGTGCCTGCAACAGGATGTCGCCAAATATGGTGGCCTGCATTGCTGTGGAGGCAATATCAATTCTTGAAAAGCTTCATATGAAAGGGTGAGTAACTTTATGTTTTCATACTTTACCTTTATTATGCTCCACTTTGCTTGTCCTTGTTCATCTAAGTCAGGATGAGTTACCATTTCTAAGTTGCTTGTCCTCTGCTCAAGCAAGGTTTGTGCATGGAGATGTAAAGCCAGAAAATTTTTTACTTGGTCAACCTGGAAGTGCTGATGAGGCATGGAGATGTAAAGCCAGAAAATTTTTTACTTGGTCAACCTGGAAGTGCTGATGAGAAGAAGCTATATCTTATTGATCTTGGTTTGGGTATGTTTGTCTTTCCTTCCTTGTTTGCCTATGTTCTTCTTAAACTGCCACTGTGAACAGATTATGCAAGCCCCAGTGGTTTCTCTTGGCATATCTTTCTACATGGTTTTTTTTGCTACGTAGTTTAAATTGGGTTAAATGTTATTTTCCATACATATGTCTGGGTGATTAACATATTTTTGGTTCAGCATCTAGATGGAAAGATGCATCATCTGGTCAACATGTTGATTATGATCAGAGGCCTGATGTGTTCAGGTGTGTGGATTTTTTCCCTTTACAAGTCTTTACTATTTTGTGTCTCAACTTTTCAATTAAGCTTTTCTCTTTTGACAGGGGAACAATAAGATATGCTAGTGTGCATGCCCATTTAGGCCGAACTGGAAGTCGGAGGGATGATCTTGAGTCATTGGCATACACATTGATATTTCTTATAAAAGGAAGGTTACCCTGGCAGGGGTACCAGGTAAATTTATATTTGGTGTTTTATGTGTTGTGATTAAGGATAAACACATTGATATTTCTTATAAAAGGAAGGTTACCCTGGCAGGGGTACCAGGTAAATTTATTTGTTGTTTTATGTATTGTATTAAGGATACATATTTCAGATGAATATTTGGTAATTCTTTCTTTTTGTTCTTATCATATTTGTTTATTAAAATCACAGGGGGATAACAAGAGTTTTCTTGTTTGTAAGAAAAAGATGGGGACTTCTCCAGAGTTAATGTGTTGGATACATATTTCAGATGAATATTTGGTAATTCTTTCTTTTTGTTCTTATCATATTTGTTTATTAAAATCACAGGGGGATAACAAGAGTTTTCTTGTTTGTAAGAAAAAGATGGGGACTTCTCCAGAGTTAATGTGTTGTTTTTGTCCTGCCCCATTCAAACAATTCCTGGAAGCTATTACGAATATGAAATTTGATGAGGAGCCCAATTATTCCAAACTGATCTCTTTTTTTGAAAGCCTTATTGAACCTTGCACATCATTAAGGCCAATTAGAATTGATGGAGCTCTTAAGGTGACTGTGAATTCCCTTCCCACATTCCTCTTTTCTTCCAGTTGGATAAGGTACTCTTGACATGATCCTTTTTCTGTTTTTTCCTACATCAACAGGTTGGACAAAAGCGTGGAAGATTGCTCATAAACTTGGAAGAGGATGAGCAACCAAAGAAGAAAGTACGATTGGGCAGTCCTGCTACACAGTGGATCTCTGTTTACAATGCACGGCGACCAATGAAGCAGAGGTAAATTTAATTTCTCATTTAGTTTGCTATTTGCTTCTTTTGCTTGCACTCTTTGTTGCTTATGACATATCACTCCATATTGTACTCCCTGGGAACTGTAAGTCTGTCAGACGACTTGGTCTATGTTATTGTTCGCTCTGTAGGTGAGTGAGAAACATTGTTTAGATTCCACTTGGCTTTCTTAGATTTGTGATTGGATCTTTTGGTTTCAGTTAATCTTAGAATCAGGCTACTTCCAAATTATTTCTATAGCATAGGTTCAATTTTAAAATCTATTTACTATTTTTTGGCCTAAAATGGTTTGAAATTATTTTATTATTTGATCCTTCTATTTCAGTAATACAAATTTCAAAGAATTTTGCCTCTAATCATTCTTATGTTGACTAAAATGTATTAATGCGGTAAATGTGGATATGGATGGTGGTGTTTCTTTATTGATGCATGGGATTCTAAACAGCTGCAACATGATTCATTTTTTCTGATTAATGATTTACAGCAAACACTCAATGACACATGCTAACTCAAAAAACGAACTTGTTTTTAATGATTTCCTTAGATGCTAGATTATGTTATTGGGTTTCAGATGACAGATTTGGAGTGTAATATGGTGCAGCATCCAAAATCTCTCACATTAATATGCTATTTATTGGTGGAATGGAATTGGAAAAAAAAAAAAAAAGAAGAAATGAGAAAGAAAATATTGCTGACGGATAAAAAGGAAAAATGTCATGACTGATAAAGTAAATGAAATATATAGTTGGTTTCCTGTTTTATTTAATGATTAATGTGAACACTTGGGAGTTGCTGGAGCCATCCTAAACCAGAATGTTTTTTAGCTGAAACTGGTCGACAAAATAAACATTCCTTAGAATTCTGCACCATAGTGGATCTTGGTATAATTGGCTCCGTGCTTACTGGGTTAAAAAATTATATTTAAATTCGATCTGTAAAGCAAAGAAGAGAGATCAGAACTACCCAGAAGCATTGGCAAATCCAATGTCGAGTAACTTCTATCACCATTCCTTGCCTGCACACCATTGTGTAATTTGCAAGGGCTGATTCATTAATGGGAAGGAGTTGTTCTCTGCAAAACTGGTGAGGTGGGTGGTAAGGAGGCTGAGCTGAGGTTAAAGCGATGCAATTCTGGAAAATTATATATTAGTGATAGTTAGGTATGGAGATACAATGAAGTCTGAGACACTTCCTGTGAAAATAATTAAAGGCTAAAGGGTCTAAGAATTCAGGAAAATAATGGCGACAATGTTTGCATTTGGAGGATTGAAGGAGATTTAAGAATCTCTGCTATCCAAAGAATTCTTGATCACTTTAATTAATTTTTTGGAGGATGTTGGTAATTTTGAATGTCTTCAATATGATTTATTCTCAATACTTAGAACCTGTAATGCTTTATTATAACAAATCAGACACATGGAAGTGAAAATAGCAATTCTATTCTCTGTTTCTGTTGCTCGGAAGTAAATGGAATTTTTATTGGAGTTGCAGATATCACTATAATGTAGCAGATGCAAGGCTACGCCAGCATGTGGACAAGGGTAATGAAGATGGGTTATATATTAGTTGTGTGGCCTCAGCAACTAATCTCTGGGCCCTAATCATGGATGCTGGAACTGGTTTCACTTCACAGGTTTATGAACTGTCAGCTGTCTTCCTGCACAAGGTTATGCTTTGAAACATAATGTCGATCTTTTGCTAGTGAATCATGTTTGAATGCAACTATTAACTCTTTCTATCAATAAATGTTTCTCAGGATTGGATTATGGAACAGTGGGAAAAGAACTACTATATCAGTTCAATAGCTGGGGCAAGCAATGGAAGTTCATTAGTTGTTATGTCCAAAGGTTGGTAACTATATACTTTAAACATCAACATGGATAGGTGGTTAATTATGTACAATTTGCTTGAAATTTGACATACATTCCAGAATTAGAAGTACCGAAACTTGGAGGTATCACTATATGGTGTGATGTAAAACTTTCCATTTGTGCATAATCTCATTCATGTTGGTCCTTTCATATATTGTTTGCATGTCTGGGTGATTGAATTGTACCTTTTTTTCTAAGAAACTGAATAAAATTATCTACCACCAAAGAAGATTCTCAAGTTTCTGTTATCATGTAGGAACTCCTTTCACCCAGCAGTCTTACAAAGTGAGTGAATCTTTTCCTTTCAAGTGGATAAATAAGAAGTGGAAAGAAGGCTTTCATGTCACATCCATGACAACTGCTGGCAGTCGCTGGGGTGTGGTGATGTCCAGGAATGCTGGATTTTCAGATCAGGTACGAGTTCAGCTCCTATTGGAAGTATGAATGTTAATTTTTTTGATGGCATCTGATGTTGTGTCTTTTCTTTTTGGATTTACTGCTAAAAGGTTGTGGAGCTTGATTTTTTGTACCCGAGTGAAGGAATACATCGACGATGGGAAAGTGGTTACAGGATCACATCTATGGCTGCCACTGCTGATCAGGCAGCCTTCATATTAAGCATACCGAAACGGAAAATGGTGGATGAAACTCAGGAAACTCTGCGTACCTCTGCCTTCCCAAGCACACATGTAAAGGTATTTACCATGCTTATCTCCTTGTTTCCCTACTCGATAAAATCTGCTTTCGATCAAGTTGTTTCTGGCAATTACTGAAAAAATTTGATATGGTTTGGTTCTTGTGTATGCTTGAGTGCAGCATGCTTGCTCATCAGTGTACTTCTGGTGCATGCTTGCAAATAGCATTCTTTTCTTCTGCAAAAAACCTAGCTGGTTAACTCTCCCTATGTCTGTCTCTAATGCAATTTGTATCTAAATTCACTTTAATAAGGCTAGATTTGGAAAATATAGTGTAAACATTTTGATGGCTTCTCTATTTTGCCATCCATAATTGATATTTTGATCGTTACTCATTATTGCAGGAAAAATGGTCAAAAAATCTCTACATTGCATCGATCTGTTACGGGCGAACTGTTTGCTAATATCTGGTGTAAATGTGGGCAGAATATCCACCAAAAGGAATCTATAGCTTAAAATTTTGAAAGGTGAGAGGGTATTTTTGGGCCTTGATTGGAATTGGTGGGCTGGCTTTTCTCCTGCAAGTTAAAAAAAAAAAAAAAGGTGATCAAACCCATGCTTCTGATATAGGATCAACTCATTATATTTGATTGTACATGGGAAAGGGAAAAAACGACAAATAGAGAAAAAGAAAATCTGAGAGCATGCCCCCCTGAGCAAAAATATGAGCTGGTGGGCAAATAGCTTTATTATTAAAACATTTATATATAATAGTACCAGGCCATTGCAGCCCAGTTGTGGATCATTTTCTGTCATTATGTTTTGCTCCTTTGAATTTGTTATCAGCTCTCACTATATTACTTTCTGACATCGTTTTACCAGAAAAAAAAAGAAAAAAGAGGAGAAGAAAATGGGTATGGTTTAGGGTCAATATTAGACAAGTTCCCTATTATGTACTTTAAAATGCTGTTGTTGGATAATTGTGGGAGAATGAACTCCAGTTTATGTGCATTAGCTAATAGGTGCAGCCGCACCCTGGGACATTTCATGCACTTCAAAGCCCTTTATATTAGTATAATTGAGTTGCAAAATTCAAAGTCGGATATGGAAAATGCATAAAATATAATGAATGGAGTTGAAAAAAAGAAAGAAACGTGTAGTTGGTAACTGTCAAATTGTATAACAGAGTTGAATGGGTCTAAATTCCAAGCTCAAAACCCTGCAAATTTCACCCGTCGTTTCTCTCTTTCACAACTCTTCTCCAAATTTTGAATCTTAGAGGTAACTTTTCGGAAGGATCAATTGCAAATAATCCTGTTAAATTTACCTATTCTTCAAATACTTGATCTCTCTGGCGACAACCTCAGCTGAAAATCCCTCCTAATTTAGGAAATCTTATTGGATCACTGACCATAATGTGGTATCAAGTGTTGGTCTCCAATACCAATTTCCTTACCGTTGGAAGAGAGGGAATGATTTGCAGGTGTTCTGGAAGAATTTGAAGCAAGGTCTACCTAACAAAAATCTTTGGCTTTATACTTTTCTAGATCTATCAAACAATCAATTATCAGGTGTAATTCCTGAAAGTTTAGGTTCCTTGATAAACTTGAAGTCATTAAATTTATCTAACAATAGACTCTCTGGAACGATACCTTTCAGTTTTGATGATATGCGAAAAATAGAGAGCTTGGATTTGTCGCGCAACAATCTTTCTGGTGAAATGCCTGAAACATTAGCAAAGGCTTTGGATCATACTTACCTAGACTTGAGCAATAACGAATTGGCATGTCAGATTCCAAATGGTCCTCTAATGGACAGGCTCAATGATGCTAAATCTTATGCCAACAAATCTGTCGTTTCTTCTTGAAGATCAAGTCGTAAAAATCAAACGACATGGACATGAACATGAACGTGATGATAAAAGAGAACCTTGTGGGCCGGAAAACATTACAGATATAATGGGTTTCCTTTTTTTTAAGCCCATTGACCCGACCCAATTCGCAAAGCAGAAGGGAGATTTTGGTCATCTCAAGAGCCGAAGTGGGCATCCAAAACCCTAGCAACTCAACGAAGTCTAAAACCCCCCTAAATTCCCATAAAATATAACCTATTTCTTGCTTCCTCTGCTGCAAACTCTTCCCTGTCGTTTTTCTTTTGAACTCACATCAAATCGGAGTATTATGAGGCCACCTAGAGGTGGCGGTTTTAGAGGCGGGAGAGATGGGGGCCGCGGTTTTGGTGGAGGCCGAGGTGGCCGTGGTCGCGGCGGCGGCGGCCGTTTTGGTGGTGGCGGCCCTGGCGGGTTTCGTGACGAGGGACCTCCTTCTGAAGTAGTAGGTCCGTTTCTTTGTTCCCTTCTGTATCCTTTTTCCCTTTTGGTTAATGATTTTTTAAGTGAAATAACTGAAAAAATAAAGCTTTGTAATGAAATTTATCTATTCTTTAATGCATTGATGTTCTTTATTAATTTTTTTGGTAAATTTTTGTAGAGGTTTCTACATTTCTTCACGCCTGTGAAGGGGATGCAGTGACAAAGCTCACGAATGAGAAAATTCCATACTTTAATGCCCCAATCTTTCTGCAAAACAAGACTCAGATAGGGAAAGTTGATGAAATATTTGGTCCCATAAATGAATCTGTGAGCATTTTACTTGTCTCTACTCTGTATTGCTAATGTGTTGCAATATTCATGTTGTTTGCATATTTTTTTGGTTATCTAATTTAGGTCATCTATGGTTGCAGTATTTTTCTATCAAAATGATGGAAGGCATTGTGGCAACTTCTTATGCGACTGGTGACAAATTCTTCATTGATCCTAATAAGCTTTTACCTCTTGCAAGATTTCTTCCTCAACCAAAGTAAGTTTTTTCTGCTCGTTTACATTATTACATAATATGGTTCTGAGTATAGAACTACTATGCACGTTTTATTTATTTGTCTGGGTCGGGAGATCAATGGTTGCTGCAGTTGAGGAAATAGAAAGTGACTACAGAATAGCAGAATATTTCTGCAGAGACATTTGACATGTCCTTTTATTGATATTATGTGTGTGGTCGTGTGTGATTTTAATGCTCAATTTTTGTGATTGTTTAAAGTGATGACATGCTTCTACCCATTTATAATTTTGTTATGTATTTGAAGATGATTTTATTTTCCTATATTATGGGTTCATATGGTTCATTAGAGATGCATGATCTAGGAGGCATTGCAAGATCATGTTGTTCATTCTACACTTTAAATGTGATTGTATCATTCTTTGGGATGACTGCTTTTGGAGCTTCTGTGTTCATTTCCTTTTATGTCTTTAGTCTCATTACCGAAGTATTATAGCTCTTGAAGAAATTGACTGTCAGCAGTTGAATACTCTACTATTGATTGCTAATGGATTATCATTGAGTTCTATTGTTCAGACTTCGAAGCTCTTTTTCTATTTACTACATTCATTCAATTTCAACTTTGTGTGCTGTCTTAATTTGTGCATACCCTATGATCCAGCATAGCAACCAGTTGATCATATCCGTCCTTTTAAAATTTAAAATTCTGTGAACTTTTTTCAGACGCTGTCAGAAAAATCAATGTCCTGGTGTTTGGAATTATTGTTTGGAGTTTGGACACTTGTGGACCTTGCTTCTGTTGTTTTTTGATAATTGTAATGGTCTATGGTTACGTTGCAGGGGACAGGCACAAGCTGGAAGAGGTGGTCGTGGTGGAGGCCGAGGTGGCGGTAGGGGCGGTGGCCGTGGAGGTGGTGGATTTCGTGGAAGGGGTGGTCCACGAGGTGGTAGAGGTGGACCTCCAAGAGGTGGCCGTGGTGGTGGCTTTAGGGGTAGAGGAAGGTCATAGAACAACTTTATGTAATATCATTTGCGTTTTTCCCTCCGGAGTTTTCATTTTATGGTGCAATGGACAAACAATGATCAATATTGATGCTATTTTGGATATCATCTTATGTTGTTAATGGAGTAATTTTTGTTGCACATGTATCAGTATGGAAAAATATCATTTTAGATGCTATGAGAAAAGAAAGTTTGAAAGCGTTAATCGAATTGAAGATTTTATTATTAGCACACTAGTTAACTTTTTTGTATATCTTATAAGGTGCTGCTGATGCATAGGATTTTTATTATTATAGCAAAGGTAAAACTTAATTTTCCTCATCTGTTATAATCAACACCAAGAAAACTTAAAAGCCTTGGTAATCTGAAATTGTAAGGTTATTAATTTTCGGCTGAAATTACACAACAGACATAGAGAAGCAATCTAAAACAGAGAATTTGAGGCATTCCCTTACTTTCTTTGAACGATAATTCATAAATAATAGGAATCACCAACGAATGCTCCGGTGGAAATGAAGGAAATACATATAACAAAACCTTGCGTTTCAAACTAACTGAAGCAAGCCTCCATCTTTATTCAAAGTAGATGCTGTCTTAGGCTTCCCAACCTCTAAGAATAGTAGCTCGTGCAACTCGATTAACTCCAAGAGTGAAGGCTCCCATTCGGAGATCGCAATTGTGGGTCTTGCACATCTCCTTTACATCTTTGAAACCTCTAGTCATGTAAGTCTTGAGCTCATTATTCACTTTCTCCTCATCCCACATGAATCCTTGAATGTTCTGCAATTCACAGGCAGTAAACTATAAGTACAATTTACCCGAGTAAGGCAATAGACATGGCTAACAGACTCTTTTTTTGCAGAATTCATACCTGCACCCACTCAAAGTAACTAACAGTAACTCCTCCTGAGTTTGCATATATATCTGGAAGAATAACTACTCCTTTTTTTGACAAAATCTGAAATACAGAGGTTACCGATTATGGTATTGCAGGATTCAGAATATGCAACTGCAATTCAAAACCTAAAGCATCAAGCACCAACCTCATCTGCCTCCGGATCAGTGGGATGGTTAGCAGCTTCAATAATGAATTTGGCTTTTATATCATTTGCATTCTCTCTTCAAGCAGACCAAAGAAAAGGAAAAATGTAAAGTCTTTACTCAATTTCAGTAGGAACAAACAAATTCATTATAAGAAAAAGCTTCTAGTATTAGATATACACCTGTTGATAACTCCTCCAAGAGCAGCTGGAATGAGAATATCGCAGTCCTCGACTAATATTGAGTTAGGATTGATGGGATCGGCACCATGGAATCCTTTCACACCTCTGTGTTCCTTGGCATGTTTTAGTAAGCTTGGAATATCAATACCATTTTTGTTCTTTATAGCCCCAGTCACATCACTTACAGCAACAACCTTTCCACCTTGTTCACTAATCAGTTGGGCAGCCCAAGAACCCACATTGCCAAAACCCTGAAGTCAAAAACACTTCTATTATATCATCAAGAGAGTGTTTTTTTAGCCTTTAAAGCTAAATGTATCTTCGTGCATCTTTCTACAGAGGGAACTGATAATGGTACAGAAAGCAAACCTGAATGACAAATCGTTGTCCCGCTACGGACTTCCCATGCTCATTAAGCAATGCTTCAGTGGCAAAGAGGACTCCTCTTCCTGTAGCGGCATCTCTGCCTAGAGATCCACCAAGATCCTAATTTAATGAACAAATAAATGGACTAAAGTCTGTCAAATTATAGAAAGGAACAAGCTACACTGGCAACACACATTATTTAACATTGTATCTCAAGGTAAAAACAACTGCATAAATTCAGTAATACATAGTAGCAAGTAAGTGTCAACTACAAAACTTACAGTAGGTTTGCCGGTCACAACTGCCGGTGAGTAGCCGTGGAATTTTGAATATTCGTCTAATATCCATGCCATGGTCTGTTTAACAACAAATAAAGCATAATTCAACAGTTTTTTTAAGCGAAATGAAGAAGTTATGTTCAGTTCATATCTTTGTTGCTAGTAATTAAGCAAAATAAACCATCTGCATTAAGAAATGTTTACAATGCTGTACCTGAGGACCAGTTCCCATATCTGGAGCTGGAACATCAGTATGAGTTCCTATCAGATCATGAATTTTCTGAGTGAATACTCGGGTGAGTCGCTCTAGCTCAGATATGCTCAAATCCCCCGGACTACATCCAATCCCACCTTTAGCACCACCATATGGGATATTTGCTACTGCTGTCTTCCATGTCATGAGTTGTGCTAACGCATTCACCTCATCTGGATCAACCTACAATCAACCATTACAAGTACCAAGAAGTTCTCTCAATTTTCCGCAGAATCTTGACCTAACAAGTTAAGTCATAAAAGGGTTTCTAATTCCAGCTACCTCTGGGTGATATCTTATGCCTCCTTTCATGGGGCCTCTAGCATTGTCATGTTGGACCCTAAAACCAACAAAAGAAACCAAAGTGCCATCATCTTTTGGTATGGTACATTCAACCTGCAATTTTTGTTAAAAATCAATTAGAGCATAAGAGCGAATCAAAATTATACCCTTCACTCATTAAAAGTCACCTTGATTTCTCTGAATGGAATAAGCAAACTCTTCTCAAGCTTGGAGTCTAATCCCAGCAGCCTAGCTGCTAGCTTAAAGTTTCTGTTGGTTGCTGCTAATGCATTCATGCTTTCTTCTAAAGCTGTATCAAGAACTATAATTAAGCAGAATTAAGGAATCTTATGTTTAGATAACTAAGGATGGAAAAAATAGCAATTTAAACCACACTTCCCAATAGAAGGATTTAGTGGCTTCCTCAATAGAGATTTTAGCACAAGCACATTTCAACATGGGCGTTGAAGAATCATTTACCATTAAATTATGCATCTGAAAACGTTTATCAAACAGCAGCCTCACATGTTTCCGCATACATGAGGATCCAAGAAAGACTTGGGCAGGAAAAATACAAAAAGACTTGGAAAATAAATTAGTTTTTCCAAGATAACTATCACATGTAACCTAATAATGTAGATCACAAGGCATTTATTAGTCAGCCTGGCGTGGCTATTATATCTAATATTATGGATAAACCATGGACCACTATTAACTAGTTGCCTTATTTGAATATTAATTTATTATTTTCTTCAATATTTTTATTTCTCAAGATAAGCAGAATTTGATTATTTAAAATTCATGATAGAGCTTCATAATCTGAAACAAGAAAGTTGATTCAAATTTTAAATACAAATTATTTAGGTTCATTTGGTCCTAATATTTTCATTCTAACAACCTTTCTTCTTTTGCCTCAAGCAGTCAAGTTTGAATTTTTGATGATAATGATTCCAGGTAGGTATGGCATCATTTTACATTTTCAAATAATGCAACTGTACAATGCATTTAATCAAAATCTGATTTCACAAATTAAAAAAATGATACAAGAATAATTCCACATGGCTCCTAACATCAAATGGAAAGTCCCATCTAGTGCAGGTACGAAACATGTGTG
Source organism: Jatropha curcas (assembly GCF_014843425.1). Next base: position 1,130,126 of record NW_023590973.1, read on the forward strand.
TCAATTCAGTTCAACTAAAGAAAAAACCGGTAATTCAGCAGAGAGAAAATATGTGCATAAGTATAATCAAGGCTGTGTAGTTTGGTTGATCTTTCCACTAATGTGAAGTTTCAAGTTTTCATCAATCTGAGCCGAGAAAAGCTATCCTATTTTGTAATCCCCGGTGTTATTTCGGTTCATTGGATTGGGTCTCCAACGAGTGAAACAAAAATAATTGGACCCCATTCACTTTTGCGCTCGGGCTAATAGCCTAAGCTGGATTGTAAAGTTCTAATGGGCTTGGAGTAGGCTAATATCTATTAAACAATTCAATTTATAAAATTAGATCAATTAAATAGTTAAAAATATAAAAATTATTGTTTAAAAAGTTATACTAAATGCACATCAAATAAATATTTTACAAATAAAAATAAAAAACTCTAAAATTTATTGTTGCGGATATATGCTCAACATTATCAAAATTTGGCTACCCATAAAATTTAAGGTGATAATTAAAATTCCAAAGTTACCCCTAAAAAACACGATGCTTGATGGAAGGACCCTCTATTTTACTGCAATAATCAAGCCAACGAAAAAGGACAAAAACAGGGAAGAAAAACGAGGTGAAAGGAGCCAAAAATATCTAGTCCCATCCCAAGTTCTAGGAAGACAAAAGATCCAATACAATCCCTAGCTTTGCCCGGAAACCTCTCCGGCTGCCACACTGCACTCCCCGCCGTTCAAAGAGGAAAAAAACACCAATTGCACAAACTTCTTAACTAAAAACAAAAAATTTACAAATATATATAATTTGAGAGAGAGGGTTTACATGAAAGTCTTACCAAAGGTATTGAAGAACTCCAATCCCACTCCAAATTCAGCAACTATGCCAACTGAAGCACAGAGTCTTCAAATAAATAAGGCAACCCTAAAAGAAGGAAAAAGGAAAAACTGGAATGAGAATCAAATTCCCCTGTAAATTCCTGGGAAAAATGAATTCCACTGAAACATATATATAAAAAGCCAACAGTGGGTTAGGTGTTGGACCAATTTGTGTCTCCAACATGATGAAGAGAAAGAGAACATTTTGATGCCCTTTCTCTTCCTTCAACTATCAGAAGGAGCATCAAACTCACCCTCCATTAATTTTGTCACCCTATAACAGAATGTTCTTTACTATTATCCTAAGAAAGAAAGAAAGAGAGAAGGAAAGACAGACACAGAATAATATCATCATACGTGGATGTCAAAGATCGCAACTTTGGCCCAATTTTACTGCGTAATCGTGAATCCTACGCGAAACCCATCATTATTTTGAAAATTTTTGTCTATGCCCGAGTAGAGTTTTATAATCTCTCTTGTGGGTTTCGGTCTAAATTGCTTTTTTAGTATGATTTCACATGCTAGTGGAGAGGATAGTATTATTGTTAATTTACCTTGTCTTTTTTCTTCAATTGTCAGCTAAAGACATTAGGGAAAGAGAAGGAAAGAGGAAACTTATGATTTAACATGATTTTAATCATGAAATAATTAATATTGGAAATCATTTCCAGTTAAAGTCTAATTAATTAAAAAAAATTAAAGGAAATCTATTTGGAAAAAAGATGCATTAAAAGATAAAAGAAACTCATTTTCAAATTAAATTCTTACAAATTGTGGATTTTAATATTGATTTACAGAGAAAGGTATCAAAAAAGATAAGAAAGCACTTACAATTAGTGGACTATAAAGGAGTTTCAAATTTTGAAATAAGTGAATCTTGCAAATGGGATTCTCCCTATGGATGGATACCCAATGGGCCAATGTTTCTATGATGACCTCATTTTTTGTGACATACTATATATTTTTGCTTTTCTTTTCCAATCCAAAACTTAAAAAAAGTTGTTCTAGATGGACATTATTACCTCAAATTTTTTGTTGAATTATGTAATAAGTAACATACTTTATTCTTGATCCATTTTTGTACTTTTTTTTTTTTTTATTAAATTGGACAAAGAAAAGTCATTTTTGCAATGAAAGAAAAATAAATTTGATTTAATGATTTAGACTTGTCAAATTTATTCCCTAGACCTATTCTTGATAAGGCATTTAGAACCTATTGTACATAAACCAAGTTGATGAATGGAATAAAGTGAAATATTATGTTTTCTTAATTTGTAAATTGTGACTAAAAAAATTATTATTACAAATAATAAGAAGGATAGGGACAACAAATATACAACATGTTGTGTGTATGAGAAACAAAACATAGAAGTGCCGCTTGGGAGATTCTTGATGTAAATCCATATCAGAATCTATTAGTATAGTCATGTAATGACAGAGCCCTTTTTATTTGGAGAAGCACTTAACAAGATTCCAATTTCATTAAAGGAGCACTATCAAATTTTCCTTTTGGAAAAAGGAAAAGGTAGTTGATTTTTTTTCTTAATTTCAAATTACTTTATTCGAAATCACTTTTTAATGATTAGACGAATTGAAATGATTCATTAATCATTTAATTACACGAGATGAAGATCTTAAATTTAATTAAATTTAATTTTCATATCGGTTAACGGTTATTTTTTATTTTTTTTATGAATTATTTTTTATTGGATTTATAATTGTAATTATATCTATAACTGTAAGTCTACTTAAAAATGCAATATTATAAAAGAATATACTTTGTATCATAATATATCTGGAAAAGGGACAAGAAAACATTGAATTCAGCATTTTTGTTGCCACTTATAAGATCCTACCCAAGTTAATTCGAAATGGACAGAAATGGGCCAGGTTCTTTAATAATAGGAACCAAGAATACTATATAGGTCCAAAATCCTGGGCAGTCTTACTGAGCCTTCAGAATAACTGGAATTGGACTATAAATTCTATAAAGGCTAAATATAATTATGGATCAAACCCTTAAAGTTCTAATCCAACTCAAAAGGCCCAAAAATTGGATAATTTTGAATGTTGACCACAAATGTCAACCTTAGATGTTGGAACAAGTTGTGCTTCTTTAGATTAAAGACAATTCATGATTAGCTCCAACTGTTTTAAAATTGTCCTTAATGGAATAATGGTGGCCACCACCATTCCAACCACAGCCACTTAGTCCAAAAAAAAAAAAAAAAAAAATCAAGTCATGACTGTGTCTATCCTTATATGCAAAGAGTAGGTATAGCTGCTTCCATTGACTTTGTAAGTGGGTTGAGCCAATTCTTTAGAAACTTCTATTATAAAAAACGCGTTTACTTTTTCTATTACATACCATTCTCATTACAATTTAAAAACCATCTCAAAATAAGCCAAGGCGCTCAGTCCTTTTTGCTCTCTTTGTTTGCCATCTCAAAATGTTATAGAATCGTTAAAAAAACAGAAACAAGGCACAAAATTTATTGTCAAGAACCAAAAAAGCTTGCTCCTTTTCTTTTCTTGATTGCTGCAAGAGAGACACCAATAATTCTTGTTTTTCTTGGTTTTGGGCGTCTCAAGAAAATTAATATGTGTCCTCTTAGATTCATATTGGTGTTTTTCTCAGCAGTTTTGGCCGGATATTTTGCATGGAGGACTGTACGGTCGCCGCCGGAGATTGAAACTGCAGTTTCCGATGACTCATCGTTTGAAATGAAAGATAAACAAGAATTCAATGCGAAGAGGGTATTTTGTTTCTTGAAATTCAAGATTTCTTTTCTCTTTCTTTATTCCTTTGCCGAGTTTCTTGGTTTTCTTGATTCTGTTTGGTTATTCTAACTCTACGAATGTTCAATGGATCTAGGTGATTCAAAATGGATTCTGGGTATTTGTCGACATGGCTAGCGGAAAATACCTGTGGAGGAATTTCAAGGAGATGAGGAAAGAAGATCAGAAGAGCTGCTAGGAATTTACCTTGGGGATATTTTTCTCTCTTTTGTTCTTGATTTGGGGAAGGTAGAACTTAGAATTTGAGGGACAGGTGCCTGCAATTGTAATTTCAATAACACATGTAATTGGTTTTAGCATATAATCCCTTTTAGGCTAATGAAAGATTGAACTTGGAAATATTTGTACATGTTAAAATTGAAAATAAGGGTAGTAGTCTTCATTTTAACGAGGAAAAATGGGAAAAATCGCAAGAAAACAAAATTATAAGTTGAGATTCAAATAAATTGTTATTAAGAGGAACATGAATACGAACTTTGGCCTCTTCAACTCCAATTTCTTGTTGTTTCTCCATCACTTTTGCTGTTTATATTTATTTCAATCCAACCTTGAACAGATTATAAACATATTGCGAATCCGATAACAATGTGAAATCCTATCAATTGTGATCACTTAACCTGCAAAACCTTCCTTTGAGGACAGCATATATGGTATTTATTACATTGGCTAAAACAACATAATTTACAACATATTTCAGATAATTTCAATGTGCATCTCCTCACATGTGCACGAGATAATCAGCAAATGAATTACCGGTGTCGAGTCAATGCAAAGGATGTAATTCTGCACATGTGAGGATGAGCCAAAACAGAACCATATTTACATGAATTTAATACAAATGATTTAATGAACAAGCAACAGAAGCAGCAACAATAGCTTCAGTTTAGGTCAGCTTGTAGCTTGATAGACATATACAAGAGTGTAAGAAGAGCACCCTGTGGGAGAGGAGCATACCTCGCAAGATGGGAACCAACCCACATGGCTACAACTATTAAAACAACCATGCTGCTACTGGTTTTCCCACAGGCCCAGCTTGTAAACTGGAGACAGAGAGTAAGCAAAATCCCACCTCTCCCACCCAAAATCCATGCAATCAAATAACCAATCTTATATCCAGTATCCAATTTGGTGTCAAACAAAGCCATCAGGCTGCTGAATGCAAGAGATAATCGGGAACCAAAGATTCGTAGTAAAAACAGAGATATGAAGACAGATCTAAGCACTTCACTAAAGGGGCCTCTTTCTTGATCCAAGTTTTCTTCTTCAGCCAACTCTTCTGTGTCACTGTCAGCAGAAGAGTTCTCCTTGCTTACATTATGGCGTTCCCAGTATCTTTCACGCTGCATTTTCCTCTTCAGTTCAGCCCATTTATAGGTCCTCAACCCATCTTCAAATTGAGGACTGTAATACTGTTTCCGGCTATATGGCCTGCTTGTATCCTCTTGAAATCTAAGTACTCGATCATATCGAGTCCTTGACACTTCATTTGACAGTATCTGTTCCAAAAAGAGGAGTTTATGGGCAGGCCAGAGGCAAATATACCGTCTGGATATACAGTTAAAATTAATCAAATAGCAGTATGTCCAAAAGCCCAAAATACACTGTCTGGATGTATAATTAAGATTAGTACAGTAAGTATCATGTCTTGATGGTGGAATTGATGGTAAAGGAATTCATAATAGAAATTACTTCATTTTCCTCATGGTCAAGGTTTTCGATCTTGTCTCTGAAATACTACTATTTCCAACAATGGTTCTAACAAAATCAATTACTAGTCAGATATCTAATATTCAAAATTTGCATAGGCTTTTAATCTTCCCATGCATCAGAAACATATTGCAAAAGCCTCCGGGCTCCAGCCACATTTAGATCAACACAATGAAATTCCACCATACAAGAAGGTTCATAATTCTCCCCCGCCTCTGTTTTTTTAAAAATTATAAATAGCACCAGTACTGGACCTATTTACCTTTTGACTTATGATTCTATAAAAGCATTAATAAACAAAATACACACCAAAAGGTCAGAGGAATTGCTCACTTCATATGCATGACGGATGCTCTTGAACAGTTCACCAGCTTGCGAATGCTTGCTGACATCAGGATGATACTGTAATCATGACGCAAGAACATCATTAAGTATGGTTCTCATATTAATTGCTTTCTTAGTTACTAAGCAAAAACCATTTATCAGAATCTCACGGTTTGCAATTTGAATCATACAATTAAACTCAATTTTCATACCGAATGATTCGAATTTGATGGGTGAATTAAAATTGAGCATGAATCTTATGATTCAAGTCGATTCTCATGTCTAACGATTCTCATACCCAACAAAACAAGTGGAAAAGTCGATATAGAGAAAGAAGAGCAAGAGCATCTAGTTATATTAGAAGATGAAGATGGTAAAGGGCTTGAATTTGGAAATGATAATGAATGAATATGAATTTGGATAGGAAATTTAATGGTTAGATAGCATTTGACTTTGTTTTTATTCCAAAATTTTAACAGTTTGACGTTCTGAACTTAGCAATGACATAAGCTATTAGGATCTCTTTCATTTTGTGTTTAGTACATGTTTTAGAATTGAAATTTATATAAATATATCATTTACAATTAAATTATTAGTATCTTTTGATAAAATTAATGGCAAATATATCCATAGATGTTTATTTATTATTTTGAAAATTTATATTGTATGTTACGGTTTAATTCAATTCTCAATTCTAAAAAATAAGAATTTTGAATCTGATTTGACAAATGAGATAAACATAGACGGAGGGAGTAACAAATTTTACAAAGCACTTGTTAGGCATGCACATTTCCAGTGAAGGAGGTTTTGAATTTGTATTTCAAGTCGAAAATCATAAACACCAGCAATGTCAAATCCAAATACACCTTAATTTCAAATAACTACTTATTCAAATGGAGCCTCATATCATAGCAAATAAGCACTCATTTACAAGGATGTTAACTCATTAAATATGGGAAATAATAAAAGTGCTGTCCCTAGAGAATTCCTTCACAAGAAACAGATATCAACCAAACAATCTCTCAGGTAACACAGACAAGAGACGATGATGTGCAGTTTTTCATTTAAACAGCAGTGCTCCGTGATTTTCTAGTGTCCTCATTTTGCAATGACAAGTTGTAAGATAGTTTTCTAATGCCCGAGCTTTGGCATGTTCTCCCAAACACTCACTTTACTCTTGCAGTTCAGAGAATCTAATCTATATAGAAATGTGTGAGGGTGTGCATGCCAAGTTGACAGTAATAGCATTACTCCTGTTATTTAAGACGGATTAACTAAACCAATAAAGTTCCATAGTTTTCAAACTAAAACAAATCCGGAACCAAAGGGATATGTACAAACAGCATCTCATCATGTCACTTTAATTAACAAAATAAAACCATTGGATTAGCCAGAATCAAGACACAATTTAAGTTCAATTTCCCATACTTTCTCAGCAATCAAACAGATTCCAGAAGATAATATTGGAGTAAAGTTACAAAATTACCTTGCGAGCGAGAAGGCGGTAAGCTCGTTTTATATCAGGTAGCGTGGCGTTTCGAGCGAGGCCGAGCACTGCGTAGTGGTCTTGCTCGCCGTCGATAACCGCCCATGACGATGATGATGATGCAATCACGACGGAGCTCCACTTATGGAGACGAGATAAACGATTATGATGGCGGGCCCAGTTCCATGCAGGACCAATTAGGGAAGTGACGCCGGCGATAAAGGAGGAGGAGGAGGAGGAAGAGAAGGTGGATAACGCAACGGAGCCATCAATTGCGGTGGGAATGGGTCCCACCAGAAGTTTCGCCTGCATTATAGTTCATAACATTGGACTCTTTTCCTATTCTGTCAGTCTCTCAAAATGAAGTGACTGAGATTGATTATGTGGTCTTCTGAGGTGTGAGGCTATGAGAAGGATTCGAGGGGTGAGATTTAGATTTGTGCTAATGGATACCATGGGCCTGTATTGGGCTCCAATATACAAAGCTGGCCCAATTGCTTCTCCTCTTTTGTCAAAATTTCCTAGTAGAAATGTCAAATCTAAATCGAAATTCATTCCTCTTTTCTTTATTGTTTTTAACATTAATTAAGGAACCGTCATTGGCTATGAAATAATAGGAAATAATTCTAACTAGATCCTGCAAATTTCACCGTTTTACATATTTATCACACAGTTAAAATAAATTTAATTTTTAGTTTGATACTGAGATGAGAACCTGCATGGTTTATATAATTTTATAAAAAATAAAAAAGGAATATGGTAAATTTTCCCAAGTAGGAAATGAATGAATATTCCTTTTTTTTTTTTTTTGATAAAAGGAATGAATATTCTAACCAAGCGGAAGTGTGATCATAGACGCCCAAATGGAAGAAATGAGTACCTTGCCACGTGTTCTTCATTTTGGACTAAATCAAATACACGTCAGCGTCACTAGGTTCATAGGGACCCACTTTCACCCTAATTTCTAATTTATTTAACTGCAATGTGGAAGGGAGGGCTGTCCAGATTCATTTAAAGGACTCCTTGCCTTATCGGTAAATCATAAACGTCCCTATTTATTCTTTTTCACCCGTTTAATAATTTAATTGCATTGTAGAATTTTAATTTTTTTCTTTTTTAGAGAGCATGCAGAATTTTAGTTTTAAGAAAATTGTATTGTAACATTGCTATTATCCTTTAGAAAATTGCATCAATTATTTTTTTTTTGGGATAATTTTTAAGTTAGGAGAGCTCAAACATATAAATAATTAACTTTAATAAATATACTCTATCTGTACTAAATATAAATCGTTTAAGATTTTTGTACAAGAAAGTAATTAATTCTTCTGATTATAATAAATTTAATAGTAATTTGATCAAATTATCTTTTATCTCAAAATTAATAGATTTTTTATGAAATATTTATTCTATTTAGTGTAAATAAGAGTAATATTGAAAAAAAATTATTTATTATTTCTTCAAATACATAAAAAAATTTATATTTTGTGATAAAATAACAAATTAAAAATGACTTATATTTTGGGACAGATGAAATAAATTACTCAAAAATTTTGTTCTTAAAAAAAATCAAAAATTTCGATAACATTTCAAGTAAAAAAAAACATACAAATATACACATAAATATAACATAATATAAGATTGACACAGTAATAAATTGAAGTTGAAATTCCTCTATCAATATTATTGATAAGTAAATTTTGTGATAACTTTTCTTTTGCGATTAACTCGAAGGGTTTAGCCTAGGAGTACTTTTCGAATTGATCACTATGACTTAAGTTATGGGCGATCTTCTATAATATAAATTTTCTGAGTTGTTCCTTTTGTCTCTAAAAGCGAAGGGATGATATAAAAAAATAAAATAAAAAAAATTTCGTTTGCGATTAATACGTAGGATATAATACAGACAGTTAAATTCACGTAAATAATACCCATTTAATCGTTGCTTAGTTAGAGCTCCTATTATTTCTCGCTCGCCTCATTCATTCGTTCCTCCCCCTGGCTCTCAACCTCTCTCTTCCTCGACCAGAATATTACAAGACGATCGCTTTCACTCTCTTTCTGAATCTAATTTTCAAGGTATTTCAAGACTTCCTCCTCAGTCCTTTCCTTCAGTTTACTTTATTTCTGATTTGAGCTTGGTTTCTTGTGACGTGAACTGCTGTTTTTTTCTTTTTATCTCCGTGTTAATGAGTATTACCTTCTCGCAAGAAACTCTGTTATAATGTACATTTTCTGTTTTCTAATTATTGGTTATATCATCACCTTTAATTGCTATTTTATGGGTTCTGTTTTACTCCAAGGAATAAGGAATGTGTAACTTTTGACGATCCTGGTCATTTAGCGATTCTCGTTCAAAGTATTTCTAGTATTCATCTATTATTCAACTAATGGCATTTAGATCATGGTTGTGGTTAATGGGTTATTGGGGAATATGCATTTTCAACCATATGAAAACTTTCTTTCTTCTCTCTTTATTAGATGTAGATGGGATAAATTATAGCAATGATGCAAGTTGCAAAAAGAGAAATTGTTAATGGCAAGTTGGCAACCAAGATTTCGTAATTCAATTAGCAGTACAAAAATTGCAGAATCAAATTTCGTGATTTATTTTTTTGTTGTGTTATATAATTTAGCAAGTGGTTGTATTTGTGATTTTCCTTCTTTTTTTGAATAAAAGTTATACTAGTGCTGCTCTCACTGTGGGATTGTTTATTAAATTGTTCCACTGTAGAAAGCAAAGTGAAGAAAAAGGATCTCCAATGTCTACTTTATCGAATTCTACAAATATATTTTGGCAAGAATGTCCAGTAGGGAAGTCCGATAGGCAGAGACTACTTAACCAGAAGGGATGTGTTGTATGGATAACCGGACTTAGTGGATCAGGTTAAACTCATTCTTATACATTTTACTTATCATGCAGTTAATTCAAAATTCTTTTTGCTTTTTTTGTTCTTTCTACTTTTCGTTTGTCCTTAATTTTTAAAATCTTTAGGTCAACCAGAAAGCTTACTATTTTCTATGGCTTTATGTCTAGGCTATGTACATTAATGTAGTTCTTTCAGTTTGTAAATATAAACTCTAGATATGGAAACGTTGATTAATGTGATTAATCATAACTCATTAAATTCATAGAGGCTTATTGTTGCGATGTCCTAATTACAGAGGCAAATGTGCAGAAATCATGCTTCTGGCTCGATGTCTATCATCTCATGAAAAATGCTGGTCTAGATAATCCTAAAGGCTCATTTTGTCATACTTGTGGGACGCAACCGCTCGAAGTAGATTTCTCATATTTCTTAATGCTTTAAATCTATAAAAGAAATTATGACCCTTTTGAATTAAGTTGGATGCCACAGGTGCTTGTTCTTGCTTCCTAGAAAACCTTTCAGGCATTGGAAGAGAAATATCTTTGCACCTCATACTAGCCAAAAACTATCCCAAAAGGGAAACAAATTGAATGAATGAGAAGAAATGCTTAACCTTTTGGGGCCAGATGTGATATAATTATGTTGTATTCATTCTCGCACCCACAATGAGGTGAAGGTTTGGAGGGGTTACAGTTAGGGTGGGGTTACACTTAGGGTCCGTTCGACAAAATTAGCTGTTTTAGTATCGTTTAGTAGTTAGCTGTTTGAGTAACTTTTCATGAAACACTAAAAGTTAAACGTTACATGAGTTAACTTTTTACAAAACGCTATCATAACCTCTAAAAGCTAGTCCAAAAGCTATGTTACCGAACAACTTTTTAAATAGCGATTAGCATTTTGACAAGCTATCTAAAAAAGCTGTTGCCGAACACAGCTTTAATCATATCTCTCCCACTTTCTATGTATTATGTATGTTCATGTAATTGGAAAATGCTGGCATGTTTGGTGGCATTTTATTAAATAAACTCTTGTTTGAGTCATCAAATTTTGCCATCCACTTAAGCAGCAAGAGGTTGCTGGCTTATTGTGCTATAAGTAGGTGGATGCTGGATTATTGTGATATGTATATTTTGAGAAATCTCCTTGTTTGGTAGAAGAATCAGTCCCCTTTTACTCTGTGCTTGTTTTCAGACCTTTTTTCAACTTTTTTTAGGGAAAAGCACACTGGCATGCTCACTGAGCAGAGAGCTGTACTCTAAGGGGAAGCTGTCTTATGTTCTTGATGGAGATAACCTTCGCCATGGACTGAATAGAGATCTGGGTTTCAGTGCTGAAGATCGAACTGAAAATATTCGCAGGGTTGGTAAGTATGATTTTGTATAATAACAAACTTCTTTATTTTTTATTATTCAGAAAAACTCATGGTGATAGTATTGATCTAATTCATGAGTTACATAATTTGGAGGTTTGCGTAAATAAACAAATAAATTAGTTCAAACTTATCATTCAGCTGGATTTGTATGCTATTTGAGGTTTTTCTGGCAGATATAAGAGCTATTCATTCTGTCTGTAGTGGGGATTCTAAGGGGCAGTTTTTACTAGCTGTTACATACTGCATGAAGCTAAACATGGCTGGGTCATCCAATTAGTTTTCAAGATTTAAATTAGAGTGCTCAAGTCTTGGGTATGTGCTCCCAATTATCAGATCACAATGTTCTAGACTTCTAGTCTTAGTTCTGTGTTCCAGAATATCAAATCACATTGTCCTAGTAGACATCAAAGTTGTAAATTCTATTGAAAGAAAAAATGATAGTCATTTTTTATTAAAGTGGGGAAATGTTGACACTCTCAATTTCCAATATTTGTTGGTTTGCCAGTTGCTGGTATATTACAGAAGTGAGCAAACTGTTGGTCAACAAAATCCTTGAGCTGAATTTTATTTATAACCAGTAGTATGAGGTCATGATGAAGTTCCATTCTGATGATGACGTCCAGATGTACTTGAGCCTAACAGTTATCAGTTATACCCAAGTTCTTTTATGATTATAAGGCTAAAAACTTGATTAACTTTAGTATAGCATGTGGTAGGCCTATTATAGGTTTTTCTGATGCATTTTTATATCATTTATTATTAATTATATATTTGTTTGATAGGGGAAGTAGCAAAACTCTTTGCGGATGCTGGTTTGATATGCATTGCTAGTCTGATATCACCATACAGAAAAGACCGGGATGCTTGCCGTGCAATGTTGTCAGATGCAAATTTCATCGAGGCAAGATTCCCCCATAATGGCTCTTACTATGACCAAGCAAAATTTCTTTAAGATTATCACTTTACTTGTATGCTTATAGGTTTTCATGAACATGCCTCTTTCATTATGTGAGTCAAGAGATGCTAAAGGGCTCTACAAGCTTGCACGTGCTGGAAAAATTAAAGGTTTGCTCTTGAAATGTACTTTGGTGCTGCTTTGACATCACAGGTTTCCTGCATTTTTACCCTTCCTGTATTTAATGTAACCCACATGAGAAAACATAGGGCCAGCAAGTAAGGTGTATAATATTGGCTGCATTCGTTATTGAATGGTTCAGCCAAAGAGAAAAAAGTTGAAATGAAGAGTGAAGACTTATTTTATTAGCAGGTAAAGAGTAATTGCGAGGAGGTGAGGCACATTCTCTTCTAAAACAAACGATGACACTTTTTATCCTTTTTAAGTTTTTAAAGCTTTGCATTAGGATTGGCTGTCTAAAAGCATGAAAAATTATGTCTTTTCATTCACGATCTTCAGTCATAATAATTTAAATTGTCCAACCCTACACAACCCGTCACCCCTTTAGAATTTTCCACGCATTCTTTCTTATTAAGAACATCTTTACCTGGAGTGTGAATTGCTGCAGGAATAGAAATTGGAGTGTTAAATATCCTCATCTAAATATTCAGTAAGCTTCTTGAGATTGCTTCCACAAGATTTTCTAATACCGTGCAAATTGGAAAAGTTAGTTTCAAGAAAAAATGCTATATTAATTGGTCTAAAGTACCATTGGGAACCCAAAATTTGTAGGATGATGATAACAAAATTAGCTAAGAATTGAAATTGCTTATTCTTTGCCCATGGTTATTTGATGGTTTGAATGAAAGAGATTTTGATGTTTCAGATTATCATTTGCCGATGTCTTCTCTAACATGGTCATATGACATTGCAGGTTTTACTGGCATAGATGATCCTTATGAACCACCTTTGAATTGCGAGGTATACATAAGTAGACACAATCATTGCTCTTAATAATAATTTCTACTGGAACTGCTGTGATATTTCTTGGACTTTACCCAACATCTCTACACATCTTGAACTGACTTTCCTTTCAATGCAGATAGAAATACAAGAGAAAGATGGAGTATGTCCCACACCAACTGCCATGGCTGGACAAGTAGTATCATACTTGGAGGACAAAGGATATCTGCAAGATAAGTGATGACGCTACTAGACTCAGCTAAGGGTGTCATCATGTGGAATGTGTTTGAAGTTGTTTAGTGATTGAGATTTCTTCTCTAGATTGAATCCCAATAACCATTGTTTCTATCAATGTTTTTTCTTTTCTTTTTTTTTTTTTTTTGAGGGTATTTACATAAGTAGGACACAATCATTTGCTCTTTAATAATTTAATTTCTACTGGAAACTGCTGTGATATCTTCTTGGACTTTACCCAACGATCTTCTACTACATCTTGAACTTGACTTTTCCTTTTTCAATTGCAGATTAGAAATACAAGGAGAAGATGGGGAGTATGTCACCACACCAACTGCCATGGCTGGGACAAGCTAGTATCATACTTGCGAGGACAAAGGATATCTTGGCCAAGATAGTGATGACGCTACCTTAGACTCAGCTAAGGGGTGTCATCATGTGGAATGTGTTTTTTGAAAGGTCATTGTTAGTGATTTGAGATTTCTTCTTCCCTAGATTTGGCAATCCCAATAACCATTGTTCTATCAATGTTTTTTTCTTTTCTTTTTTTTTTTTTTTTTTTCTTTTCTTTTTTTTTTTTTTTTTCAACTTGGGATAATTACTCATCCAAATAGGTATTTAAAATGTAAGTTGGAGAATATCCTCGTCACATTGTTTATGAATATAATTTATAGCTTTAGAGACAATATATATATATATATATACATATATATATATATATACACACGGACAATTTTTCTGTCGTGATAAATTCTGTAATAAAGAGATTTGAACTTAAATACTTTTCTGTCGTGATAACTTTTATAATAAAGAAAGTCGAATTTAAACTCTCTCTATTCTTCTTTAAGAACTGAGAAGATCAAATTTAGCAAGCATAATTGACACAAAAGTAAAGTTTTAGGTTTTATAAATTTTATAGATTATATATTCAGTATTAATTAATCCAAACGAGGCATAAGGTTTTCTAGGCTTTGGGTAAAGACATGTATTAACGCGCAAAGGTCATGTGTGGCATACTAAAACTTCCAATTTCGAACAGACATAAATACGGCGTCGTTTGCGAAGGTGAAACCACCTTCGTCAATCGTCACTTTTCTCATTTCGTAACCCAAAAACCAACAAAACAGCTAACAGAAAACTCGAAAAAAGCAGAGGGAGACAGAGAGAGAAATGGTTTTGAACAGCAATTTGGTGATGACGATAGCGAATTTATCAGCCAATCTATGCCAATACATAGCTTGCAATCCAGAGCGGCTAAGCAGCGATCAAGTCTTGAATCTGCTCTTCTGCTTACCTCTCAACCACTTAGGTCGTCTTACTCTCTCTCTATGGACATATCTCTGCTACAATCCCAATCCTGCCAATCTCACCGATTTCGATTTCGATGACGACGAAGGCGACGATGACGATTTGCACTCAGATTGATTTCTCGCTCCACTTCTCTTTCTCTTTTTCTTTTTTTAATTTTGTAAATATGAGAAAGAGAAATTCTGATTAATTGAAGATAGAAATTGGATTGTATTGGATTTGGATTTTATGATTGGTCAATTTTGAGATCTGGTTAAATATTTCTTTTTTTTTTCTTTTGTTTGTTGTGTACAGTTGAAATGAAACTTCAACAGGAGCTTGTAATAGTATATTGTTTGTCTTTGGGGTCGTATTATCATACGTCTCGATACGGTTATAACTTTCATTAGTATTTATGTTATTATTATATTCTATTTATTAATAATATTGCGTACATGAATCAAATTATTGAAAATAAAATTCGATATAGCACTATGGAGACCAATTAACATTGTGAATAATAAGCATATAAAAATTATAATTATTAAAAACAAAAATAAAGTAATCAATTAATAAAATTAGTAGAATTAATCTTTAATCTAAATTATAAAAGTGTCAAAATTGAGTATTCGTCACGTGCTGTAAATTAAACGAACATAACAAACTCATTTTAACCCGATGACCCGACCCAACAGTATAAAACTACACGTCTACTCCTCCAACCGTCCGTAGCTCATCTGCTCTGCTTGATTTCTTCCACCATTTTCAAACTTTCAAAAATAGATTTAAAAAAAAAAAAAAAGAAGAATAAACAAAAATAACTTGCAAGTAATGAATTGGATTTTAAATATCAATTGAAAAGCGGTTAGGTGGCGGAGTCGTCGGTTGGTTGCTTCCCTGTGTCGCGGGCAGCAATGAAGGCTGTGATGGCGTCGTGTTCGGTCCCTACATTTACGCGCGTAAATGTCAAAAGAAACCACCATTCTTCTCTCTTATTACCAATTTGCCACTCCTCTTTCTCTCTGAGCCATCGTCGCTCTCTTTCCATGGCGTCTGCAACTCAGCCATCCACTCAGGTAATCAAATCGATTTTATCAATCATTTTTTATTGATAATTGCGAAACTGATAGCTATTTCTGATCATTCGATTGGTTTTGATTCATGAAATTGAATGATTTCTCGTATAATAATAGCGATTCTTTTTTTATCAGGCGGTGTCACCTGGGGATGTTAACAGTGATGTCAATGTGTTGCAGTTGATCCAAACTCACCAGGTTGGTTCTTTTTTATTTTGTAAGTGTTTGAGAAATTAGATATCTAATATATTGATTGATAGTTTCAATTTTATGATTAATATATGTTTGTCAATGCTACTGATCGATTGTTATTGGGTTTTATGTGATTATAGGAAAAGGCTGCTCGACTTCCTCCAGTTGAGGAAATTAAAACTGTGCTTTATCACAGTGTGCGTGGCGTGCTTTCAACATTTTCTCAGGTTTGTTGTTCATATGCTTATTAAAGATTTTGAATTCATTGATCAGAAGAAGAATAGTGGAAACGAAGTTTTCATGATACTTGAAATTGGCATGGCTGAAGGATACTGATCAAGATTAGTTTGTTTGTGAAAGGAATTAGTGAAGGTTCAGTGTTAAAACGGTGGAACAATGACCTTTAATTTTTTATGTGGGCTACGGATAGCTAAATTATTTGGACCGTTGAAGATCAATTTCTTTTCTGGCTGTTT
The DNA here is from genome assembly GCF_014843425.1 of Jatropha curcas. The sequence continues at coordinate 1,146,665 of NW_023590973.1, forward strand.
TAGCGGATTGACTATAGTTATTTTGGTTTGCACACTGGTTTGTGGCATTCATTGCTTGGTCTACTTTTTTATCTGTTAACTGACTTGTAACAATTGCTTTTGATAAACAGAAGCATGAGGGTTATCCATCAGGTTCAATGGTTGATTTTGCATGTGATGTCAATGGATCTCCAATATTAGCAGTGAGCAGCTTGGCAGTTCATACAAAGGTTTGCTCTATATTCTGCAGATCTGTTCATTTGTCGTTTAACTTAGAAAATCACTCATGAACTATAAAGATTATTCACCATAAGATCTGCCTTGATGCAAAATAACAATTATGGTTCTTTTGGATTGTAAACTTCAATTGGTAATTTTTGTTCATATTCCGGTGGATTAGCTATGCCGTAGTGGAGCCAGCTGATCACTGTAATAAAAATTGAAACTTATTGAATGCTTGAAAGAATAAAAATCTGAAAAGTAAGATTCACTTATCTTAGATATGTTTAGTTTATCATATTTGTTGAATTATCCACTGGTAAGCGCATATATGCAAGATGGAGATGCTGGTCTAAACTGATTGTCCTTGCCAAATTCTGTTTTTAACCTATTTATATTCCATTGTTATTTTTGTGGCCTTTGATTTAGTTATGAACCTCTTGCAGCACTTTGACTATATGAAACTTGCTTTGTGCAGGACCTGTTAGCTAATCCCAAATGCTCATTGCTTGTTGCTAGAGATCCAGAGGATAGGACCGATTTAGTAATCACTCTGCATGGTGATGCTTTTTCTGTAAGTCATTCATATATTTGTTTCCTTAAGAGATCTTATTTTAAACTCATTACTTGCAATGTGTATTACCTTCTGCTTTTTCGTTTTTGCTGGAGGGAGGAGGTTGATATAAAATTTACTGTTCTTATCAACTGTTTAGGTTCCTGAGAAAGAACAAAGTGCCATTCGAACTATGTATCTGGAGAAGCATCCAGGTGCATTCTGGGTAAATTATTTCCTCCTATTCTCTGGCATGCTTTATTCTTTCTTCACCCAATGCCATTGTTGCATATCTAGTTGAGGACTAAATCAATATGTACAATATGAAGGTTGACTTTGGTGACTTCCAATTCATACGTATTGAACCAAAAGTTGTGCGATATGTGTCAGGAGTTGCAACTGCTTTACTTGGATTTGGAGGTCTGTGTGCCATTCTGAAATCTTCTTGTTTTTCCCTTTTTGAACAGAATAACAGCACAAAAATTGTTTCCTAGTATGTGGTCAAGAGTGACTCTTGGTACTCTCAAGGTCACTTCACCTTAGACACGCACCAATGTTTTTGCTTTTGTATTTAGATGGTGACTTTATTTTTTGAGGGACTGCTAGATATTATTTTTATTGTTTCTACCTTTTTGCTTTTGTAATTGTTCTAATCTCTTATCTATGTTATTTTTATTATTTCAGAGTTTAGCAAAGAAGAGTACCAAGCTGCCAAAGTGGATCCAATAACTCAATTTTCTAAACCTGTTTCGGTATATCTTGATTATGCAATATATTCATGCATTTTATTATGTTGTTTACAGATTGTAACTATTAAAAATTCTAATTGGCATCTTATTTTTAACCAGTCTCATATGAATAGAGATCATGCTGAAGATACAAGGCTCATTGTGCAACATTCAACATCAATTGCGGTAATTTTGGTGTACTTTCCAGTATATTTCTATATTTTTTAGTAACCGAGATCAGATCAGTACATTTTTTATAAACCAATGTACTGCAATTAAATTGAGTGGTAAACAGAATCCTTTGCTGCTTCAAAATTAGTGGGGAAACTGGGAGGAGGATAGATGTACGAACATGTGTTTGATAGGGAGACTGGTGTTTAATAATTTCTGTAAGTGAATATGTAAAAGATAAAGTGGAAAGGAAGGGAAGAGAATGGAAAATTTTTTATTTCCTCAAATTTCTTCTTGGTTCTTAAACACTTCCCTTTTTTGGTTCAAAAGAAATTTTCTCTGAACTGAATGCAGTAAAAGATCTCGGGGAGAACTTTTTAAAAGTTAGTTTAGCATAACTTTGAGGTGCTGAGGAAAACCTGTTAAGGAACATCTGTTTATTTTTCCCTTTATAAAATCTTTTCTTCACATTATAGGAAATTAAGTAAAAATTTGCTGTTCTCCCCTCTCCTCCGTTTCCCTACTCTATTTCCCCTTACTTTTTTAGTCATCAAAGTTGAATCAACTAGTATGTGAAGGCTGACTTAATATTTTTCTTCAGGTGGAATCAGCCTACATGCTAGACATTGATAGCCTTGGATTCAATGTTAAGGTATCATTAATCCATAACAATCTTACTTTGTGTGCTTTACTCCACTAGCTTCTTAAAAGTATCTTTTACTTCCATCTTAGCCATTTTCTCCTTTAGCAATGTTAATTTGAATTGATTCTTTTTACTGCCTTGCCATTTGGATATTTGCTGCAGTCAAAACTGTTTCTCTTCCTCTCTGCATTCATATTTTGACCTCATTTTTTTTTTCTAGGCTGTTTATCAAGGGAATACATATAAGTTTCGGATTCCTTTTCCTAGACGTGCAGAAGACAGAAAGTGAGAGTCCTTAATTATAGATTTTCTGGTCTTTTACTGAAGTTAAATTATTCTTTTCCATGAGAAAATGATCGATTGTTTGTCCTTCATATGCACGCTTCAACTATTCCTATTCTTTTGTCATACAGTATGTGCTTCTAGATTCTCATCTTAATTTTGTGCTACATCTGAAAAGTTTTTCTTTTTGCTGACACTTCCAAAGTTAATGAGGATTTTTTTTTAATGGAATCTAATATCAGGTTTTAATTTGATGTTTTTCACTCACGTACATATGCATACTCAATCCCCAACCATAATCTCCTGTTAATGCTTGGGCCATAAACTTATTGAGGACCTTCTGCCATGTGCCCACAGGTTTCTTTTGAATACTCTTGTCATGTTGCATGACTTTACATTGTAACTCCATGGTCCAGTCAGTCAAGTCTTCTGCTTCCATTTGACTTCGGTTTCTTCATTTCTGATGAGTTTGTTTTCTTTTATTTTTTAGGGATGTAAAGACTTTAATCGTGGAAATGCTCCAAGCTGCCAAGTCTCAAGTTAATTGATATCATGCTAAGAAAGGTACAAGGAGGTGTACGATTGTCCATAAAAATCTTGCAATAAAATGTTGTTCAACTATTTTGCTATCTTGTTGTTTTTAAGCATAAAGAACTTGTATTGGTCCCAACATGGGTTGCAAACCTTGTATAATAAGCAAACCTTGTGCTCAAGATAGGCATTCTAAACATGAACATAATGATTTTTCAAGAATAAGAAATTTTCCCCTTCTAATTTTCATATCTATGTTATGAAGACTTGCAACCATTTCATATTTAGAGATTAGAGTATAGCATGAAGTATTGCACTGGCCAAAATACCACATGTATTACATGTTTTTACTAGAATTTCAAAATGATGATCTCCTTCTCAAGACCTCTAATTTTGCGTTTTTATGCTCGCTTCCTTGTGATATTCTAGCATCTTCTTGATCGAGTCTTGTTCATTCTGGCAAACATCTGCCCGAGTTACCATGTGCTACTTACCACATTTTTTACTTACAGTGGGAACTCATCATTCCTTTCTTATGAGATGTTCTCACTCAGTTGTCTTGCTTGCTTATGTAGGATTCTGCAGCGCATCACACTTGAGAGACTGATATGGAAAGGATATATAATTCTGAATTGCTGAAATTAGACTCGAATGGCAGCTTGCTCCTAATGGCTCGTAGTCATATACCATGTACATGTTAAAATACCGTCGGCAGGCATAATAATCACGGAGTGGAATTACATAATCGCATGGGATGTTTGAATTCTAAAGATGATGTTTGATCCAAAATTGGTATTAACATTTATAAAATCTCGGAATGCAAATTGCTTGCTTCTTTCTTCTGCAAAATTTAGGAGTGAACCTAAAATGTGGGAATTTTATTTCTATTTTAAGCAAATGTGCAATTAACAGTAAGTAAATTTGTCCAGTCAGATGTCCAGACCAGACCACATGATAAGCAAATCATAAATCTCTATTAGGTCATTGTAATTTTAATTGAACATACGGTTCGACCTCTAGATTTTGCACGCTTACTCATGTCTCATGCTGCAGAGACTGATGATTACAGTCATCTGCCAGAGCAGGCTGCACAATGAGGCCAATCTAATTTGACAAAAGGAGAAAAAAAAAAAAAAAGTGACCATATTAGTTGTCTTAGACTTGTTTCTTTACTTTATCACATCACATGACTTGTACAAGAACAAATACATACTGGGATCTATAAAAAAAAAATAAAAATTGATTATGGCAAATAAAATGAGAAAAAGAATTTATTTTCTCAATTATATAAATGAAGCTTAGATCTATACAACAACAAAAGAACAAAATCCAGCAGAAACTTTCCTTCACTACCCTTTCTCCCATTCTAACAAACTCCTATTCATCACATTATCATGATTTCCAAACAAAGTCCCAAAATTTTCTAAAAAAAATTAAAAAAAAAAAAGTCTCCGCTGCTTAAATGTGGCACATCTTTCATTCTGAATCACTTTCCATACTTCCCATAGCCTTCAGTCCTCTGGGTCTCTGTATCATAACCACCAGAATAAAAAATTTGAGAGAAGGGAAAAAACAACCCATTATCATGAAAGTTCAGATCTAAGCGAAAAAACAATCAAGTACCTTCTTAGAACTCTTCTTCTCCCTCACTTCATACCTCTCTTGGCACATATCAGTCAACCATGCTCCAGGGCTCACCAACTGTCACCCAACCAAAATTCCCAAAAAAGGCAAAAAAAAACATAAAAGAAAGAAAGAAAGAAAATTTAGAATCTAAAAATAAAATAAAACCAATACCAAAATACATGAACCATAAGTTCTTTTTCTTTTCAACCTTTCCCAACCCATTAAAAAACTGAGAGAGAGAGAGAGAGAGAGAGAGAGAGAGAAGGAAGAATACAGCAGAAGGAGACTTACAAGTAAGCTTCTTTGGATAATCTTGGCTCTCTTTTTGGGCCGTTGAGGAAGCTTACACCCTTTCATAGCCATAAAATCCTCTTCTTTTTCTTTACTTGATAAAGTGATATATAGCTTTGGCCATACATGATGGCCTTTATCTTCCCCATTGTTACCATGACCATCCATTGAAATCTTTCCATTCTCATCCAACCCCACTGACCCTCTTGTCGTGTAGTACCTGTCCTCTTTCTCCGGCGACGCCGATTTCCGATTCTCTGTCAGACTTGAACGAAGTGTTGCTGCCTCGGAATTCCTGTACCGAACAGATCCTTAAAAATTAGAACTTTGCCATTTTTTTTCATTTTTTTCAAGTCAGATTTCTCATTAGTTCGAATCTAAAAGAAAAACCATATGCGAATTAAAGTTTTTTAACACAAATTCTCTCGTTTTCTTGTATTTTCCCGTCAACCAAACAGGAGATTGCAAGAAAGTTCCGACCTTTTTCTCTTTTTATATTCGGAGGAATTCTCAACTGTCTGTTTGGTTGCTGAGCAAAGGAAAACAAAGCAAAATTAGGTAACAGAAACTGCAAAATCCAAACATACAGATTTACTTTTCCCAATTTCTTAGTTTTTCTCGGCAACCAAACAGAAAAATACCCAAATCCCAATCCAACCTCGTTTTCCAATCCTCTGTTTGGTTGCTGAGAAACCAAAAATAAAATCTAGTCATCAAACATTGAAAAACAAAAACCACTGCCTCCTCAAAAAGCAATGAAACTAAAAACCAATCTAACCTGGTAAGACGATGGGATTGAGGATGAGACGTTTCTTTCTCTGTGGCAGAAGAGACTACGCGTCTATCAATCCGAGATGTAATATTCCTGCGAAAGACACCATCGGATCTATGTGAAATGATTTGAGGGTCTCTTACTCTAACACATCTAAGCCTCTTTTTATTTCCCCACTGCAAGAAAAATTCTGGCTCTAATATTTTATTTGCTCTCTGGTTTTTCTCGTCTTTGTCCATATCTGTAATCAAAACAACACCAGCAACCAAAACAAGAGTTAGAACCAACCCAGAACTAAAAAATCTCACAACTTGCAGAAACTCGGGGTGAATTAAGAAAACGCAGAAGTGAAAGAGAACTAAAGAATTTTCCATAGAAAATAAGAGAAACGTAAAATATGTGGAAATCAAATTGGGTCTTATGTCTTCCATTTAGAACACCCAGAAGTGGAATAGAAGAAATTGTGGGTTTTAAAGTTGAGAAATGGATTATAGAGAAGAACCCAGAAGTGAAAAATCAAAATCGGTCTTATGAGAAGATAAGAAAAACAGACTCCTGAGGAGATGCATCTGCTTTTTCTCAATTACGTAAAAAACTGGTAGAAATGAGAAAAAAAGAGAAGAAAGAAAGTTTTGAAGTTGGAGAAGATTGCGAGGTTAACCTCAAGATCTATGAGTACAAAAGGGAAATCAAAAGGAAATCTTCAAAGACCACCCAGACTGCAATTCAAACAGATTGACTTGTTAAAGAAACAAAGGGAGACAGAAAGAGAAATGAAGAACATATATACCATAAGATAATTGCATAAGGAGAAGATGATGAAGGCCTTAAAATAAGAAAAATCTCTAGAAATAAAATAAATCCAGATCGGTTTTAACCCAGATTATCCCAAAAACTCTCTTTTTCTCTCTCAATATTTTTTTTTTCTCTTTAGGATTGCTCTTTGTAAACTTTTCTCTGCTTAAAGAACTTGTTGTTTGTCTTTAGCAAACCCTATCCCTCTCTCTCTCTCCCCTTTGCTGTTTGTTTCTCACAGCTTCTTCGTGGAGATTCTTCTTCTTCTTCCTCTTCTTCTTTCATCTCTGTAGTCTGTGAGTATTTATCTTCCCCTCCAATAGCCTATGCCCTGTGATAAAAATAATTGCAGAATATTATAACCGTTGGATTGACAATGGACGGCCAGATGCGCGTTGTTTTATCGTAACCCTTCTCAAAAGCCCAGCTTCCTTTTCACATGCTCTTCATTTGTTTTGGGCGTGGTGGATAACCGGCTTTCTACCCACTATTTTTGAGTTGGGCCTTATGGATATGGGCTTTGAGGATAAATTGAGATTAGTTGGGCTTCGTTTCTTTGGATTTGAGTTGTTCTTGGGCCTCAGTCTAAGAGGCATAGGATACGAGTCTCGACTTTCAACTCTCTCCTGTTTTTGAGAACCGAACCGAGCGCAGTTTTCGTTTTGGTTTTGATTTTTATTTTACTAAAAATTGTTCCAACATCATATTGGAAGTGGATGGAATCAAATCAAAAAACTATTTATAAATTTTATTTATTTTTTAAATAATTTAAGTAGTCTACCTCGGGCATCGTATTTTAATTTTATTAGTTAAAGAAAACCTTTTTTATTTTTTACCAATAAAAATAATGTATAGTTGAAATTATTTGTCACACACATAAATTTGATAACTTATATATATTTTTTTTTATTCGTTAAGAGGTCCGATGGGTGAGATAATACTGTAGGCTACACAACAGGGGGTGTCCTTTCCTAAACTCACTAAATTGACGAAAACAATTTAGTGAAAACATTTGTGATCGAGAAGATTCGAACAATTTTTTTTTTTTTTAAATTTATCTGATTTTGAAGGTTACAATGATTCATAAAGTGTCTCTTCTTATATATAATTTAATATGATAAGTTTTAATTATAAATGTATTTAGATTATAATTGCATATTTTAATCACACAGACATAAATAAGAAAATTTATAAATGCAGACAATGAATATGAAGAAAATTTTAGTATATAACTTATAAAAGAATAGCTTTTGTGATGTGTGTTTGAACAAAATATTTTTAAACATCTACATATTTGTATTTGGAAAATACAGAGACAATTTATATAAAATGTAAAATTCAAAAATTTTAAATTTTAAATACAAAAAAGATGTTTGTGTTGTCCCGTTGATCCTTACTTCTTATAGAATATATAAAGAGTGAGAACTTCTTATAGAATATATAAAGAGTGAGAGGTTATTCGAGTTTTTTTCATTATAAAAAGTTGTTCTTACTATAGTCTATGAAAAATTAAAATAAAAGATATAAATATAAATATTTGCTCGAGTCTTCTTGGCTCCTGGAGCTGTATTAATCGGCTACAATCAATCAGACAATGAAGGAATGTCAGAATTGACAATAAAAAATAAATATAAATATTGATAGACAAAATTAAAAGTATTGGTCAAATTCTACCAATAAATATGTACCAATTCTTCTCTCTAAAAAAAAAAAAGAAATAAATATGTAGCAATAATGTAAGTTTAGTGATTCTAAGCTCAACTGTCCTCCTCTCTCTTCAACTTCTGTTGATAAGTCGCCAAGATTCATGACCTAACTTATTAGAAATATATCTCGTACTGTAGGTATTCTTGATCTAACATATTCAAATAGGTATTCAAAGATATATATATATATATATATTATATCCTACTCATATCAATTATGGACAGTAATTTCATTGTTTGTACCCATTTCAATAATTAGTGCTTTTAAAGTAAATAATTAAGTTGTTAATGTTATATCATTACTAGTAAAAATTTCAAAATAAAAATAGTGCTCATTTGAAAGTTGAAACAGATTCTAAATTAGAATAGGTCCAATCACATTATTAAATAATAATAATGTGAATAATAATTAAATTAAATGTAATAATTAGGCTATCTCTAATTAATAAGCTACTTTCCAATATTTGAAGAAAGCGCTTGAAATTTCTTAATGAAGGAATGCTGCCTTTAAGGACTTTAACATTGCCTTCAAGGGCTGAATTTCAAACAAAGTTAGGCCATATTATGCATTGGCTCACCAACTATTTTTTGACTTCCTAGTTTTTGCTGGTTTGCTTTCTACTTTTGTATATCTAGTTATAACTTGTTATAACTTTGCCTTTTTTTTTTTTTTATTTAGTAAAAAAGTGGAGAAAGCAACACAAAACCATATCTCCGAAGCTAATGTCGCACAGCTATCAGTCCATAGAATTAAAGACAAAGAAGCAAGATAAGCAATCCAAAATAAACAGAGAGGGGCAGATAGAGTTGAACTCAACTTAGCTAAATGATCACTGAATTTCAAACAAAGTTAGGCCATATTATGCATTGGCTCACCAACTATTTTTTGACTTCCTAGTTTTTGCTGGTTTGCTTTCTACTTTTGTATATCTAGTTATAACTTGTTTTTTTTTTTTTTTTAGTAAAAAAGGAGAACAACACAAAACCTATCTCCGAAAGCTAATGTCGCAAGTATCAGTCCATAGAATTAAAGACAAAGAAGCAAGATAAGAATCCAAAATAAACAGAGAGGAGGAGATAGAGTGACTCAACTTAGCTAAATGATCAGCTGTAAAATTAATTTCATGAAACACGAGATGAAAAGAACACTCTCGATCACAAGCCAATAAATTCTGAATATCCAAAATAAGAACAACTAACGAATGAGAAGGAATTAACCACGTCTAGTTATAACTTGTACTTCAACTACATACACATATCACTTTTGTTAAAGGTGCATTTTTATTCGTCATTTATTCTAAAATATAAAAAATTCATCCCTATACTTCTAGCGAAAATTTTGTGGTACTTATAAATTTTGTGAAGATCTACTGTGTTCTTAAAGTTACGAACTGTAATAACATTGCTCACTTCTTCACACTATTAATAATAGTTTTTAAGGTTTTAAATTTTATATGCAAAATTTATTTTGATGTGTAATTGAATAGCTTTTGAAATAATATTTTTCATATTTTACAACTGACAATGAATTTTTATTTAATTTTATTTTATAAATTGGAGCGTCTAATAGAATGGATTTGCAAATCATTAGTGTTGAATGAGTTAAAAGTAAAATGAAATTTATCAAGCTCGGTTGAATAAAATTTATCGCTAGAATATTAAAATGAATTATTTTATCCTGCTTATTTCTTTAATTACTTCTTAAAACTTTTTTTTTTCTCTCTCTTTATCCTTTCTTCTTCTAGTATTGAAACTTTATGAAAGAATCCACTTTAATTTTCTAGTAAAACATTTTAAATAAATTGATTAAGAAAATTTTGTTCATTTAAATTTTTAGTTGATAAAAAAAAAAAAACAGAATTAAAAAACTAAAATTGAAAAAATAAAATCAGGACAAAATTAGTTATTTTAAGTAAGAACTCAAGTGTTTGATATTTACAGAAAGAGAAAATTACCACTAAAAGTGCTTGTATCGAGATAAGAACACCTTTAATACAATATTTATTTTTTCTCCTTTCCAAACAAAGCATTTAAAGTTTAGTCACACCCCCAAATCTAATGGTAGTTTGCATGAAAAGGTTTCAACAATTCAATGATGATTCACTCATTTTTCATGACTGAATTAGTACTTTAGCCATTGTTGCATTGTTGGGTTGGGGAATTGTTACATTCTATTACTCGTGAATCTTTATTTCTTATATCTTACTATTATAGGTAACAAAAATGAATCTACTTATGTCATTCCCTAGTTCCTCTATATCCTTATCATTCCTCTTACTAGCTATACGCTTGCATATTTGTTTAATCTAATGTCGTATTATCCATTCCACCACCATACTTTATTTTCCTTTATTATACCAAAACGTTTATTAATAACGTTAGAGAATAAGTTTAAATTTACTAATTTAGTCTTTTTATTTATATAAGGAGTGAGTGGTCTTAAGTTCAAATTCTCTATTCTACGGTTATTTTCACCTATTTAGTTAGTGAAGGGGAAAGTTACCTCTGTTTTGTAGTTAAAAATTGGAGCCAAATTTTAGAAAATTAATATTATATTTCCATAGTTGGGAGGGAATGCATCCAAAGTTAGAGGGTAGAGGTGACTTTTTCAACGGTTGTTGGTTTGGTCCATTGAATTTGAAATACCAACTACAACAAATGAATAATTGGGCCCATCACTTTTTATCACTTGAGTTGAGATCACCATTGTTGGAACTTGGATTCAAATTTCATTATTTTCGACCGTTATAAAACGTTACAGCCTATTTCAAACTTTTCAAAGAATTTTCCACCATGAAATTCTCGTATGGTCTTGAGAATGAAATTATTTTGTGAACCAAAGTGTTTCATTGAAAGAAATTAATGCTCACATTGTCAATCAGAGGTTAAAATGCAATCACCAATTTTTGTTTGATTTCTAGTGGCAATTTAGTAATTGTAAAATTAAAAAGAAAATACAGCAAAGAAAATCTGTAAATGATTTTACAAATAATAAACCTACTAATCATATAATTGTTTTATTAACATAAATAATAAAATGTCAACTGCACAAATCATTTCCTTACTTAAATAATAATCAAGAATCACTATTACCACTAATCTTAATTAATTAAAGTCAACAACATTTTGTTTCTATGGTAAGCAATCATAAAATTTGAGAAAATTTGTTAATGTATTTATTTAGATGCCATAATAAGCTTTGATTGTATTAATTATAGTGAGCTTCCTTAATACTATAAATTATGCTATAATTAATATATTTCTTCTTTATTTGGCCCTAAAAAAAAAAAATAACAAGCAAACAAAACGAAAAATAAGAAATTTTTCTTATTAAGATTCATTACATTTTAATATCTCGTCTGCCTCTTATTCCTAATTTCAATTTCCATCAAATAGCGAAATTAAATGTTATATTTTTAAAATTTTAGAAATAAAAGCTATTTTCTTGAAAACTAAAATTTTTTATTTATTGAACCAAAAAATAATAAATAAAATCACACACATGTAAAATATCTAAATGAAGATTCTAAAATCTCAAGTTTGCCATTATTATAATACAAGCAGAGCATGAGAAACCACAGAACATGCAGCGACCTATATGTGGGGTCATTAATTGGGGCACTCAAAAATTTTCTATTCCAAAAATAGTAAAATAATAAAAAAAAATAGTGGTTAAAGAGCGGAGGCCATAAAAAAGAAAGGCCAAAGAAACCGTTGGCAACAGCTGTAAGGCACCAAATACGCCAAAGGCCAAAGCCAGTGCCACCCTGTCCCAACCAAAGGACAACACTTCATTAAAAATTTAAAATCCCGAAAAACCCCAAGTGCATTAGCCCTTTATCAACTCTCTTCCAGGGGCACCCTCCCCTACCTATTCTCCTATATAAAGTAATTAATCCTCCAACTTGGTGCCACCCCACTACTCTTTTGTATCCGTTCCATTCGCTTTCTCTTTCTTCTGCCGCCACAAATTTTCTTGGGCCAGTTTTACCGCGCACCGGAAAATCAAGAATGGAGGCTTTGAAGATGAGAGTATTTTTGGCTTTGGTGGTTGTTGTCATGGCTTTCTCCGCCGTACAGAATGTGGCAGCTCAAGAAGCACCAGCTCCTAGCCCTGCCTCTGATGCCACCATATTTGTACCCACCATTTTTGCTTCTTTCGTAGCTCTTGCTTTTGGGCTTCTATTTTAAAATGGTGGAGTTTTTTTATTTTTTATTTTGAAAAAAATTTGATTTGGGTTATTGAATGGGTACATTCTGAGTTCTTTTGCTTAGGCTCTTTCTTTGTTGCCCAGTTGGATTGGGTTCGTAAAAAGGGCTTAGGGACTTTTATTTGTATTTTGATTTTTAATTATTTGTATAATTGATGTAATTTGTTATTATTTTTGTACAATTTAATGTGATTTGTTATTCTTAAATTTTACTTCATATTTCTTTTCATGTCATGTGATGCTTAACAATTTCGTCTTTGTTTGGTGTGGTTAAGTGTTTGGCACGTGTCTAACAAGGAGGAAAAATATCTCGTACGTGTGTTTATAATTATAATAATGTATCTGCCAGCTATGTTTTGAATGACGAGACGATGACATATATTCGCACCTGCAAGTTGATTCATACGGCAAACCTTCAATCTAGCCATTGTTGAAGGGGTTATTCTTACTTCTTAGGCCCATTTCCGCGAGTGGTGTTTAGTGTTTGAAGGATGTGATTTTTGGTGTTTGATTGGGTTAAAATATTATTTTAAGTAATTAACTAATTCTGACGTTCTGTGATGCAATATTTATTTTATTTTAGTTGCCTATGATAATACAATTTTAGTTAAAGTAGGATTTCATAAAATGTTATTTTTATTACATTTTATAAAATTTTTATTTATTACTTATTTTTATCACGTTACTTTTATATTTTTTTTATCGGTTTATATTAATCTGCTAATAATCGTTAAAATTACCAAATAGAACAACAAATAAGATTAGGAGAGAGAGAGCTTTAAGCTTCATTTTAATATACTAATCCTGAGTTGAGTAAGAATTAAGCTTAATACAATTCACATAACTAAGTGACTAAAACTGTAAAACAGCACATAACAATTGGCACATAATTATTGGGTTGTTAAATGTCTGCTGCAACTGCCATCTAGGTACGCTGTAGTAGAGATGGCTCTTGAAGGGTCTCGCCAAAACCTCCAAAAATTTATACAAGTAATTCCGATACCAAATGATGAAAATAAAAAAACTATAGTAAGTTGGATTAATAAAATGGATCGTTTATAGGCAAATTTGAGATGTAAAGTTATAGATATTTAAATTTTAAGCTTGAAAATTTGGTTTTGAGCTCCATTCATGTAAGACTAAAAACTTCTACATTAAAGCTCTTTTTGTTTGCAAGTAGTGTTTAGTGCTTTGCGGTTAAAACGCTATAATTCATTATAGTGTTGGGTAATATTAATATTACACATCTATTCTATTGTTTAAAGTCTCAGATAGTATTTCGTGAAACTTTAATCCCATTAATGTTTAATCGTTTATAAATTTTGTATGAATCACTTACCTTTGTCTTATTCTTAATGTTCTTACATTTTTTCAATAATTTTATATTAAATAATTAATTAAATACTTATTAATATTTAACCGCTAATAGCTCACAGAGAGGGCCTGAGTAAAGAGGGAAAGTCTATAAATACCTGTAAATTCGACTTGAATCGAGATATAAATATTTAAATTTTTTCAGGCCGGGCCATATTGGGGCTGTATGAAAACTTAACCCGATCAGGATCGGCCCGTGATAAAGTCCAGTGACTCTGTAACAAAAACAATGCGGTCAACCAAAAATGAATCCACATTAGCTCTAGACCTAAAAACGAGGGCATTTTAGTAATTAGACGTCACAGGTAAAATACTCTTCCAGAATTAAAACCCTAACCCCAATCTTAAAAACCTTAGTTCGGCTACAACGCTGAGTCCTCCTTCATCTCAGATACAACTTCCTCTTAGCCTTGTCAGTTTCTCTAGAAGACGATTCTTCATGAACAATATGCTTATAACAATAACTGCCTTTAAGAGTAGCCATATGAATCGAAATGCAATTTCATAACTGGCTTAGTTAAGAGGCAGAGATCAAATCGTTTGATCAAATGTTGTATTTGATTATTCATAATCCAAGGCCATTTTGAGGGAACAATCTCCGCAATCTCACAACGATTGTTCTCCAAGCAGCCTTAGACATTTAATCTAAAATTTCCATATCCAAGCCCTTTCTGATAAATTATTTTCAATCAATCGCCTCCGAATAACCAGAAGGTTGATTTAATCAATGCCGTTTGGTTCAGACAGAGGCGAAGAACAACCTGAATCTGTTTGAGGGTAAGGAAATTTCCATCTGTTTTCCCCAACCTAGATCGATTCAAATATTTTAATTTTTCTCTAAAACATTTGATTTGTTTTTCTCTCTGAATTGGAATATTTTTGCTTTTTTCCATATCTATATGTGATTCGGATAATCAAAACTCTATTTTGCAAAACAGAATTTAACGGAAAAAAGAATTTATTATTTTAACAACTTGAAAATGGAATACAAATTTAACTCAAATCGTTTGCAACCCTAGTGACTGAAAATTTCCAGAAATTTCTTATTATGTTTAAAAGTTTAATTTTTTAAAATTTAAAAATTTACAACCTTGCAGTGACTTTTAAAAAAGTTCATAAAAAAAAAAAGCTAATTTTTAAATTTATTAGATAATTGTCTCTATTTTGGGTGTTGTTTGATAAAAAATGTACGAGATACAAATCACAAATAATTGATTTTTACATTGGAGAGGTCTCCTCTCCTGTGATGCACGGAAACGTTTTTCTAAAAATACTATTTTTTTTGTAAAATTCTATTTTAAATGTCGTTTTTCCTCGTTGTTTCCATTTGTTTAGGTTTACAGAGCTGCAAGAAAATATATTGGATAGAACTATAGAAGACTAGTACAAATTTGTAATAAAAAATTTTAAAAACAAATATTTAACTGCATAACAATATTCATGAAAAAGTGAAAAAATTTTATAATAATAGAAGGTCTGCTTGTCAAGTGCACAGCAAATTCAAAATTAAAAATAGCTACCTGTTTTTTTACATATGGAACAAAATTTGTTTTAGCCATTTCAAACTCTTGATATTTTAGAAGTGGTTGAATGTAGCAATGAGAGAGAGACCCTACCCATATGGCAATTATTTGAAGGTTGTCCAATCTCCATGTAAATGCATGGCATCCAACATATACTTCCAATAGGTTCTTTCACATCACTAGTCCTAGTGAATCCCACTGTGTCACCATTTTTGACAATTAAACACTGTGCATATTTATTATTGTCTAATAAATCAATTGGAGTGATCAAGTCACTCTCTCTCTCAAGTGGGTCATAACTCAATAAATCTCCTTTGTTTGGATAGTTGGATTGTTCAATCAGTCTTTGTCTTTCCCCTTCATTGCCCTTGTGTAAAAAAATATCTTTAAGATCTTAATTGTCATTAGTTAGACAATCAAGGAGGCTTCTAATTTAATCCACAACTATCAATTAGCCAATGGCAAGAATAAGGATCAAAACCATGAAGTTTGTTTATGTGCAGTCCAACAACAAAATTTTAAATTTTAAATTAAATAAAAAAAAAAAAAAAAAAAAAAATTAAGATCTTAATGCATTTAGTTAGATCAATCAGGAGGCTTCTAATTTAATCCACAAATATCAATTAGCCAATTTCGCGCCAAGATATTAAGGATCAAAACCATGAAGTTCTGATTTATGTGCAGTCCAACAAACCAAAAATTTTAATATTTAAATTAAATAAAAAAAAAAAAAAAAAAAACAAAAAACACCAGAAGCTTATGTATTAAGACAAGATAGTTCTGTTAACAATGCAAAAAAAAGTCAATGGATCATTAGGATAAGGTTGTTTGTAAACTACTAAAACCATCTTATAATTATAAATAAAAAAAAAAAAAAAAAAAAAAACACAGAAAGCTTATTATTAAGACAAGAAGTTCTGTTAACAATGAAAAAAAAAGTCAATGGATCATTAAGGATAAGGTTGTTTTAAACTACTAAAACCATCTATAATTATAAATAAGATTAAAAACTATGGGCATAGCTATCCTTATTCTAAAAACCACCAATAATTATACTTGGTCAAACATTGGTAATGGCATGAAGGATCATTCATCTAATATTAAGTCTTCCTTATACTGAGTCTTCTTTTATACAAAATTTTTAATTTATTCTGGTATAATATTCAAATATATTCTAATCATTTCAGGGACTTCTTGATTATAGAAATTCGTAGGGACAAATGCCCATAATACAAACTTTTAGCTAGTGCTATAAATGGGATCACAAGTAAGACCCCAAAAACCTCTTACAAGTGGTTTTTGTATACAAGCATAAGGAATCTCAACTACAGACAAGATTCATCAGAATCTATCCACAAACAAACATCTGATATTAATATTCTTCTGTACAGGATATGAAGAAGACCTTTTGTAGAAGCTTACATATAGGCATAGCAAATATATCCATCACCACCAATTTGACAGCAAGGAACAATTGAGAAGTTTTGTGACAAGCACTTGATTTAAAGGGCATCAAAGTAACCTCCATATGTTATATGAGCTCTAGCAATGGGAACTCCTCTTACTGTTGTAATTGCTTCATTCAATCTTGTTGCATGGTGAACCACTTGCTTAATCCTCTACAACAAATATTTGGGATTAATTAGATATATCGATCTCCGATTATGATCATAGTAGATACCCTAATGCTGACATTCATTTGGATGAAATATTGATCTCTTTTTTTCTTTTTTTACCCCGCTAAATTGGTTCTGAGTTCACAATCTAACAATCTAGTGAATGCAATACCAATTTCAAGTTCTCATCTGCATATGCATATGAACATGCTGATAAACTGATCATTAAATTTTCACTAACAAAGCTTTGAATTACATTTTTTTACCAAGTATGTTTATACTAATTGACAAGAAAGGCATCTTTATAACAATTACTTGCTTGGAAATACTCAACTTAATTGTAGTTCAACTTGATCAATGATTAAACAGAATACAAATTAAGCATCACAAAAGAGTAAAACACCATGTGAAAGTTAAGTGATGTATGGAATGAGTACCAAATATGCATAAATAATATCTTGTTAAAACAAGCAAAAATACTAGAAAGACGAGGAACAGAAACAAACCTTGTCATCAGTGTAAATTTGAAACCTCCGCTTTTGATTCTGTTGATGCTGTTTGTTTCTTTGTTGGCTTCCGAAGATGATAATGCAGACAGTAGCAGCAGCAACACCAAAGGAGCAAATAGCTCCGATCCCATTCAAGCTCCACTTCCAAATATTCAATCCACCACTATTCTCCTCCCAATTCACTTCTTCCTCTGTAATATTATCATTTTCACTATTCTTGATTCTTGGAGAAGTAATTTTGGCACTCTCAAAGGTCTCACTTTTATAGGCATCACTTTTGTCCTCAAAATTAAATTTGCCCGCAGTTTCAATTTGAGGAGGCACAAATGATCCTTTACTTGTTGGAGACGTTGGACGCTCCAATATTTTCATGTCGACAAATTCATTTTCCCTCATTTTCTTGAAGAAAACTTGAGAAATTGGGTCTTGATCAGCTTCTTTTGAAGCTAAATCAGGATCTTTGATCTTTTCAGGCATGATCACAAAAGGCAACCTAGTGGGTTCTTTTGATTCCATGTCTTCTTGATCTTTAACTGTTTTTGGTTCCAACTGAAATGGAACCGGAACAAGTTGGTTAGGCACAATTCTTGAATTTCTTGGAGGTGAAGATGGGCAAACAAAATAGTTCATATTGAAATTTGAGCAATTTTTGGTTGCTCCAATATTCTGTTTTTCACCATCGTCACGATAATCAAGAAATCCACTATGAGGAAGAATTTCCCACTCTTCAAGATCCATTTTCTTGATGGGAATTTTCTAGGATTCAAGAAAATGGGTTTATATCTATATATTGAAGGGTAATCTTGATTATCTTGGGGGTTTGAATTATTGATCAAAGAAGGTGGCTTTTGATGGAGATTTGTGTGGAATTTTCATATTAGGAAGCAAAGAAAAAGAGAGAGAGCCCTAAGGCCATCCATCACACCATGGTGTGTCCTGTTGCTCTTTGGTGTGTTAAAAGCTGAAACCCAGAAGCAAGGAAGACAGATACGACATGGTTTCGTATCTTATCCTCAGAAATAATGGACAATTTAGGAGGTGGTCCATTGGGACCCACTTAAGAGAATTGCTTCTTGGGTGGGCTTCCTGATATTTCTTTCCATTTTTTTTTTTTTTTTTATATTCTGTTTTGATTACTATAATGTTAAGTTTGGATAAACACAAGCCAAGTTAGCTAACAGCAGACCAGTGATCAAATATTATGCAATGTTTTACCTTTTTTTTTTTTTTCATTTTTTTTTTTAAGGTCTATTTGTCAACATTTTCTCTGAAGATTCCTTGAAGACTCTCTCACTCTAATTGAGGGAAATGGAAAAGAAAGAGAGAAAGCAGTGTCGGTTGCTTGCAAAGTTTTGCTTGGGAAGAAAGTGACTGGTTAGGTTTATTATTGAATTCAAAAATGGAAAATGATGAAAGGGAAAGCCCTTGTACAACTGTCCATAGGTGGGTACCTTTTCAGACTTTTCTTAGAGTTTCTTTTTAACCAAACACATTTGAAATACTTTAATCAGCTGTCGTAACAGATGTTAATCAAATTAGAGTTAGTTCGGTTGATTAAATAAAGGTTTAAAACAATGCTTTTATACCACTCAAAATGTCATGCCAATGATGATTTGGCAGATAGGATATAGACATAGGGAAGCTCTTCTTTTTGCTTTCTTTTTCTTTATTATTAATTAGTTAGGAATAAAATATAAACAGAGCAAAAATTCATATCTTATAAAACATCTTAGCGTTCATAAATTTGATTTTGATTATTAAACAATGATTTTTTAGCTTAATCTTGGGATTTAAAAGTTGGAGTTCCATTTCCATCATTCTGCTGAGTGTATATAGTTCTGAAAAAAACAAGAGCAGATTAAATGTGCATTTAAAATGCATTTTCGCGACTTAGAGTTTTGTGGTTGAAGAGGCAACATTTGCTTGTGCACGAACAAGACAAGTGGCTTGCAAGTTAACCCCTAAATGCAGAAACTTCAGTTTCGGTCATTTTCTAAATTTTGGCTGCCAATAACACGTTGCAAGCTGCCTCTAGAACATTCTTTGTATTTGTATAGTCTAGATAGTAGATGTAGATGGGTTGAAAATTTTGAATGTGGAGTTTAAGCCCAAAAAAGGTTCTATTATTATTATTATTATTCACCATATAATTTATATTGAACCCACCTACAAAAGTTAAAGTTATTCCAAACAATTGCTTTTCAACTTCAATAAAGTTAGTTTAATGAAGAATAAATGTTTAGTTTGGCTCTTTTTGAATTTTAATCTATAATTAATTCTCCGTCCTTGACAACGCGATTAGGGTCATTATGGTCAGAACCTATAATAAACTTGTCCTGCTCCTTACAACCATTTTGATTCACAATAAGTTGATCAAATTGCTATCTTTCATATGAGATATAAAGAGAGCACATAACATATGCTAACAAATTCCACTGATGTGTTCAAGAGGTTTACTCCAAATGACAAATAATATACAAAAAAGGGCAAAGCTGTTCTCAAATTTACATGCTTGTTTTAATTCCTCCCGAAACTCAAACAAAGGACAACAGCTTGAGCTATTATCATCGTAGTTGTCATCATCATCACTAGTTAATAGTAAAATTTTAACAGGAGAGAGACAGAGACACAGAAAGAGCTAGACTACCTTCCCTGAGCCTCAACACATTCACAATACATTACCTCATCATTAAGCTCCTTTAATCCCACAGGAAAGGCAGTGTCTGCATTAGGATTGTGATCTAGCTGATGAAGATTCACCTAATGAAACAGAAGCCAGGGAGGAAGCCCAAACCCGGCAATTTTTTGCACCTTCATGGAAGTTCCTGGCCTTGCATAATCTCAGCTTCACCCAAATCCTCCTCACATCAATCATATGCAGGATACGGCCAAATAATTGACTTGTCTCACCAAATATTTCCAAGTTGAAATGGGGAACATATGATCCATAGAAAGCCTTTAGATGAGACACCAGTTTCGGAGATATGAATAACAGTACTCGCAGAAAAAGGAACAATACGGCAAATACTAAATAGGGTTCCTTTTTCATCATCTCCTCTAAGGAAGACACATCCCAGTGCTGCATGATTGATTCTTCACCACTGTCCAAACCAGTTGGCTCATCTTCACCAAAACATTGAACTGGTTTGAGACCTGAAATTGACAAATAGGTTCAGTTGATTTTACTGGTGATTACTAAATAGGATTCAGTTGCATGGAGCTGAGGTTCTAACGTGCAGGAGTAATTTGGCAGAAAAATCACTCAAATGTTCCAGTAGATTCTGAAAATGCAGAATGATGCATCACCACTATACAATTCTTAAAAAGGTAAAATAAATTACCTGTTGTCTTCTCATAAAATTGAACAAGGGATTGAAGATCCTTTGGTCCATGATATTGCAACTTTGATGTCTGATTGACTATTAATAATGAAGGCAAGCTATGGATTCCATATCTTGAAAATATACTGCAGAATATCATATGGATATCAGTAGAAACCAAAGCCAAGTTAAACGACCTCGTCATTTCAGCACCTCAAAAAAATTATTATTTTTGTAGTCTATAGATTGAATCATATAGAAAAGGCACAGAAATGCAAAGTGATATAATGCACAACTTGTGCATGGCAAGTATGCATAAAAATTTTTGGAAAAACCCACCCCAGATGTAGTACACAATTGTTAAATGACATAGAGAATGATATCAAAATCCTGCATCTACTTTCTCCTACATTTACTGAACACAAATGAGTACCGTATTTCAACTTAGAACTACAAAATTCGGAGATAAACAAACAGCTTTTGTGCAAACACGGTGCAAAGCATGCGTGCTTATCATCACATAGTAACTGCACATAGCATAGTCATTATCTTTCCTTCTTTGAAGCAAATACAAGAACTACAATGAGAATTTATATACAATAATAAGTTCCTTGGTCAAACCTGAACATGCAAAGATTATTTAACCAGATTATATCCCAGTTTATCTATATAATGAAATAATATTACTGGAGGTTTTATGGCATTATACCTTGGGGAAGCTGAAGATTGCTCAACAGAAAAATGTTCAATTTGAGGGAACATGGAACCAAGCATATTAAATTTAGGTCGCATATTTTGTGAAAATGGGCACCAGGAAGCATAGAAGAGAATAGATGTGCATGAATTTCTCTGTTTTGAAGTTAATGCTCTGTCCAGGAATTTCCCATCAACCTATTGGCCAACAAATAAATATATGATTCAGCACTAGGAAAAGAAGTAAACAAAAAGATTATATGAGAACAATTAGACGTGGACAATTTGTTAATGATACTAATAATGCAAGAAAAATGAAGGCACAAAATAGCTTCTTACGTCAGTCAGAGAGTCTAGTATAGAAAAATGCTACATTATGGTATATGTAAATGTAGATCAAAGCCAATTATGTTTATTGTAAGTTGGAAAGACATGAAGATAAGAAGGAAAAATAAAAGTCAAAAGGAAACATAAAGGCATATCCAAACTCAATTAAGAGACAGAGTGGACTTTGAATCAAATATCAATTATAAATTCAGGTACAAGGACAGGGTTCTGAGTTAACAAAATACAAGAGAAAACCCATAAAAGGAGCAGCAATACAATATATGCCAGTGTAGAGGAATCAATCATAATTTCACAATTAGATCAGAATTCAATATCTATTTCATTGTGATTTTCAATTCATCTATGAACATGTTTCACTTAAATTGCCTGTTTATAATGTCTCACATATGCACACAACTTATATTCTTTTATTTGCATTTTCGTGTGGTGCTGTGAAAAATTCAATTCAATGAACTCTTTAAACTTTGTTTTTCCAACCACTGCATTGAATTGCAAATTCAGCTCAATCAAACAGACTGAAATCAGTGTTAAGTCAGAGACATTGCTCCACAAGTCAAAACAAACCATCCATCTTGAATTGCAGAGTGGGCAATAGCAACTCTTGGGATGGGATAGCTAGAACTATTCTGTGATCTTCTCAAAATGAAGCCATAATGTGTAGACATTTTCCAAAAGAAAAATGTTCGTACTTTTTGGAATTAATTATCCCTAATGTAAGAAATATCCAGCGGGATGCAAGGAGCCATCATGACCTCAACTCATTTTAGTGGGGATAGGCATCAAAAAGCAATCAAAATTCTAATTCTCACAGCTTAGTCCAAGGCATCAAAAAGCAATAAAAATTCTAATTTCTCACAGCTTAGTCAAACTTCCTTCTTACGTAAATTTTTGTTATGTCATATGTAAGAATTCATAATTTGCTACCACCTCATCCAAAAGTACAAAAAAGAAGAAGAAGAAGAAGAAGAAAGCAGGCATTATCATAAATGGACTGCTAGTACATTAGCACTAATTACAACCTACTGTATTAAAAATTGTCCACTCAATGAAAACAAGATGCAAAGGGAAGTTAATTGTTCACTTTTTTATCTATTGTTGAGAGAGAAGACAATATGTCTTAAAAAACAACCGAGAACAGAGACAATTAAGCTTGACATGTTTCTCCTTTCTTCTATCTTAGCCGATCTAGAAGGGAAAGAACACAATTACAATAGCTTAGACTTGTCCAAATATCAGTTTATGCTTTTCTCCATGCTAAGTGCAAAAATGCACATGTCTAAGTCAGTAATTTCTTTATACTAGTATAACTTCAACAAAGTTCTTGTACTAAAAAAATTTTGTATCTGCACTCAACTGCACCTCAATCCCTATTTAGTGATGGTTTGTCACATGGACCTTTCCCCTTAACTCTACATGATATACAATTGAATTTTTAGAAAGGAATATTCTGAAGATGCTAACTGCTGTTTAACTATTCCATTAATAATATGAACGTCATTCTTGAATTATATGTTCGTTCCACAAACTGGGAACACTCAATCTCTGTACAAGTGCAGTTGTTGATCTACATATATGCTGGATATGACCAAATCATCTTAGTTTTTACTTCCAAAAATTGACATTGATGGGTGGTACCCAGGGGCAATACAGTGGAAAAAAAAAGTAGTTTAGCCAATGGGAAAAACATTCATAAGTTTTGAGAGGAAGAGTGAAAGAGTGAAATCTTTTGTTTTCTGGGGTTTTCAACACTATCTTGCAAAACGAATCGTAAAATTTTTCAGTCATTTGTTTTAGTAATAATTAACCAAATAAGAAATAACTCAACAATTTTTGTCCAGCCTCATGGACACAAATTACTGGGGCTTATAAACAAGATTTTTTAGCAAACTTTGAGGCAAGACATAATTCTAGTGGGTATTAAAATCTGGGAAATATATTTATCTATTCGCAAAAGCCCCATACTTTATTAGAATTTTCGTGGAGGCAAAACAATGTGCATCTACATTCAATGCCACATGCTTCTTTCAATAAATTTGCATTCTGAGGTAGATTCCTTCATGTACATTCACACATCCATCTCAGCATTATTTGTACCCATTCTATGGGCATGTCATCCAAATCATAAATCATTTGATAATAGCATTGCAATTTTGGTAACTTCCCATCCAAATTTGGCAAAGACTGTATAATCAGATAAGATGTACAAAATCTCAACTATAGTCCTCCTACCTTAATGACTTTCCCAAGATTTCCACAGTAATGTTTTTAATCTTTGAAGCCATCTTCAGATATATGCTATTTACATCTATGACCATGGCCCAACTTGTAACAGCTTGTCCATCAAGTTCCCATGTTTCTCTCCTCTTAGGTTTCAATCCTCGAGTTCCTAGTTTCTATATTCATCCATGCATGTCTATTAAATAAGAGGCTAAAGAGCACATCTCCAAGACACTATAAAGCAGAAGAAATCCAGGATTTTTCTTCTTTTTGTTTTTTCTGCGGTGATCACATATGGCTATTCTAGTGTGTCTTCCTCGTAAAATACTTTATTCGTTCATAACTAGTGGGTTCATAATTGTTATGCACCTTAGGCTTTTGCATTAGCTACTGGCAGAGCCTACATCAACTTTCTCCATAAGAGCTCTAATATAGTTCTTCCTTCACAAGAACACTTTACAACCTCACATTCATCAAAAAGCTTGATGTCCCTAACAATACTGGTGAGGATAAAAAAAAGTTAACAAATAATTCCAGAGTCTGAAGTTTGCTAGTTACATTTAAATGTTCATTTCTTTTTTGTTTCTTCCAGTTACTATTGTGGACTCTAGCTTGCAATGCACAAAAGCCTAAGATAGATCCTAACAACGTCTCAAATATCTTTCATGAAGGCCACTTCTTGCTTTAAACATCAAAGGATTACACCTGAAACCAGTAATACATTTCTCTGCAGCAGCACAATGAATTACTAAATTGCACCCTTTCCAGACAATTTGCTACTGTACAAAATTATGTATAACATCAGCTGACACTTTAAAAATTAAGTCATAGCTCTAACTAACAAAACACTAGTCTCACAATCTTTATTTTTGGTTTGGTTCTCCATATGTAAGATTGAAATTCAAAAACAAAATTCTAATTCTTAATTTTCCACCTAGAAATGCTAAATTGAAAGTTCTAGAAGACAATCCTATCAATTTTGCAGCCAAACTTTCTTTACACTCAAACAACCCAATACTAGGAAATCAAAAGGTCAGCCATTTCATCAGTCTTTATTACAACCCTCAAAATTAAACCACACAATCAAATACCTCACACTTGTACAGTAACCTACAAATTAAACTAAAAACCTAAATACTAATAAACAAATAAACGTCATCAAATTAACAAATCAAATAAAACACCAACAATCCATAAATCCACAGATGAACAAATCCAAGAAACAAAAATAAAATATCAGATTAACCGCCAAGAAACGAAAATTAACACTATAAACAAAAATTAAGATGACATAAATAATAATAAGAGAAAAGTGAAAACGTACCTCAAGAGGAGGATTTGGGGAGATCGATAGAGGACATTGAGATTGGAGATTACATGAGAACAGAACAGATTCATTAGGGCAAACAGAATCCGATGCCGATGCAGACACGAAAGGAATCGAAGGCAAAGCCCCAATACACAGCAAGAAAATAAAAACCAAAGCCATAAAAGAGGATTGAACCAAGAATAACCAACAGCTGGAAGGAAAGATTTTGGAAAACCCAAAACACAAAGAAAAAGAAGAAGAATAAGAAAATACAGAAGATAACAATCCAATAAAGACCGCACACAGATACAGCAACAAGAAGAAAGAAAGAAAGAAAGAAAATGGCGTTTCTCTCTTTCTCTTTATTATAAAAAATATATATATATTAAAAAGGAAAATAAAAATTGAAATTTGATTTGTTTATATATATTGATGATGTTTCTATGAATCTGTGAGAAAAATTTTTGTCAATGTAAAGCAACCTATAGAGGTATTGTCAAAGGTGGGTGTATTGAATTTTTGGAAGTGGACGTGTGGATGGTGGTGATTGCGTTGCTTATCTATGGCCGCCCGACATCCACTTGATGAAACCTTTCTTTCTTTAATCTTTAATCCCCATTTTAACCAAAAGTATTAATTTTTTTAATTTAATTTTTGGCCCAGTTTTAGTTTAGGGTGGGGTGGAAAGAGGAGGATGGGGTGCTTGTTCTTAGATGCTCTGGTTTGGCCTTTTTGCATGAGAATATATATTTTCTGTGTGGTGTGGGGGACAAAAAGAAATTCTCTCTTCCCTTTTATTTTCCCTAGTTTTATTACTATATGTTTTTTCCTCATAAACAATATGCTTTTTATTTATTTTATTGTAAGAAATGCTTTTTTTCTTATTACATAATTCAAAATATCATTATTCCTCATTTACGCTTTAATTAATTAAATAAAAATTATGAAAAGTTGGTGTAAAAAATCCCTTTTCTTAATCACAATTACCGCCTTATTTTTATATTTTTTTAAATTGCTATTCACTATATAATAATAATAATAATAATAATATTGCTATTCACTATATAATAATAATAATAATAATAATAATAATAATAATAATAATAATATAATAATAATAATAATAATAATATTTTTTGCTCGGAGCATTTAGCCAAATTGAAATGTTGATGGAATGAAATAAAAATTTTAAAATGTAAATAAAATGAATAATGTATAAAATCAATTGGATTCATTTGAATATGATTCAATATTAGCTATTTTTAGGCAGATTTTGAAGTGATAAAAAATAAATTGAAATAAAAAACTTCGATCAAACCAAAAGTAATTATCTTCTAGAAAAAACCAATTATGTAAAAATCGAATCTAATTTATTCGATTTAATTGATTTGTGTGATTCAATAGAATTTTGCTTTGCTTTAATGTTATGAAAAAAATTATAATTTTATCCTTATGAAATATCAAAATTGATGGAAGTATTCTTATATTTTGAAAAATATATTAATATATTCTTATATTTTACATCCATTAAATTATTACTATTTTCTTGGTTGCTCAAATTATTATTATTTTCAATATATAGTGAACGATAAATTAAAAAAATAAAATAAAAATACGCCAGTAATTTTGATTAAGAAAAGGAATTTTTTTTTAAAGTTAGAATTTTATACTTCATAGGGATGAAATCGTTCATACAATTGTTGGCTGCTAAAGAGTAAAAAGGTGTCCTTACCCAAGAGGGAGCCTGTTTGTCCTTGTTTCCAAACAGACTACAAAAATCTCCTCTCAAAGTGAAAAGTGAAAACAGCGCAAGATATTTCCCATTTTTTCTTTCTGGTTTCCTCTTCAATCGTCCTCACCGAACCCAGAGAAAACCGAACCCAGACAGACGATTAGCGCTTAGGGTTTGTGTCTTCGAGCGCCAAAGCTTAAAATGGAGATCACAGAGAAGAAGGAAACAGAAAACAACAATATCAATGCTCAAACAGCAGTGGATTCAACACCAACTGACATCATAGATAAAGAAGCCGAAGAACGCCAAGCACGCGACCTTAAAGCTGGTTTGCATCCTCTCAAGGTTTCTGTCTCTCTCTGTATCTATCTATTTAACTATCATAACCTTAAGTATGTATTGCATCGACTCTATAGAGATCTTTAGCTCTACTAATTGCTGTACTTTGATTATTTGCCGGTTGATTAGCTGGATTCACGAACGCGGTGAACCATTTGAAATATATATATATATATATAATCGGTTAGTATTGTAGTTATGGTTTTTGAGAGTCCATTATCATAGCTCTTAAATGAAAAAGGGAAAAGGGAAATAAAATGGAGCCTTTTAGAGAAATAAAAAAGTTTATGGCTTTAAAGACAAAAGAAAAGGAATTCATATGTGCTTTGAAGTTTTCAAGTTTGACATTCGGTTGTCAGAATTTAGGGTCCGTTATTTATTTTGAAATGACAAGGTTCTTGATAGGTCATTTGGTTGGCATAAAAGCCATAGGATTAGGCTTAGATTGACTAGACTTTAGAAGATGCGTGAGCTCGGTTAGAAGCAAATTCTGAAAAAAAAAAAAAAAAAAAAAAAAAATTCTGAAAAAAAAAAAAAAAAAAAAAAGAGCATGGATTGGATTGGAGTCTTTGTGTAGGTTGGTACGCCAACTGGAAATTGATTGAGTCTCAGAATGGCTTATTTCAGGTTTGCAAAGCAGGCTTAGGGAGATGAGTTGTGATAAGTTTATCAAAAAAAAAAAAAAAAAAAAAAAGAGCATGGATTGGATTGGAGTGGCTTGTGTAGGTTGGTACGCCAACTGGAATTTGATTTGAGTCTCAGAATGGCTTATTTAGGTTTGCAAGCAGGCTTAGAAGATGAGTTGTGATAAGTTTATTTTGTTTGTAGAAACTGTCAATCTCGCAACTGCCTAGATTATGAGCCTGAGAATGAAGGAAGAAAACAATGGAGCAGTTGTAAAATCTATTTGAATGACCATGCTCATTTGTCCTGACTAACCATTTGGTACACTGATTCAGGAGTTTCAGGTCTTATGTCTCTCTTACATTCCTTGTATCACTTGTTAGTAAAATGAGTTCTTAACACATACAGAAATGAAGATGTGTAGTTTAACAACCACCTTCGGGTAAATGCTTTTAAGGCATTAGAAGCACAGATTTTCATGTTTGAAACTCTACTGGTTTAGGGAGAAAAAGCCCAAATGAGAACGTGGAATGACCTTGTGGTCCAGTCTTTAGGTGTTTGAAGCTGCTTTTGGAAACTTGCAGGAAAAAGAAAATGAAATAAATATAGTTTAGTTCATTTGTTCAAGTCAGTAATGATCATATTTTAGAAGCAGCATTATGGAGAGTTGTCTTATGTTTCTAATTGATAATGCTTATTAAATTAAATTTCCAATTGTTTGCTAATGAAGCATTCTTTATCTTCAGAATTTTTAAGACCATTTGTTGTTGAACCATCAAGGCAATCAACAACGGTGAAAACCATTTTACTTTTCTTCCTTTTTATGTCTCTTATCTTGCCCTTAAGACAAACTTGTAAACATGCCATTAGAAGCAAGCTTAGCTTCTCATCTTTCACATTAAGTAGAGATGGGGTTGTCACTGCTTTGATTAACTTGTGGAAACCGTGCTGCAAAGTGCAATACAGATGTGCACTATATCACACCACACTTGAATGTTTCATGCTTAATAATAAGTGGCATTGGTGTTCTGGGTTTGCTTGATTCATTTCTGTTTTACTTGTATTGTGTATACTGACTTTTTTTAGTTGTGCTTATTTGGCTTTGACATATCTTTGACATATCTGTGATCAGCACAAGTTTGTATTTTGGTACACTCGCCGAACACCAGGAGTTCGAACACAGACATCATATGAGGACAACATAAAGAAAATCGTGGAGTTCAGTACAGTAAGTTTATTGTTTTGAACTTAAGGATATATGATTTTGTGTTGAATCCTCAACAAAATATAAGTTCTTTTTCTTGGTTCATTTTGCTAATTGGACCTTTACAAAATTGTTTTATGTAGGTTGAAGGCTTTTGGGTCTGCTATTGCCACTTGGCTCGACCTTCTTCTTTACCCAGTCCCACTGATCTGCATCTTTTCAAGGAGGGAATCCGTCCTCTATGGGAGGTCACATCATAAACCTAACCTTGTCATAGCTTTTGATCACCTTTTATTTTAGTTGTTGTAATTTCATACTTGCTGGGATTTTTCAATATATGCCTAACATCATAAATAGTCTTAACATTGTTATCTGCCAGGATTCTGCTAATTCCAATGGCGGCAAGTGGATAATTCGCTTTAAAAAAGTTGTCTCAGGTCGATATTGGGAGGACCTGGTAAGAGGAAAAGCTGAAATGAACTATCTTCTTAGTTGCAAGGGATAGCTTTGCTGTTTGTTATTGCAATTGATAATTTAATGTTACTTAGATTTCATATTTAACTTTCAATTTTGGGTGATTGCTTGCTTGGTACAAAACATACAAAATGAGACGAGGATGGTTAGTGACCATCTGAAACTGAATAAATTTCTAATTGAAGGTAGATGTATTCCTTGTTACTTTTTAGTTTGCATCGTTTGACTGCCATTTTGATGTGGAACCCTGAGGCATCATTATCCAGTGTATATCCAGTGTAATTGTTGCTTTTCCAATAGTTTAGAATCCTTTGAGTGGGTATTTTATATTTACTTTCACATGCATATGCAGGTGCTTGCCTTAGTGGGTGACCAACTTGATTATGGTGATAACATATGTGGTGCAGTACTAAGCATTCGCTTTAATGAGGATATATTGAGTGTTTGGAATCGTAATGCATCTGATCATCAGGTCAGTAACTGTTGGTTGCTCTTATACATATGTACATTCAATCTGAAAATGCAATGCATTGATATTCCTATCTCCATCTTTTATTAGGCTGTGATGGCACTGAGAGATTCAATCAAAAGGCATTTGAAGCTTCCCCACAGCTATGTTATGGAATACAAGCCTCATGATGCTTCTTTGCGTGACAACTCATCATACAGGAACACATGGTTGAGAGGGTGAAAGAATCTGGACTACAAAGCTGGATGAGCAATCGAAATGCAGGGGCTCCTCTTTAGGTCCTGCTTCATATTTAAAGTTTATACCATGATCAAGTAATCCTTTTATTTCAACTTAACAGCCTATTTGGTTGTCATGATATCCTGTAGATTGAACCTTAAGTGGATGTATCTGACGCAAAATGTTGGCTTAATGATATACTGCATTTGAATGTTACAGTGTTTTACATGTATCATCATTATATGCAGGAATAAGCTAGCTTAGTTATAAATGTTCTGCGGCTAGTCTGATGGCGTGAGATTGATCGTGCCATTGACTTCGTTCGTGTTTTAAATGTTAACAAATGATGGAAAATTAACTGTACTAACAGATGAAGCCAAAAAAGATGTAGAAATAAAGATCCAACGTACAATTGGAAAAGAAGATGAGAGAATTCCAACTTCTACTCTCATAGCAAAGATGAGAGGGCGAAAAAGAAGTGAACACTTTGCTGAGGCTCTGGCAACATTTGATTTCCTTTAGTACATTTAAAGATTACATTATTTGGACACTACAATTTCAGGCATGTATTTTGGATTAGGCCAGTAAAACTTAGGAAATTCTTTTTGTTTCTTTTCACAAAAAGGTAGGTGTCTCGTTAGCTAAATCGATCAATCCTAAACAGATGAGTGAAGTCCAATAATGCCTGCCAAAATCATTTTAAGAACGTCAGGTACATGTAAGCAAAGAGGATTTACCTACTAGAAGTTATTAAAAGAAATTTGCTACAGATAGGGAAAATTACCACATCCAACTCTTGCTCCTGCGTTTCCAGTAGTCTTGCTAAGTTCATGTCCACCTGCTGTGGATTAGTTTTAGTATGCTATGTAGTCTAAAAAAAATTAAAGATGATCTGACATGCATAATTGCAACAGACAAGATGATCTGACATGCATAATTGCAGCAGACATCCATTTTACTATTATTAACAAGCTGCAAGTGAGAAAACTGAATAATAATATAAAAAAAAAAAAAATGAAAGAGGCACACACTCAAGTGAAGAACTGGCATGACTTCAAATTATTTATCCAGCCATAAAGATAGATTGTCTTTAAATATCTAGCCACACGGGCAATGCCATGTATGCAATTACTTAGTTTTCCCATCCTCTTTGCACATAATGAATAAAAAAAATAAAAAATTTCTGCTTCATCTCAGTAGCTAAAATGCCTGTCTTCAAGAATGCATTAAATCTTACTTGACCACACACAGCTTGTGTTCAAATACAAGGGATCTAAAATCAAAGAATTCGATTTTGTATTCTAGTTTTGGATTTTGTTACATGCAGATTACTACTGCTAAAACACCCAGGTGGAACCAATACAAGATTGAATGCACAAAAAGAAGATGAGTAAAAGCAACTTCAACCATGAAGACTGACCTAAGCTAGTTTATCTAAGTCCTTGAAGGGTTACCAAACAACAAATTTGACTCTAAGCATTAACTGAATAGAGAATTCCATCAAATGCAGCCGCAGACTCAGTATCAAAACTCATAAGAAGCTTACCTAATATAGAAATTTCAGCAGCAAACATGTAACAATTCATCAAACGTTACAGAAGCTGACCATAAATATGAGATGATGCTAATTAACAGCTATGACTCACCATAATATCTTATAGATATGAGCAGAGCAGAGAAACTGTGTTTTCTTAGGTGTTGCCAAGGATAACATTATGCAATAAAACTAGTCTAGGAGAACTCGAAGATGCGTGAAAGCAAATGTACATTTTTTATTTTGCTTTGAAGAAAAGGAAAAGAAGGGAAAAAAAAAAAAAAAACCTTAACCTTTTCCAAGATCGTCAGGATCAGCATGTACAACAACAGCCCTCCCCAATATTGAATGTGGCCCACTCAGCGGTATCTACAAGTTGCAATGGAGAAAGACTAAGAAAGGCAGTTTACTAATTTAAGATAAAAGTTTCAAACTTAAAACTTCCATGAAAGAAAGGGGCCTACAAATCCTATATAGCATTTGATCATTTGATATAGGCTGATCAAGCAAAAGAATCACAGTAATGCTGTCAAATGTTATATCAAAGACAATGAAGAACTCCACAAGAGAAAACAACGTGCCTCCTGCTTACAATTATTTGCGAATTACCTGCATGTCTTTAACTGAAACCTCAGCAATTCCTGCAACGTGTAAAATTAAGTTAAAACCATAAGAACTATGCCTTTGTTCTCCAACTTAGTAAATAGCATATGGATAAAGAAAAAACATATACCATCTGGCCCAACAACAATATTGCCCAAATCGCCCGCATGACGTTCTTTATCAGTTGGAGCTCCATGGTCCTTCTTGAATGGATTGAAATGAGGTCCTAATATTCAAGTAGATCAGGATAACCACAGATAGCAATTCGGCCATTAAAACAAATACTACTAAACAGAATTGGGGCTTCACCCTAAAATGAAAATAGAATAGCATTTATATCAAAACTTAAGCTAAAAGCCTAGAGTTAAACCGATAAATAAGCTTGTGAAAAGAGAGAACACGAACATCAAAACACACCCTACAAGGGATAGCATTATAAAATAAGGATTTTGAGCCACAAATCAGTACCATCTTGGTCAAATTTAAAAAGCCAGTTCAAATTCAACAAGATAGATCACATATGCGGAGAGGGAAAGTATGAATATGATACCAGTAGAATTGCAGCCATTGGTGGTGTCACCAAAAGCATGAATATGGAAGCCATGAAGACCTGGAGATAGGCCTGTTATCCTCCCTGTCACATGGGTAGGGCCTGTATTTTATGGGGGAATATGTAATCAACAAAAAGACACGAACAATTTAGCAAGTAAACATTTGTACAAGAAAAATAAACACAGAGAGGAAGAGAAAAAGACCATTGGGGCGTTGGACGAAGTGAATAGAGCCTCTAACATTGGGTTCTCCTGTTATGAGTGCCACCGCTTTCGCTGTGGCGGTTGCCGTTCCTGCCATTTCTAATCCTTTCTGGTTTCCTTGATTGCTTCAGTTCGGCCTATGGCCTATCTACAAGACATTCAGGAAGCGCCGCTCGTTTTCCCACCTGTCTTGTTTAGGAAGTCGTTTGGACAAGTTAAGTCGTTTCGTGAAACAAATAAGAAATTACTCGAAGACATGTCATATATTTACAACAATATAGCTGTAGTTTCCTTATTAAACGTCATGGCCGGAGGGATAATATCAAATTCTACTATTTTCTTCTAACTGCATTAAATTAAATATTAAATGTAATTATTATTATATATACACACTAAAATTATTACAAATATATGCTTATATTTTTGAATGAAATAAAAAGTATTTGAAAAATATATTACTATCAAATGAAAATTTTAAACATTAAGAAACTTTTATTTTAGATTTAGCATCAAAATATAATGTTAGAATATCAAATTTAAGAAATATAAATAGAGCTTTTTTCTAAATTAATTATTATTATTTTGCAAGTATTGCATTTGGTTAGGTATGAAATAAATTTAGGATAATGTTTTTATTTTGTTTAAAATAAATGAGAGATTAGGGGTAAAATGACCTTTGGCCCCATAAGAAGATGGAATAGTTGGATTTGGTCCATCTGGAGATCTTCATGAATATTTATTTATTTGGTTTGGTGAAGCATAAATTATAAAGACAGCCTAACCCACAGCCCTTTCTGATGGCACCACCACCCATCAATTATTCAAGAGATTACCTCTTTCTTTCTTTCCATTATTCTATTTTATCAAATTAATTAATTCAATTTATTTATGGGTAGCTTTTTACATCACCTGATAATTTAACTAATAAGTATTATTCACTCTATCTGAATTTTATTTTATTGAGTTTGAATTTAATTCTTTAAAAATATATTAAAGTTTAAATTTGTTTTTTTAACTTAAATTACATAAGAAATTACTTTGTTTCATAAATAAATTCAATTAAATATATATGGATTGAAATAGATTTTTTTGGAATTAAATCTTAACAGCTCAAAAAGCAATACAGGATTCCCTGTATTGGATGTATAAACGAGGGTTTGATTGTTGTTTTTACTCGTCAGAGAGTTTTAGATTTGAAATCCGACAATCACAATAGTCTCTCTTTAATTTAGTAAGTAAATGAAAGAAATACGTGTTATATAATATTATTTTGATCTCAATTTTTTAATTAATAAAAATAAATAAATTATATGTGGAACTTGCAAGGGAAAGGTTCCCCTCTCTCAAGGCAATGATTGGCAAGAACTCAGCTTCATATTGGTCCATGCTTATCCCTTTGTTTTTCTAAAGTTATTATCATGTCTCTTCCATTATTGCAACAATGACTAGAAAATATCTCTTATTTGGTCCCAAAAAAACTTTCTTATATATATAATAAATACATATCTTAAAATCCAACATTAATAACTGATTTTTTTTAATAAAAAATACTATGTTGATGGCAAAATAATAGTACTATCATTCCCAATTAAATTTTCTAGTTATTTTTGAGTATTACTACAAGGACGGATTTGGTATAATCAGCAAAATTATACCACTTCTGATATGAAGGTTTTGTATTTTAAGTAATTAAAATTATAAAAATGAGAAAAAAATTATATAAATCAATTTTCTTATGTACCACTGATGTCGTGTAAGGCTTATTTTGAAGTGTTATTAAATTTATAAATTCAATTATTTAATTTTATTAACATTTATAGAAA
Organism: Jatropha curcas; assembly: GCF_014843425.1. The sequence continues at coordinate 1,181,857 of NW_023590973.1, forward strand.
AATATACTATTATTAAGAATTGGGTAATTACTTTGTAATATTTAGGATTTGGTGAAATACAATCATGAGGACCTTGATTTTTAAAAATATACTATGCGATTTGCATATAATTATATTACATTTTCTTTTTTCATTAAGTGATTATGAAATATCAAAAATATTATTAAGAATAATTATTATAGAGTTGTATGGTTTATTCAAATACATTATTAATTAAGGACTTTGAGTTTCATAATTATGACATAAACTCATGCATTATAATTCCATTACACTACTGAGTTTCCCTCTAAAAATTCTTTCCATTTTGTTGTTAGAAAATATATAAATAATGAAAAAATACAAAAGTCAAAACACTTTACTCTCTCTATTAATTTTTATATGCCATTTAAGATTTTCTGCACCCGATAGTTCAGAAAATAGTTAAATCATTTAAAATATTTCGTAATTTGATTAAATTACCATTTATTTCACCTAATTAATTTAATTTCAACATTTCTCTCGCCATAAATTTGCCAATAAAATTAAAAGAGAGAAAAAGGAAACTTTTAAGAAATTGAAGGAAAATAATAATTATTTTTTCCTAAAAGGCATAGATAATTTTAGATAAAAAAAAAAAAAACTCGTAAAAAATGGTAGACAACACTGAACAAATGAAGTAATACATAGCTTAAACTCAAAACTTCTATTTTCATAAATTATTTAATTTTGTTTTTATTAACTACTTAATCATCAAAATGAACGGTGAATTCGCGATCTTTTAGTATAATCAGGAATCAAATGCCAATCCGAGCCAGTAAAAGTCCTAACCACCAAAACAGAAAGCCGGAAACAGTACGATATTAGTTTTATTGTCGTATTGGAAATCAAGCGTCCAAGCACCCAACAAAATTCGATGGGTGAAATGAACGAAAGAACAGAAAGGGCATTTACGACATGACGTGGGCCAGCCAGGGCAAACCGACAAAGCCCTAGCCAGGAAAAAAGTGGCCACCACACAGTTGGCGCCAAGTGGTGGGCCCCACTACGATTGTTATAATTGGCGGTTTTTGCTTATTTATTTTTATTTAATTTTGACTGCCGTTTCTCCCCCGTCTCTCTCTCCTTCTTTAATCTTCCCTCTCCTTCGTCCAACTGCTCTTTCTCTCCGCAGAGAAACTTTTCTAGGGAGAAAGGAATATCGGTTTCTGTTCTATATTAGTAATTGATAGAACACTTTCGTTTCTTTGACCAAAGGAAAGGAAAACAGAAACATAGAAAGAACAAGAGGAAAATGAGAGAGGTGATAAGCATACACATCGGGCAAGCAGGTATTCAGGTTGGGAATTCATGTTGGGAGCTTTATTGCCTTGAACATGGCATTCAACCTGACGGAATGATGCCCAGGTTCTCTTCTTTCTTTCCATTATTTTGCATGGTCAAAGATAGGTTAAGGGATAATAGTATAAACTTCCAATTTTATGATTGTACGGCATGGATGATTATGATTTCATGGGGATCGAATTGCTTAATCGTTTCTTTTCTTTACGAGTTTTATAATTTTCATATGACATGAAATTAAGATGTATGATTTATGGTAGTGGTAGTTGTGAATTTGGATTTTCGTTTAATTATGTTGTCATAGAAATTAAATTCAATATTTATGGGTTGTTTATCACTTCTAGCTTTTTTCTAATATTCGTAATATGCGTAATCCATAAGCAAACCCAGAATTGCTAATTCTCCCTGCTGTCTTCTCCTCATTTATTGATATAATGCTCTTTTGGACAAATAATCAAACAGTTGATTTGTGTCGTAAATTGCTTCCTTTTTTAAGTCGAGCGGTAAACGCACCCGACTTGGAGAGTTTTTGTCCTAAAGGGAAACTTTTCTGTTCCATAAGAAAACTTTTCCTATCCACATAGGATTTTCTTTTCCCCGTCGATTAACTATTCGGAAGTAGAAAATGGAGAAACATTTCTTCCATTGATCTGTATGAGTTTAATGTGACAGAAAACAAACTGGATCTCACTTTTGCTTGATCTGTCTGAGTTTACTACTCATTCCCTTTGTACTGACCTGATGTGGATGTTGCTTGTTTTGTTGCAGTGACACCTCTATAGGTACTGAGCATGATTCCTTCAATACATTCTTCAGTGAGACTGGTTCTGGCAAGCATGTGCCAAGAGCTATTTTTGTAGATCTAGAACCCACTGTCATTGATGAAGTTAGAACTGGGACTTATAGACAGCTTTTTCACCCTGAGCAACTTATTTCTGGTAAGGAAGATGCTGCTAATAACTTTGCCAGAGGACATTATACAGGTAAATTGGTTTTGTACTGCACTGCTAAAATGACAATCTTATTGTTATTGTATATACCGTCTACAATTTGATATTTTGGTTTGTTAATGTTAAATACTGCAGTGGGGAGAGAAATTGTTGATCTATGCCTTGACCGAGTGAGGAAGTTGGCAGATAATTGCACTGGTTTGCAAGGATTTTTGGTATTCAATGCTGTTGGCGGTGGCACCGGGTCTGGTTTGGGTTCTCTACTTTTGGAGCGCTTGTCAGTAGATTATGGAAAGAAGTCAAAACTTGGCTTCACCATCTTTCCTTCTCCTCAGGTATGTTCTTAAAGACAGACCTTTAGCAGAACTACTTAGAGAGGTAAACTATAACAAGCTTTATCTAGAAGGCATATGATATAAACAGTTCATAAGATCATTATTCTGTCTGATATCCCTATGCACCAGCTTCTTGCTTTAATCACACAAAAGCACTTTTCTTGGAAGCATAAAGAATTTATTCAAATGTCCTGGAATTTAAGCTAATATCCATAAATTTAAATTTTGGAAAATCACTGTTTTTAGAAATTTCACGGGCGCATATTTCTAGGCACTGTTTATTGTATTAAATTTTATTCACTTGCAGCTGTAACAGAGAATTTAAAAATGTGGCTACTACAGTACTTGGCATTGTGCAAGATACTTTCCCTTATGCTTGAATTACTATCTGGAAACTGACAACTTTTTTACTGATAATGCAGGTTTCTACTGCTGTTGTAGAACCTTACAATAGTGTGCTCTCCACTCATTCTCTCCTTGAACACACGGATGTGGCTGTGCTTCTGGACAATGAGGCAATCTATGACATCTGCAGGAGATCATTAGACATTGAAAGGCCAACTTACACCAACTTGAATCGCCTAATATCCCAGATTATCTCTTCTTTAACCACTTCCTTGAGATTTGATGGTGCCATTAATGTAGATATTACAGAGTTTCAAACTAATCTTGTGCCATATCCTCGCATCCATTTCATGCTGTCGTCTTATGCTCCTGTGATTTCTGCTGCAAAGGCTTACCATGAGCAGCTGTCAGTTCCCGAGATCACAAGTGCTGTGTTTGAGCCCTCAAGTATGATGGCCAAATGTGACCCAAGGCATGGCAAGTATATGGCTTGTTGTCTAATGTATCGTGGAGATGTTGTGCCAAAGGACGTTAATGCAGCTGTTGCCACCATTAAGACAAAGAGGACAGTTCAGTTTGTTGACTGGTGAGTTGGCATCCCATGTAATATTTAACAGTACTTGTCTAGCATTGATGGAATGAGAATTGATATCAGTGTCTAATGGAATGATGTTGTTGTGCATGCATAATTTCAGGTGTCCAACCGGTTTCAAGTGTGGTATCAACTATCAGCCACCAACTGTAGTACCTGGAGGTGATCTTGCTAAGGTGCAGCGTGCAGTTTGTATGATAAGCAACAATACAGCTGTGGCTGAGGTATTTTCCCGTATTGACCACAAATTTGATCTTATGTATGCCAAGCGAGCATTTGTGCACTGGTATGTTGGGGAAGGCATGGAGGAAGGTGAATTTTCAGAAGCTCGTGAAGATTTGGCCGCTCTTGAGAAAGACTACGAGGAAGTTGGCGCTGAAGGAGCTGACGATGAAGAAGGAGAAGACGATTATTGAAATAGTCTATTCTATTCTGAGGCATCAACAGCTGTATGTCTATCCTTTCATATCACTTGTTTGTTTCCTGCGGTGTATTATAAACTATGTTGTCGATGTCAGTGGTATCTGAATTGTCTGTCTTTTGGCTCTGTACTTATCGATATTTTGGAATCATGGTTTTGGAAATGTATCATTTTCATCTTTTGAAAGCGAATGCCAATAAAATCACCTTCTACCCTCTTAATTTTTAGCTGGGTCTCTATTTATAATTTAGTTGAATGAAGATATTTAATTGCGAGTTAGAAAAGTTATGGATAAGATGGGAAGTTAAACCTACTACACCATGCCCTTACTACGAGATACTGTCATCATCCTTGGATGGTAACTTCTTTTGGGGCTAAAAAAAATCTTTTTCGTCACAAGAAAAGCTACTGATCACAAAGATGAAAGGGAAGCTCAGTATTGACATGTCATGCACCGATTATCCTCTCTTTCCTTTGTTTTTCTTTTATATTTAATGGCGAGTTAGAAAAGTTATCGGATAATGATGGGAAAGTTAAACCTACTACCCACCATGCTTCCTTACTACGAGATACTGTCATCAATCCTTGGATGGTAACTCTTTTGGGTTTTTTTTCTAAAAAAAAAATCATTTGTTCGTCACAAGAAAGCTACTGATCACAAAGATGAAAGGGCTTCTCAGTATTGACATTCATGCACCGATTATTTCCTCTCGTTTTCCTTTGTTTTACTTTTATATATATATATAATATATAATATATAGTATACTATATATATACAAAAACGATATATACAAAAACGTAATTTGCTACCTCATTATAAATTTGAAAAGTATCCTAGCTTCTTTATCCACAATCGATTGCCCAATTCAATGAAGGATAGGGCAAGATATATATTTATTCATTTATTTATTTATTAAAAGTCTTTGGATTTGTTGGAAAGGTCTAAATTAGGCCACTTGTTTATTTGTCTATATACCTACTTTTCTTTTATAAATACTTGTTTGTGAAAAACAAATGCTCTCTTTTGGAAGCAACCAAGATGCATAAATATCTGTTGCAATTATATCATTTGAAAGTGATTGGAAGCATGGGCTACGCCAGATATTTTCTTACTTGAAAAAGGAGGGCATTGACCTGTCTTGGTAAACATTAAGATGAAGATATATATGTATGTTTGCATATATGCTTTAATAATCCTAGTAACCCTTGATAGGACCTGTCTACTATCTAGCAAGTTCAAAAAAAAAAAAAAAAAAAAAAAAAAAAAAAAAAAAATTCTGAAAGCAGCAATTAAAACTTATTTCAAAAAAATACAGACTTTACTTGCCCAAAGAAGAAATTCAGGGAAATGTTTCTTGGGAAACCTACTTCATACTGGTGAGAATACCAATTATTGACTAGAAAATCATTTGGAATAGCAACCAAAGACACCCAGCAATGGTGATAGCCAAAAAGATATTAACTGTCTGCCTGAATAGACTGCATATAGTTGTATCCTCTGATATTTTTTGCATGGAATAATTGCTCTTAGTTCTCAAAAACAATAGCCAAAGAAAGTCCCCTTCTTCTGTGAAATGCCAACTAGTATAAATACTGCTGCCAACAACAAAAACTAGGGTTTTCTAAAACATCATTAAAAAATTAACAACATGGAACAAGGCAATGAGTTCTATGTGAAAATTTGGACGTGCCCAAAGGAAACTGACCCTTAATTTTCCGAAAAGCTATTCATGACATAATCAAAGATTTTAATACAATGATTAAGATTCAGATTGTCCTATTAGAGCACTTAGAGGTTGCAAACGTGCCTTTCAATGCTAGAAACACAGATAACATCTATATCTATATCAAAACAGAGAGTTTTTTTTTTTTTTTTTTTTTTTTTTATTGGTGTATAAAAGTTTAAAAAGGCAGATTTTTTTTTTTTTTTTTTGGTGTATAAAAAGTTTTAAAAGGAAAAGGCGTTAGGTTTGAAGTCTGACATCTAGATTATAAGAAGAACACTTGATGAGAAAAAGATTTAAGAAATGGAGAAAACAAGTATGTTTTTTTTAATAGACATGATTGCATAGACTTTGCATTCATCGATGATTGCGAAGACCTTCCAGAATCTCTAGGCAACATGTGTATTCTGCTGTTTACAATTTTTTTTTTTTTTTAAAGAGTGAAAAAAACAGCAGGAGAACAAGTTTAGGCAAACAAGATGTCAACCTCTATTTCTAATTGTTGTTTATCCTTGTCAATTTGTAAACATTCCTAGAGTAATTAACATATTGGTGGGAGATCCCATAGAGCTTCAGTAGGATCATGAACTGTTTCCATGTACTCCTGCACTCCATTCATTGCATATAGAGATGCCGATATCTGTCTTTCCACTTTCATTCTATCAAATTCTGTGAACTCCAGGTCACTTGTTTCAGGCAACAGCATATTTCTTGGGAAGTCCAGCACTTCCTGAGTAAATGAAAACCGATCCAAACCAGAACCAAAACCCCATGAAAGATCAGACTGAAAAGGACCCAATTCAAATTCTTCTCTGCAGTTGCTCATGTCAGGTTTGTACACATCATCAAAAAACTGGGTATCGTTAACTATCTCGCCAGAAGGAGTACTGTTATCAATGCTGCTGCTACTGCTACTACTTGTACAAGTGCTAGTAGTGACAGTGCTATTTGATGGGGTAGATACTTCAAGATTTTCTTCTTCCCTTTGTTGTTTTTTTCCTGCTTTCTTGTTTTTGAGTAGATTTCGGATCCTGGAAGCCAGAGGAGAATCCAAGGAGACTTGAGTGATGAAGTTGGTGCGTGTATTTGATCCGCGAAGAAGACAGGCAGCTTCATCATACGCTCTCGCAGCTTCTTCTGCTGTCTCAAAGGTGCCAAGCCACATCCTTATCTTTTGTGTTGTGTCTTTTATCTCTGCCACCCATCTACCAGAAGGCCTTTGTCTAACACCAACAAACTTATTATTATTGTTGTTAGGTCTATGTCTTCCCTTGAATTTGCTTGTTTTATTCACTGGAACGCTCGAGCTTTTATGCTGCTTTTGTTGTTGGAACTGAATTTCCATTGAAAATTTGTGCAAGAAAATGTAAGACTAGGAAATTGGATTGTAAAGAGAGAACATTGGTTTGATTTTAAAGAAGAGCAAATAAGAAGGAAGGACAATTCTTCTACCACTCAAAAGAAGGGTGAGTATGTCTGTCTACATGTTCTTGTTTGGTTTTTGATGGAGAAATGTATATATAGTTGAAAGGTTCCTTTGATTTTTTTAAGAGCAAGTTGATGCTAATATGAGAAGGATATATAGAGTTGTTTTTTAGTATTTGTAAGTATGTGGCACTCGCATTTTCGTATGTGGGCAAATTACCTCTCAGAGGAGAATTCTTTCTCTTGCTTACCCTTGTTTTGACTCCATCCGAAATGACCGGTTTGTCCTCACATTAGTTTGTCATGGTCAACATGATTAGCAAATTGAAGTTTATTTATTGGCATGTTTAGCCTCCAATAACTATAATAGTTGATTCTACAATCTCTAGAGGTAATTAAAATATCTGAGTCTAATCTAATCGATCTTTTCATATTTTCTTTTAAAGGCATGAGAAATATGTGGCTTTGAAATTTCAAATTTAAGTTTTTTTATTCATTTTTATACAAAAAGAAATAAAACTTAAAATTAAAACAAACACCCGATTGCTAAATTATCATCCCAACATTATATAACATAATTAATCTCAAGTAATACACTCAAGAAGCATTTAATGTGAGTAGAAGAAAAAAAATATATTTGACATGACAATAGATTCAGATTAATAAAAAGATAACTTAGGGGACAGTAAGGTCGTGCCACAAGCAAACATGGCTAATCCCAGGTGGGAAAAGAGATCAGACATAGGATACGATACAGAATTGGCATAATAGTATAATGATCTAAAGTCTAGTTTAGTAGTGCCATGACTTAAAGGGCTTCGTTTTGTATTTTCTCTCTCTTAACTTGGTCAAAATATATGACAATTGAGAAGAGAAGAGAGTGTTGAAGCTCAAAATGTTGCCACTTGGAGGCACCAAAATGAACCTCTAGATAGCCCAAAAACTAGGGTCCAAACCATTTTTCAGGAGAAAAAATATTAGTCTCAGAGACCTAGTCAAGCACTAAGCAGACAAAAGGAATATCATATCGCGCACGCTGCGTTGGTTTTAACTTCTTACATCACCAACAAAAAACCATTGTATATAACAATGGCGTTTTTTTTTTTAATTTGTATAATACTTCTGAGAGAAGAGTATTATATTTGTTAATCTTAATGATAGTATATTCATTTCTAAAAATATAATACTATGTATATGCATACTTTAATTTCACTTAATTAATACAACAACAATAACAAGTAAACCTTAATTTAACTATTTTTTTCAAAAAAAAAAAAAAAAAAAAAAAAAAAACCTTAATTTTAACTATTTTTTTTTAAAAAAAAAAAAAAAAAAAAAAAAAAAACCCTAATTGATACAGAAAAAAGACGAAAGAATGATTTATTTTCTTAAAGTGAAAATGAACCATGAACACAACAAATATATTTACATATAGTGGTTTTTTTGCTTGATATCCGCCATGGATAAATATAGCACTATGATGAAACCTCACGGTAAAGTGTACAAAAACTAGTGGGTTTGGATAATTTTATATCTGATTTTTGGAAAGTTAGCATCTTTTTACATAATTTTTACAGTACTGGTTATTTAACTAGAAATAGAAAAAGACACTTGGTTACTGTGAATGGATCCAAGAGTTCGCTTCATCATCCAAAACCACTCCATCAACACAAAGTAGAAATATTCAAAAAATTGTTTTAATATTTTTGTTTTATCCTTTTATTCTAATAGTTGTCTGTATTCGAATTTAAATGAGTTGATCAAATATGATGCAAGTGGAGAAAAAGAAATAGGAAAATTAAGAGTCATGAATCTAACAGTAGCATAAGGTAGGCTGTTGATACTGTTAACAGCAAAGATTTTGTCCCTTTCTATATGTATATATATTAGTATATATATATATATATATATATATATATATATTTCTTACGAATACAGAAAAGTGCTTAATTTGGTAAAAGACCACTAGGGGACCATATTCTATAAATTCTTGAAATTTGACCTAATATATATTTTCTTACGAATACAGAAAAGATGCTTAATTTGGTAAAAGACCACTAGGGGACCATTTCTATAAAATTCTTGAAATTTGACCTAAAATGTTATAATATTATATAGTTATTTCCCTAATTTAAAAGTAAATGTAATATGTCATAACAGCATGCTCCTTGACGAGAATCTTTCTTTCTTTTTTATTATTCGTTTTTTCAATCACTTTTTCTCAATACTAGGTTTATCTAAACGCTAGGTTTAGAAATTCACAGCCCAATCGCAAACCTATTTACAAACCCATAAGGATGAACAAATCGATCTTTGTTCCACCTTTCCCACACAATAGACGAATCCCAGCATGAGAATCATCGTTTTGATCAGGCTAATGACAAAATAAACGTTTCAGTTATGCCGCATTTTGCAATTTCATCATCAATTTTCATTTTCAGTTCTAATTTCGGACTTATAAAATCAATACTTCAATTTTGTTGGACCAACATGTAATGTAAAACAACCAAAAGTTATCCCCACTCCACTTGTTATTATTATTTTCGTACCAATAAATAAAGATTCAGCTTCCAAATCCAATCCTGCACACGTGAAATGCTGATTGTATAACTAACTTGTAATAAAATCATCATACTACCAAGTTATCAACATTACAAACACTTCTCTACCAAATCAAAAAACATTTTTATATTTATACACCATAAAATATTTACCTATTTAACATCCCAAGAATTGGAAAGTTATAAAAAAAAAAAAAAAAAAGAAAGAATAGAGCCACTCACAATCCTCAACCTCAGCCACACCAACTTAGGCCTCCAAATTTCTAAAAATACCCTCACACTCAAAACAATGAATAGCACTCGGGAGTAGTAATAATATACACATTCCTAAACAAAATTTTTCCTATTTTTCACTTTCATATCTGATGCAGAAGAAAAACTCTACAGAAATTTTTTTATAAGCAGTTTATGGAAAAAGAAATGGAAGATATCAACACATAATAATATGCAACGAGTACAGGCAAACACATTTCCAAACTCCATGACATGCCCACCAATGCAAAAGGAACTCAATTGACTGGATACAGCTTCTTCCAAAATTAAGAAAACTAGCATACCCGCACATGCAACCCAACGGGAAGGAGGACCTAATTTCCTGATGAACTACGCAGAGAGAATAGATTGCAAGGCGAGTTGCTGCTGTGGCTCCAAGGAAGACCAAGTTGATGCTAGGGTAGCAGGTGGTAACATTTGCTGAAGTTGCCTTAATAGATTAATCATTCGACCAGCAGTTTGCTCTGTTGCCAAGTCTTTACCAGCACATATGACCTAGAACACAAAGCATTGCAACAACTCCAAAGATTAAAAATAGAAATTAAGGGATATATTTTAGGCTTCCTAATAAAGATGACAATACCTCAGCAAAAACAAGGACAACTTTGGGAAGATATTGATTGTTCAATCCTAGAAGTTCTCTATCCGACCTGAAAACAGTTGCATTTTTCTCTTTCAATGAGCATCAATGAAATGCAACTAGTCCAGAAGTGGAAAGGATAATAATAATAATAATAAGAAGAAGAAGAAGAAGAAGAAGAAGAAGAAGAAAAATACTCCAAAAGTTCATGACTTTTACCTTTCAACCATTGAACAAAGCTGGTCATGCACAAGCTTGGCCTCAATTAAATCACTCCTTATTGGTAGGCAGCTTAACCAGGCAGGGAATACCTGCCAAATAATACATAACCATAGGAGAAACGTTATATACATCCCCCATAACAAATTTCTCTCCTTATAGAGAATGAGAAAGGTGGCAAACAATAAAATAATACATCCGTGAATATTAGCACAATACCAAAAATATGGCTTGTGAGGAGTCATCATTATACATACAACAAGCAACTAGTGTGTGTGTGTGTGTGTGTGTGTATACACACATACATTTCGATTAAAGCCTTTACAGCATACAAGACTCATAATACATGATAATATGCAATAGAAATGACCAGTGGGATTCCAGGGGTAATGTATATCTAAAACTTAAACTACTTAAACAAGTAGACACTTGACATGCTATAAAAGCCTTAAATGTCCTCGAGCAACTTGTTTTATTTTCGATTGCACACATAAATCTTGTTCAGAATTAAACCAGCTATCAGATCCCCATAAATACTTTACAAGGAGGCTAGCTTTTTGCAGGAGTAACACAAAAAGATCAAACCACTTGATACACATGTAACAAGTCAGTTCAGAAACTGCTGAAGAAAAAAGCTAAACATCCTGTATAAAAATGCTAATGCCATAAAGATAAGAAACAAACCAGACAATCTAAAGTAACGCTGGACATGTTTCCTAGACCAGAATCCTTTAATAAATCAAAGCTTCTAATTTTCAGAACCAGCTAACATTTAATATGAAAACATAGCATAGCCAATCCCTGTTATGCTTGATAAAGCTAAACCTTATTATATGAATAATTTAGTCCAACCTCAGTTGAATCTGTGGACAACTGATTGGCATGATCAACATATAAATTAATGACATAGATATACCTGCGCTGCATCTATACTATCCCGATGGAATTGGCATATTTTTCCAAGAGCTGAAACAGCATTATCATATGCCATTACATTTTCTGAATGATGCGCGTTAGGATCACTTATGACAACATTCAACTTAGAAAGGGCCTCTGCAAGAAGATACAACAAAAGATGTCCCTTTAGAACATATAAAGGCATTAGCACCAAGGAGAAAGTCTAATATGAAACTGATGAACAAGTTACCTCTAACAAGTGGTTTAAACACAGATCCACCAAACTCAGCACAAACACCAACCCCATAAACAGCTGCCTGAAAAGCAACTGACAATCATTTAGTGAGAAAACACATATTTACAAGAGATGCACAGCAAAGAGTTGCTAAGCACAAACCTGCCTAACATCTGGATTTTCATCATTGCAGGCTTCCAAAAGGAAAGGAACATAAGTAGCATAATATCTGTCAGCAGCAACACATAGAATAAGCACATAGAAAGATCTTGTTAACAATAGATATCCAAAAAAGCTTGACGTGCTTACTTGAGAGCTGCTTCATGGCAATGCTCAACAATATCATCAAATATACAAATGGCAATTCTCCTCTCTTCTGCTGTTTTATCCTTGCCCTGCACAATCAAAAATTTGATGAGCAAGACTAAGTCGAGTACATTTGTGAGTGTATGAGCCCAGTAACTAAAACCATTTGTTAAAAGAACAAAAAGTAGGTAAAAATTTTCAAAATCAAAGGATAAATAGAGAATTCTAAAACAACTGTGATCAGATTGAAATTTTAAAAGGCCGTATTCAACTAGCCAAACCCGGCCACGCTCAGATGGCCACCATATATCCAGTTGGTCAAGTGGCTCAGCATGTATTGAAGAAAAGTAATGCAAGTGGGTTTACTACTGAGATCAAGTCAAAAAACTGTATACAGCATCCTTACCCACAAAAATCCGCTAAAAAAAGAGATCAAGGCAAATCTACTCAAATCTGGGACACAGAAAATGCATTCATGTACTAAAGATGAAATAAGACAGAAGCCATGTCTGAAACATATCTAAGAAGAAGCAACAGCTAGCTTTCACATATGGATGTGGGCCTGTATATATATATATATAAAGAAGATGCAGCATTAAGGAATTACTTACCCACATAGGTGTTATGTAAGATGAAAGTTCATCGAAGAAAGGCAAGAAAGAGATTCTGAATGTCTTAATTAACATGCCCAACAGATCACCAACCTTGAATAAGAAGAAAATAAGGACAATGATTAATTTATCATAAAAAATATTAGAAAAACAATAAGCCAATCCAAGCATAAATAGTTAGAGGTTTCACTTGATCAAATAGTTCTTCTTCCTGCTCATTTTCTTCCTTTAATAACTCCCCTTCTTCTGCATCGAAGTCCTCAGCTTTGGCCCTCTCTGCTCTTTCCTGTTTCCTGGCTGCACTGGCTGTCATGACCTGTTTTATCTCATCCACAATGGATCTTACTTGGCTTTCATCCAAAAGAGAGCCAGAAACCTGAGGGAGAGAAACCACAGTAAGTTCAGCTCATACCCATAACAAAGCAACTCAGCATGATGGAGAATAAGAATGATTTATTTGTGATCAAAGAGTTTGCACATCCAACAAATTTATATGCAGACTGAATTACGACTGTATATTAAAGAAACTATTTCATAAGACCTCCAGCTCAAAAAGAAACCTCATTCCTGAAAACACTAATTTCATAAGACCTAATTTCAAGAACAACAACAACAACTTCTTCTACAAAAAGCTAGAAGTTACAAATATAAAATTGACTAACAACAACGATGCAAGCTGAAGGCAGAAAACCGGGAACTAATTGGAAAACACGAATGGAAAAGATTTTTAAAAAATTAAGGAACCAAGATAACAATCTTAAGCAGCTGACTGGTAGACTGAGCATAGCTAAAAGGTGAGAGCAGGAGCTGGTCTAAATCAACTAATAAAAAATTACTTAGCCAGCTCTTAAAAGAATACAAAAAAAGGCAAGTTAAAGCACAAATCAACTGAAAAATTGGTACCTACTATGGCGAAATGAGCAACATGCATACTACAAATATTGTGAGTGTCATTAAGAAAGCAATCATCATAATACATCAAAATCAATGTCACAAACCTGTATGCACTCCGTCAATGAATCCAGCATGTTTGCACATATTTCAACCTCTGGCTCCTGCAAGATGTTTTGCAACAAAAAGACAACTATTCAATCAGACAAATCCATAAGCCTCAATACAGCAGATGTACGTATGCAAAGACCATTCGAATATGCGTGCCAGAAGGAACCAATAGACAAACAAATAGAAGCAAAACCTTGTGTAAGGCCTCCACCAAAGCTGGTACAATGTAATCAGACAATTGTTTTAAGTATGACTCATTACGTCCTTGAGATTGACCCTTCTCTATAGCTAGTTTAGCAGAACGTAAAAGCTCCGGCATAGCTGTAACCAAACAAACAAAACAAAGTAAAAAGTTGTTCGAATCCATAAAATGGGTACATGTGTATGCATACATGTAACTTGTTTACTATTATTAAATAACAAACAGCTTACAGAGTACCTGAAACAGCTGCCTTCCTGACTTCTTCATGGAAATAAAATTTAAGAAGAGGAACCAATGTTGTAGCAACCTGCAATTTCCATGCAGAGGTTAATATCTATACTCACTCAAACCTAAGAAAAGAAACCTCCAAACAGCAAAAAGAAAAATGAACCTGATCTATCCACGGGAAAAAGCCTTCCTTCAACTCATCGGCATAACAGCAAATCATGTTACATGCTGTTGCTTTTTCCTCCAAAACACTAGTCTTAATCCCTATCCTTTTGTCCCCAAGAGTGATTGTTTCAATGCTGCAATAGAAAAACAGCCTTAATAAGTAACTTCAATTGCTTATGAACAAAAGCATATTTCTTGAAACGGACAATAGCAAATGAAACCTGGCAACATCACATGGGAGAACTGAATTTTTGTAAATGGTTTTTCTAAAACATAGGTGCTGGACTTACAAGTGGGATGCAGAGAATAATGGAGTTTGCAAGAATATAAATACCTGTGAAGCAAACCTATAGGCATGCCACAGAACCATGAAAAAGAAATAATAATGTTATTTTTCCAAGGTAACCTCTTTTTCCATTTGCCACGGACAAGTATGGCAAACAAGAATGTCCATAAGCTATTTAATAGTTGCACACCGTATTAATTTAAGAATTCTTGAAAGACAACATTTTCAGTTAGAATATAATCTTAGAAAGATATGAAGTGACATGTCACCAATTCACAATTTCAATTTGTCTTCTAAAATTATCCTCCTGAAATTATTCTTCTTTATCCAATGGTCAATTGATGTCTTATGTTTCATCAGTGCTTTATATTCACAATAAAGAACCACATAGACTAGTCAATAGTTCAAATCATCTAAATCTAGAATTCTAGATAAAGCAAATGCACAAAAAAGGAAACTGGCATAATTATGAGACTAAAGTGGCCTATCACTTAGAAGACCACTCTGCAAGAGATAAAATTATGCAAACTAAGATTTAAACCCATATCCCGTAATTTAGAACAATCTAAACAGAGAGAAACCTGTCGTCTTCGTCGTCATCAATGTCAACATCTGAATCTGCAGATGTAATGGTCACATCGGGCTTAAGCTGTGCAGATTGAAGCAGAGGGGGCATGACAACATTCATGTATGGAAGAAAATCTTTCCCAAGGCATTTGCAAAGTCTGGCCCATGCCTGCAACAAATATGCAATTAGACTTTTTTAGCCCCTAGTTTTCCAATGTCCACACAGCAGTAACATTTCAGATAATCAACAATCACTAGGAACATCATAAGAATGTCAATAAAAAATTACATATTCAACTGGTTAAAACTTACTTGTAGCATATAGCTAGTAGTTGGGTCATCTGCCTCCATTTGAGATCCTTGCAGTGACAATAAGACATCCATAACCTTGAAAAAAAAAAAAACAAACAACAAGACCGTTATTTTTCCATGAAAAACTTGAGAAATTCCATCAATATGACAATCTGAACTATAAGCTGAAAAATTTGAGGCATAAACCCCCTTATTGCAGGGGACCCATCATACTATTCAAGAAGTAAAGCAGAAATAGCAGGGCAGCAATTTGATACAAGGGAAGATCAACAGAGCTGCTTAACACAGGTAGCCAATACATGCAGAAAAGGGAGGATACAAGATGGAAAAACCAGTAAATAAGAAAAACAATTGTGTAGGGTGTGTTTCCATTATTACCTGCCTGGCATCATCTCTAAATTTATCCTTTCCAACAGCCATCCCAACCAAACTAATGCACTCCATAGCTTTAGCACGCAGCATGCGGTTAGACTTGTCATTTGCACTCACCAGTATAGCTTTCAAGTAGGGCATCACAGCATTATAATATTTCTGAAAGTGTTCCTGCAAAACAAAATAACACATGAGAACAATGCAGGTTCTCTTTTCTTCTTTTCTTCTTTCATATTTAGCGAGTGTGGGTAAGGGAGGGAGGATGCACATTGCAACTGAGATATATAAGCAATCAACAATAAACCATGTGCACTAATTGTTCAGCAAAATTAGAATTGACACTTCCAGCTCCTCTGCCTTAGTCAACCATTCCACCATATTTGGTTCACAAGCAAGTAAGTAAAGATAGAGTTATGGTTCAAATAGATTAAAAAAATTACCTGTGATGAATCAGCAACTGATGCTAAAGCAGTCAGGGCACCCTCTTGCACCATTTGCTTCCCATTCTGGATTTCATATGAATAAGTCATCACATATATAATGGGCAAAAAAAGGCTCCTAAAAGGGATCGAGATATTTCCACAGAAAGACACCAACAAAACAAAAAGAAGAAAGGATAGGTGCACTTGTGCAAAATCATGTTCTGTTCATAGGCCAAAAGGAGAGAATAACCAGAAACTTAAGGCATTCAAAGCTAATACCCCTTACCTTTCAGCAATTCCTGGAAAAGCTTCAAAGTTTTTGGGACAAATTTTGTTACAAATTTGTCCTTTACCATTACTAATTAAGGATATAGATGGATCTAAAACAAAGCATGCTTGGGACTGAGGTTGATGAGGAAAACAATCATATATGACATACCTGAAGGAGTACAAGAAGCTTGCTAATAATTCCATCCAAGTATGGTGCCAATATGTCAGGAGTGCAGCTCTCGCTAAAATTGAGCACTGCTGAAGCAGCATGAGCCTGCAACATACAACAATGGAGCATTCCATTTATAGCTAAACAAGAACATGAGAAGATTAACCAAGTAAAAGGCTAACAAAAAAATTAAAAGGACAAAAATTAATCACACTATCAGCCAACTGAAACACATACAGAAATTAAGAAAACCAATTAGGATGAGAAAAAAGGATAATTTCCCAAAATTGTAGAAATTGATTCAGAATTTTTAAAAATTATACATTTTGTGGTAGTTGACTAGGTAAAAAAAAAAAAAAAAAAAAAACACACTATCAGCCAACTGAAACAACATACATGAAAATTAAGAAAACCAATTAGGATAGAAAAAAGGATAATTTTCCCCAAAATTGTAGAAATTGATTCAGAATTTTAAAAATTAAACATTTTGTGGTAGTTGACTAGGTAAAAAAAAAAAAAAAAAAAAACACAATTAACATAAGTAAAAATATTATATAATTTTGTTACTAGTTTCATGCCAGTTGACTTGATTTTGTCTTATTACGTAAGTACACCATTGACCTACTCTAGATATTATTAGAAATTATCAACTCAAACAGTAAGCATAAAGTATAAACCAAATATCTCTCTTCTCTCACAAGTTCCTTGTGGATGAGTGAAAAGCAAATATGTCATACAGTTTTTAGGGTCACATCCTACAACAATAAATTAATGACTACCAATACACAATTCAAAATATGAAACCACTGTAACAAATTCATGATAATAACAGCTATAAAAACCTGAACTCGAGGATTCTGAAAATCATCCATTGCTCCAGCCAAAGCAGGTAGCACTCTTTGGTGATACTTCTTTTGCAAGTCTGGGCCCAGATCAGTTGACAATTGTCCAATTGCATTTATAGCTGCCCACCTCACACGGGGATGGGGATCTTGGAATGAGTTTAAGACCATAGAAACTATCTGCTCAAGATTCTTTATCATCACCTGCACCAATTAACAGAAAATATAAAATACAAAAGTTGAAAGGAGTGATGATTAAACATTCTCGCCAGTAAAGGTTCAAAGACAGTAAATATACATCTAAAAATACTATTAAAAATAGAAGCTCAACAATAGCATGCAAGGTACGACAGGGTGAACCAAGCACTAACAGAAAGCCTATGTCCTTATAAAAAAAAAAAAAAAAAATGAATAATAACTGAGACTTGTCAAAGTATCAATGGAGCATATAAGTACAAATAAATAGGCATAATGCAGGACATGGACATGTACCTTTGAGCAACCCTCTGCTATTTGTGCCAAAGCAATGAGAGCAGCATGATGCTTCTCCCACTCTGGAGCTGCCAGAAAGCTTTGCAAAACCTCAGAAGCAACTGGAATTACAGTATTCCCGCCAAGAGCAATAGACAACCTGTCTAGACACTCCTGTCCAAACCCATAATTGCTGGTCTCCCCAGCATCCTCGTCTTCACTCTCTGCACTATGCCACACGGGATCATCTTCTATGTCCAAAAGCATTCTCATCAACACCATAAACAGCTTATGCACAAATTGTGGAAACTTCCTCATCATCCCGGGTGCCCTCTCTCTAGCCTCAGCTAATGTGATGACAAACTCTATGGCCAAATGTCTCGTCCCTTCTTCTAAACTCTCTGCCTCCGCTATTTGCAACATAGACCCAACCACCTCCATTATCTGCTTCCTCAAAAATCTCGGTTCACTGCCCGCTAATTCAATAAGCAACTCGAGCGCTTCTTGGGCTGTTGCCTCTTGATTGTTATTCAATGATTCTGTTAGAGTTTGCATCATTAACGGTAACAAATCCTGAAATTTATCACGATCATGATTGTTTGATAAACATTGAATAAAATTAATTGTGGCGTTTAAAGCTGCAAGTCTCACATCCGGACTCGTGGAATTGCTTAAACAATTTAAAAACAGTTCGCGAAGGGTGCTCAAATGTGGAATTAGGGTTTCACCAATAAACTGAGCCAATCGAGCGAAAATCAAAAGCGCCGATTCTTGGAGATTATGATTCTGTGCAGTGACGCATTGGAACATGAACGGCAACAGCTCAGGCCACCCGCCATCTGGCAAAACTGAGGCAGCGAGCTCTGAAACCGTGTCGTTAATCTTTTTAGTTATTGATTTCGTGGTTTCTCTCTGGAGAGAAGAGAGAAGTATGTTCTTAATGGTGGAGCGAGTTGACTCATTGAGCTTAGGGTAAAGGAACGAGTCATCGTTAGCTGCTCCACGGGTTAGGTGCTTACGGAGGAGGACAGCAGACATGGCGCGAATCTCGGAAAGCGCGGAGGAAGAGAGAAGGTGAGCAAGTCTGAGCGTGAACGAGTCCGGTTGAGCTTGCTTACAGAGGTTGAAGAGTGACTCGGCGGCGGACCGTTGCTCATTGGAGGAAGACATGAGGTGGCTTACTAAAATTTCGAAGTGACTCGGGTCAGGCCCGAGGAGGTGCGTGAGTTGCTGCAACTGGGTTGGATCGGCAGCCATGGATAGAGTTTGTGAGTGCTGGTGAGGTTTTTTCGTCTGGTGGTGGCTGGAAAGAGGAGGAGGGAAGAAGATTGAGGGGGGGAAAAGGAGGGGTTTTGGTTAACTCGTGGGTTTGGGATTTTTCTCTCAAGTTTGTTGTTACATTGTTTGGTGAAGTTAGTCCAACCAATACCTTCCACGTAAGCGATTCTCGAAATAAATCCGGTTCTGTTTGTCTCAGTCGCAATTTTTCCGTGCAGAATAGGTATAAAGCAAAATTCTAACATTTATTTTCTTTTTCTTTTTTTTTTTTCGAGAAATCCAACGTTTATTTTCAAATCTCTATTTGTTGCGGGACTAGCAGAAGTATACTGAATTACTGATGGGGAGCTAGAATTGGAATTAAAAATTAGAATCTTTTTTTTTTTTAACTTTGAAATAAAATTTAATTGCATTAATGCTTATATTTATATGCTACACTTCTAGAATATTAAGTAAATAAAATATACTAGTAAATATCAACAGTTTTCATCCATTAATCATTCAACATTTTTATCATTATTTTCCTTTAAATTTACTTTTTTGATAATGTAATTAGTCGTAGAAATATACTTAAATTTAAGATACGTTGTAAAAGTTTTTTTTTTTTTTATACACGGAGATCCAAGGGGCAACTATCCCCTCCGGAATAACATTATCGGCCACTATCTCATTTGAATAATATTCACCTAATTGATAAAAACTCTTATAATAGAGATGACTCAAACTCGATACCTCTTACTCCTTACATCATATACAATAATTATGAAGATCAATCAAACCAAACATGAAATGTATATTGTAAAATTTTGTTAAGCATACTTTCTAAATATCAAACTTGTATTCTCTCCTTTTACGAAAATTGAGACTCATCTCACTTGACTAACATATTATTAGCTAGAGTTGTAAATCATTATCGAATATAGTAAAATTAAAATTCTACTCAATTTGTTATTTAAACTACTTAAGTTCAAGTTATTGAACTCAAGTAATTTACGAATTGAATACGAGAAACTCATAAATTATAAACGGGTAAAAAGATAAATTTATTAGGAAAAATTGTAAGGTAATGGTAAATAAGTAAATTGGTGCAAATCAAATGTGATCTGATTGATTTTTCTATCTCTCATAGTAGATGTTTAGGAAGTAAAAGGTCTTGAATTCGAGTCTTTCCACTACAAAGTTATCGCAAATTTAGTAAATATTATTTAAAGGGAAGGGTTGTCTTTTACCGTGCAGCCCACAATGTTATTTCGGTCCGTTAGATCTTCCATATATTACAAAAAATAACTTGATAATTTTAATTAGATATTATTACATTAATTGAATTTTCAATCTAGATGTCGTCAATTATTGTATGGTTTATAAATTTATGTTATATTAAGAGTATAAATAAATTTAGAAATTTAATAATTGTTTGAATAATTACTGTTTATTCCATGAATTTTAATTGAAACTACTATCATATTATTATTATTTGACAAAATCATTATTTTGTCCCTAAAGTTTGTAAAAACTAAATTATTTAGGTATTCCATTTAAAAGTTCTATTTTTTGTTTTAACTATTCAGCAAAATCCAATAGTTTTGGTTGTTTATTTTTATTTTTTTGGTTATGCATAGGTGTGTTTACATTTCATGCAATGTTTATTTTTATTAAAACATTTAATGCAATGGTACTATTTGGTTCTTAGCAGCTGTTATTTGATATTTTACTTACAAAATGGCTAATACTTTTAAATAAATTTCATGGTGAAAAAATAATTTTATCATACAGTTATTTTTAAAATAAAGTTAATTTATCTTTTTTTTTTTCTTTAGTTTTTGTTTATTGTGGCTTGTTTTTTGAAATCGAAGATAGCGGGGGACAATCTGCTGTCAAGGCCAGAGCTGAAACTGTGGGACATCGCGATATACATTATTAAACGTGGCATTTTTACAGATTGTCATGGCCCACCTAGCCTGCTCCTCTATCATGATGATCAGAAAGGGGAATGTGATCTGGTCAGATTTGGGTCACTCAGGACCGTATGATATTCGAGATAATGATGATTTTGAGTCGGCTTTGGAATCCAACTGCTGGAAGCCACTAGAGTACAGTGCAATGTATGTTGTGGATAAAAGATGCCTTTGGTGTGAACGACCCTTTGGTTAATGCAATTGAACGGAAAAAGATAATTAAGAGCTTTTTGACAAATAGAATCCCAACTTTTTCTTTTTCTTTAGACGGGATTTTAAATTCGAAGATTTCGTTATTTCAATTACGATCAAATTGTTTTATTGAGATTAAATAATCAAATTATAAATAAATATACTTATGCTTAAACCAAAAAAAAAATCTTAAATAAATAAATTGAACATCTTGTTATAAATGAAAAAGATCGATTATGATAAAATTGATCAGAATTAAAAATAACAAGGATAGATTATATCTCGAAATTTATTAAAGTATTTTAAACGAAATAAATTCATAAAGAGGTAATTTTATTTTACATTTTTTTATATACAGACAGCTAGAACTTGATTGATAAATTTGTGTTGACGTGTTTTTCCAAATAATAATAATAATAATAATAAATCTAACTGTTGAAAATTTAGATTTGGGCTTCAGTCAGAGAAATTGGGCCTATGGTAGTATAATGAACGTTGAAGTTGGATTTTAGTATTTTATTTACTTAATTGGCCCATGGAAGCATAAAGCACATATTTGTATTAAATAAAGGAAAAAATTATAATCGTATATTTTGTCAAAAAAAATAAAATATTTGATCCTTAATTTTTTGAAAACTTTCATATTTTAAGTGTAAAAAGTGTAAATCCATTTACAAGTTACAATTTTATTTTTGCAGGCAATAATATATTTTGCAAGCACATAATATATAGATATATATATATATATATAATATCTATATTATATATCAATACTAATATCAAAAGTAAATTACAGATAAATTAACTTACACGCTAAAACCTTTTTATTTGTTAGATATATATAATAATTCTAAGAGTAACGAGGGCAGGGCGCCCACCCACACAACAAAATTCTAAAAAATATCAATACTAATATTCAAAGTAATTAAGAAAAATTAATTGCACGCTAACCTTTTATTTTGTTAGATTATTATATAATAATTCTAAGAGTAACGGAGGCAGGGTGCGCCCACCACACAACAAAAGTTCTAAAAAGAGGAAGCAGAAGGTGCAAGTACAACTAACAAACATCCTCGTAACTGTGTGCTTTTGCCGAGTACTGCACGCGCTCACTCGCTCACTTTAGACGTCAAATCAGGAAATCAATCAAACCAGTCTGCCGCTGCATTGTATTTGTAGAAAAACTACGTTATGATCTGGGCCGTAGATTAAGTAATCACAAGGGACCCCTAAAATGGATAAGATAGAAATTTAAGTTATCCACAAATGTTATAAAAGAAATAAATAATATGTAGCTATATAATATATAATATATATCTCTTAACGCTTAAGCATTTAACAAATGAGACAATCACGTAACATCACTTGGACCGTGTACTTTTTTAATTAGAAAATAAAAATTTAAATCTTTATATATTTTCAGATCATATATATATTATAATTAAATTATATTTTGATACGGGATTAATTTGCATCGTTGAAAACATATTTTAATAGTAAAATTAATTTTTAGAAAACACCATCCACAGAACTAAATGTAAAGTATTTTTTTTAATTAATTCGGTTTTAATTAATCTTAAGTTTGTAATTTTATGACAATGAATACAAATTTAATGTTGCTAAATTAAATTTAGCTTAATTAGTAGCTAAAGTTGAAGCTCTAGGACTCGAAGGTTTTAAATTGGGTGATTGCCCAGTTTGAGTTGGAGTTGTATTCGATATTATTTTGACTTTATTATCCAATATATAGATATGATTATTCATATATTTTTTACGAAAAATTTTATAATATTTTAAATCTTAAAAAGATTCATTATGTCGTTAAAGTTATAAATTTTGATAATATTTTATAACTTTTTACGTTAATAATAACAGTATTTAATGTTTTAAGTTTTTATATATGAAATATTGATTTAATATATATGGTTATTATTATTTTTGTAATTACAAATTTCATAGTTTTCAACTATCCAATAAATATTAATTTTAATCAATCTAATTATATAAGTTGAAATATTTAATAAAATAATTTTAATTACAAGTTAGCATTCAATAAAATGATTTTGTAAGTTAAAATATTTAATAGGTGAAAATTTATAAATTAAATAATTTAATGTGAAGTAAAAGTTAAGAGCGTTATAATATTTTTCAACAAAATATAAAATTGAATTTACTCTTACTCTTAAAATTACAAAAACACAATATATTTGTATATTAAAATTTATTTTCTGTACAATATAATAAAATTGAAATAATTTATTTATTTTTGAATAAAAAGAGATTAAAAAAATCTCCTAAAGTTAAGGGTGTAGTATTTTTTTTTTAAAAAAACAAAATTAGGAATAGGAAGAGTCAATTAATTAATGGCCACAACTTAAGAGCCGCCCGTGCAATCAGAAAATAAAATAAAGAAAGAAACAAAGGATTTTTCCACATTGATATTGAAAACAAAATTACTCATTTATTATAAAATATTACACGTTGGATCTGATCAGCTGGCTATATACCAACTACCAAGCAGTTGAAAAAAAATAAAGAAGGATATATTCGTCTTTTAACTGTAACTAAACAAGTCAAGCTTGATTCAAGGATATTTTTAATAAATCAAACTCAACCTTGCGATGGCTATTAACAAATAAATATTTGATTATTTCATAAAAAATTTAATAGTAATTATTGTTGAATTTAAAATGATGATTAGTTAAAAATAATTATTTTCGTAAATTATTTTTATCATATATTTTTAAATTTTTTAGAGTAAATTAATGTTTTTAATTTAATATGTTATACAAATAAAACATGTCAATTAAAATTTTTAATAATAATATTTAATATTAATTTATTATTTTTAAATAAAATGATTAGTAAATTTATTATTTGAAAAATAATTTTATTTATAATTATTTTTATAATGTTAATATAGACCAAATATATTGTGACTACAAATAAACAGTAGCTAACAAGAAAAAACAAAATCTAAATATAGTTGTTGGAATAAATAACCGATTGAGAATTTAAAACTCTATTTATCTAAAATTATATGTTGTTTTGAGAAAATTAAAAGGTATTAATTATTTTTTTAATTTTATATTATCTCTTATATAAACATAATAATTATTTTCTACAGAATCATAAA
Organism: Jatropha curcas; assembly: GCF_014843425.1. Next base: position 1,206,517 of record NW_023590973.1, read on the forward strand.
ATACATATTATCACCTCCACTCTCTCTTAATGGAGATTAATATCGAGAAAATTATTAGGATTGGACTAATCGAACTTTATAAGCTTTTGTAATTTTGGTCTGTTTTAATTTTTTTTGTTAATTTTGTTTATTTTTTTATAGCAATAGCATCATCAATCATAATTAAAAATGAAATTATAAATAAAAAATATTTTACTATTATAATTTAGATGATTTAATTACATCGTTTATTATGGGAACATGAAAAAAAGTTTAAAAAGAGATAAAATGAATGGAGGGATTAATTAATTTTAAGGGTTGGATGATGTTATAATAGTACTATTTTTTCTAGAGGATATCAAATACTAATTTTAATTTATTTTTAATTTTATTGTTAAACAATATAATGAATTCATTAATTCAATTATTTCCACGTATATGGGGACTTTTCTTTATAGAGTACAAACTAATTTATCGTGCACTTTTTTTTTTAGGGAAAATTTACTGTGGAATTGAAAACTCAAGATTTCTTATTCTAAAAAAAAAAAAAGAAAAAACTTAAGATTTCTTAGATTTAGTTACTTTAGTAAGCTAATTAAAAATTGATTCTGATATTTAGTCTGTCTGAAAATAATAATAATAATAATAATAATAACCCAAGATTTATTCCAATTTATGGGGCAAAAATACAAAAAATCCTAGGCACAGGTCCCTAAAATTCTCTTGATTTCCACTTTTCTTCCTCTCTTAACCTTTACGTCTTCGTCTATAAATCATACAAGCAGTCCACCACAGCGCACCATCCCTACCAAAAGATTCACTTGTTCAGACAAAATAAAAAGAGACCTACACCGTAAGTCACTGAATCAAGAACCAGAGAAATATTTAATCCAATGGTGAGAAACCCACCTTCATCTTCTTCTTATTCAACTAATGGCAGGAAAACCACTACACCATGCTGTAGCAAAGTGGGAATCAAGAGAGGGCCATGGACGCCGGAGGAGGACGAGCTCTTGTCAAACTATATCAAGAAAGAAGGCGAAGGACGGTGGCGTACTCTGCCTAAAAGAGCTGGGCTGCTTAGATGTGGAAAAAGCTGTCGTCTCCGGTGGATGAATTATCTCCGGCCTTCTGTTAAACGAGGCCGTATTGCTCCAGATGAAGAAGATCTAATTCTTAGACTTCACAGGTTGCTTGGTAACAGGTATATTATAATTGAGACTGATGAGCTAATTTTGTTTCTTTGTTTTTGAATCAGATTCTGTTTCAACATATCCTTTTCTTTATTTTTTTTTTAGGGTTACACTGTTACTTGCATACGAGCTGTATCAATTATATTGCATATTCAATTAATTAGTTTCTTAGAATTTGATTTCTTTGAACTGGTTTTGTTCTCTCTTTTTCCCCCTATATCTCTCCCTCTTTGAAATGGGCTTCGATCAGTTTTCAATCTTTATTTCTATATGTTCAATTATCAAGATTTCTCTCCTCTAATTTTCATTTTTTCAAAATCTTAATAATACTTATTAGGGTTCTTTATCTTTTCCAGATAATATCAAAAGTTACAAACTTTATTAGCTGATATTATAGGGTGTCTTTTTTCCTTGTTCATTGTGGTGCACCACCTCCATCTGATATGGGCAGGTAAGATTTATATGTGGGTTAGGTAAATGATTGCCAGATTTCCTTATGTAAGATTAAACGGTTGATTTTGTTTCCTAATGTCAAAGTAACCTAATGGATGTTAATCTTCCTTTCCTTATCAGATTTCTAATCACTTCAATTATCAATGGTTAATTAACACAAAATCACCTAGAAATATTTTGATTCGCAAATATCTCTTTTTTCTTTTAAGTATTAATCGTTAATGTTTATGCTTCCTTCATTTCAGATGGTCATTGATAGCCGGGAGGATACCAGGACGAACTGATAATGAAATCAAGAATTACTGGAATACCCATCTAAGCAAGAAGCTAATTAGTCAAGGGATTGATCCAAGAACCCACAAACCATTGAACCCTAACCCTAATTCCTCACAAATTGCCCAAAACCAAAATACTGGCCCTAAGTCTGTCAATTTGGAAGAAACCGAAGGTAGGACTTATCGAACTATAGCAACTAGAGTGAGCCAAAATTTCAAAATGAGTACCCTGGATCATTATCATCAACCAAACCCATTACTTATTGATAATGCTGGTAGTGCTGATCATAATTGGCCTAATTGTGATGATATTGCTATGGATTTACAAAATGGCGATCAAGGACAAAGCAATGCGAATCAGTTCTATATTGGAAATGGAAATGATGAGGGTTTCTCTTCGTTTCTCGATTCTCTTATCAATGAAAATGAGAATCTGTTTATGACTCAACAACAACAGCTGCAACATCCTAGTATGATTGTCTCTTCAGCACAGAATTCTAGCATCTGGGAAGCTGAAGTTGTATCTTCAATGGCTGCCTTTGTCGATGAAGATGTTGCTTTAAAATAAAATAATCATTCTGCATCATATACACAAGTGGATAAAGAAAATCAGATGGGCTAATTAATTAAGCTTCATTGTCATCTAATTTACGTAAAATGTTGTTGCTTCTGTAGTTTTTGTGCTTGCATACATAGTTTCTGTAAGTTCTAGATTGTATGTAGGAGATGAACTTTGTTTTCTGCATGTATCAATTAATCCAGTCCTTTTAGATCTCGTACAAATTAAGAACCAAAAAAACCGGTTTGCTTTAACAAAAAATGTTCTTCTCTTTCTCAAACATTCAATGTAAATTAATTTTTTATGCTAGAGATCTGTTCTATTTCTATCTTATCTGCATGCATACATGAAACTATTTACTGCAACTGATGCAATGGTATTGCTTAGAATTTTCCTCTGTGTGTATATATCTAAAGGAATACAAAATTAGTTCACTAATTGAATCATTAGTACACATGTGATTTTATTCAACCTGTATTATATTTCCTCTCATACATTCATGCATGGCAAATTACATAGAATTTACCTTTTGAAATCCTTATAAATATGAGGGATTATTGACAATAATAAATAATTTATGCAAGCATGCACATGCACACGAGCTTTGCACATATTTGAGAATGTTAAGTTGCAGATAATGTACTTTTAATTCATAGGATATATACACAATAATAAGTATATAAACATTAATTTTTAAATTGTGTTGAGTATTCAAACTCTAACAATAAAAAGATTAACCGGACCGTACTTGATTGGCTGAGCTGGTGAAATTTAGAACTTGCAAGAAGAAGTCCAATGGTTTGAACCTGGCAAATGCTTTTCAATGGATGCCTTTAAACATTATAAGCAAATGAGTAGTTGGCTTTGTTGATATGGTTGAGGATTGATATATACATGTGCTTATTAATTAGCATGCAATGCTTAGGATATATAACTTTTGCCCTTCACTACATATGCAAATAGATTAATAAGACTTTAAAAACATTTGCTGTTTTCAAATCCTCGCAAATTCCTTCTTTGCTTCTCTCAAATCATGCACGTATAGATGTTTGGCTTAAATATAAAGGCGTGACACGATAGAATGACTTGATGAAGGTATTTGAGATCAACACGATATTGTGTGGGCGTGTGATCATGCAAGTAAATTATATAACTATATATGATTTTTTTTTTCTTTTTTTTTTCCAGCAAAAAAAAAAAATTTGGTACTATTATTAAGTTTTTGTCAGCTCCTCCAAAACTTCAAATGTCAACCCTTTTTGACTCCCACATGGAGGTCAGTCACATTGAAATTTAGTTGCAATCCTACTCCCCTTTCGTAAAGTCCAGCTTACTGATCTTAATGAAATTCAATATTTTAATTATCAACTGTTTGCTTACATATACTAACCACAAGAAAAATAATTAAATTAAAGATAATTTCAATGATAATTGAAATATTTTACACAATTTAAAATTTAAAATTTTACTTTAACCTAAAGTATAAAGTTTTTTCATTACAAAACACGATAAAAGAATATTTAAATTTCTTATACATATATCAAACTAATAAAAATTTCAAAAAAAAACTAAAAAAAAAAAACTATTTAACACTCGAAATATGAATAGCTTTTTAAATTTATAAATACTAGTGGTAGATGAAAAAAAGACATGTCACGTATGTAGAAGCTCGACCTAACCTTCTTATATGAATGAAAAATATTATTTAGCTTTTCAGTAAAAAGAGGAAAAGAAGAAATTAAGTTACAAAGCAAGTCTAGTAGGAGGTTGTTGATATTGTTTGTAATTATAACAAATGAAGGGCAGATAAATGAGTGGTATGCGAGGTTGATGAACACTGAGTAGGTAGGCATGGCATAGATTTGACCTGTGGGTGTGCTTTTTTTTTTTTTTTTCCATACAAACACTTGGCCCCCTAAATTTTGTTCCAAACCCAGAAATGGTTTCAATAAGATGTGTAATAACTCAAACCCTAATAGCTCAAAATCTTTGCAAGATTTGGTATTATTTTCACTATTTTGATGTTAAGTGTCACTGCTTTGTAGAAAACTTGGAGTTCATTCAAGAGTTTTTGATGGGAAAAATAAAAGAAACCCTCTTAACACTAGTGCATGTTCTTTCATCTCCCTTTCTCCCTATCTCATGCTTTCTTTCTGTATTGTAATTTCTAAACTCAATCATCATAATAAGTAATCAAACTATGTAGAGTTAAATGCTTGCAAAATAATACTAAATATACACAAGAAGAAAGAAAAGTAATTAATTGCAGAGAAAACGTATGTAATTAGTACGCAAGTTCTTTTTTTAGTCTCAAACATCATTCAAAAATACGAAGTGATCATGAAGGAGATTAATGAAAAACACTACATTTTACAGGTCAACAGAAGGACAGAAAAAGAAATTAAAACTTGAGAAGTCTTCTCCACGCACACAGAGGCATATATATTGCCAAGAAACCAAAACACAAATCAATCAAGAGAAGCAAGTAAAGATGCAGACTGACCTTGAAAATGGAAATAAGATTGCTTATTCTTTGTATATGGATATTTTTTGTATAATACTCTTCACCATTTAGACCTCGAAAACCAGTTCCTTGTAGAAGAAGCAAGCAGATCAGAGAATCTTGAAAACTTATATATAAAAACAGGAAAATTTATTACATCTGTATATATATTGGGAAGATTCCAAAATTTTAATTTGCATAAAGAAAAATGAAAAGGGTTTATGTGATCAAATAAATAAATAAAGTAAAAGGGTTTGGAAGATACTTTTGGTATGTAGTGGAGTGTGGGAGATACATTCATTAATATATATATATATATGTATATCACATGTTTATCAGACCATCGGCTGACCGAACGTTCTTCTGTAGAAGCTTGGTTCCCTTCTACATGGATATATGGACCTACCCTTCCTTTTTGGATTTTTAATTTCATTTTTTTTTAAATTATCAACTGCCATTAATTTTTGAATATTGTCCACTAAAATGGTAGAAGAGAACATGCCAACGAGAGCAGCTGCTTCTCTTCTCCTCATTGCAACTTAAAAATATTTATAAACGCACAAAGCATATCTTCAGAAATACATTTTTAAAAAATCACATTAAAAGAAAGAGTTAGGATCTCACATTAAAAGACCCAACTACTAATTCGGTTAACATTAATATTATTATTTTGAACTATAATTGTGCTGCTTTTTTGGGCTCATATTGCCTCGAAACAAAGAGTGCCTCGCGAAGAATATGATTCTATTCCTCCCATGCTTATTTGATTCATCACATTAGAGCGAAACAAGCTTATTTGAGCCTTTGCTCCCTCTTAATCACATAAGAAAAATATATATATATATATATTTATTTTGCAGCCTTTGCTCCCTCTTAATCACATTAACGAAAAACATTACCATAATATATATATTATTATATATATACATATATAATATAAATTCATACTTTTAATATCTCTCTATTCTATCTGATTTTTAAATATATTACACTCCATAATTTTTTGCCTATAAAAACTAATTATTTAGAGTTTTCTTTAAATTTCAAAAAAATTAACCTATTTTAGACTCGTTATTTGCGATGAAATAAACAGTAGAAATACTCACCTTTTTAGACCGAATGATCTCATGTGAAAATTATTAGTAAAAAATCAAATAAGAAAAATATATATATATATATATATATATACTATATTATAATTCATACTTTTATCTCTCTATTTTCGTTAAATTATTACACTCATAATTTTTGCTTAAAACTAATTATTAGAGTTTTTTAATTCAAAAAAATTAACTATTTAGACTCGTTTTTTGGATGAAATAAACAAGTAGAAAATACTCACTTTTTAGACCGAATGATCTCATGGTGAAATTATAGTAAAAATTAAGAATGTTACGGTAATTAAAAAAAAATAAAGGAAGGAAATTGTTAATTAGAATATAATTTAGAAGGTAAGTGTATTTTAGAATATAATATGCTTGGTTGTGAAGACACTTTGCCACAAGTGGACTGTAAATGTATCTTTTTATTATTATTATTATTATAACAATCAATTTAATTATTAATTGTGAAAAGAGTTTTGATTAGTTTCTGATATTTTTCGGTTTGGTATATATGATTTTTTGATCATGTTTTTTTATTTAAGTTATCCATATAAAGTTGGGTGTAAATGGAAGATATAAGGGTTGAGACATTAATTTGATAAAATTGCTAATATAATTTAATAAAAATTATTTTTGCTGAAAAAAAAGTGTATTTTATTTAATAAAATATTGAAAAGAGGAAAATAATCTTATATATATAAATGGTAGGATTTGGGAGCAGTCCCTATCCTTCCTAGCTGGTAGCTGTTACTTAGACTTCAACCCAGGAATTTTGGACACGTATTTATTTCAGCACAAGCAAACAAATCAAAGACCCAACAAGCTTTTTCCCTGTTTATGTTTTTAACATTTTCTATGCAAAGAGCCACTGCCAACCGGAGAGGAACCTAAAAGACCAAAACTTTTTCTTTCCATGGCAAACACTTCTTTGATTAACTATTACTTCAGTCACCGGCGGTTCTCTCCCTCGTTCAGGTCACTTTTTTTCATGCCCACTTATTTGGCTCTCTTCACTTCTCTTTTCATTCTTTTCTATATATCCACCACCTCAAATCTCTTCTCCAGCAACCATAATCCTTCCACTCTTCGCCTAAAACCCCATTTCCCATCTGGGTATTCGACAAACACTCGAGGGAGCAAAAACCCAGTTTTTGTTTTCAATGATTCTAATAACCCACTTGGTCATTTGCCTAGAATTAGTCACCCGAAGAAGAATGGTGAAGCTGGACATGAAAGTCAACGGGTTTCCAGACTTGAATTTAGCTCTAATGGTATGATTATTTTTAAGCAAAGTTTTATTTTTGCATTGTTTTAGTTTGGGTAGATTCTCTTTTTCTTTCATAGATGGCTGAGAGATTCCTTTGGCTTCAAATGTATTGTTTAACTTTTTATATATGTGGCCTCCAATCCAATTTCTAAACTAGCTATTGTCATTTTGCCATCTGCACAGTTTAAAGCAAGTTAAAATCTTTTAATTAGCTTCAAACAGTTTATTGATTGAGTGGCAAAAATTGGTGCAGAAGAGAGTTCGTGGAGTACCAATTTCTTTCTAATTGTGATTGATGGGCTAAGTTTTAATCAATTGATAATTAAGAAAATTGAGGAGTTAAATCTTCGAGAGAAATTTATATTCATAATGATAAAGGACTTGATAAAATTCCAAGTTGGATCTTTGAGAGACTAGTCTGAAGAGAAATGTGGCAAAATAATCTTGTGGAATTCACAAGCAAAATAAGATCATTTTTGCTGCTTCGTTTGATTAAATTCCTTATTTGTCTTATGTCTATTTGGTTTACCAAAACCTTTTCTCACATGTCCTGAATTGTAGAAGCCCACAACTTCCTCCGATATTCATATTGTAAAGATTAGTTAGATTTTGCCAGAGGAGCTTCTATCCCCCTCTCTTATGTCCTTTAGGTGTATCCTTACTAGTTGGGTTTCATTGGTTGTGTTTGAGAGAAAACCATGTCAAGCACCAATGTCACGTTATGTTTCTACAATGTACATATAGCTGGAAAAGGTGACTTTAAAAATGATATACTAGAAAAAGATTAAATCTTTAAAATGTATAATCAGTGCAATCATTTGAAGCCTTCTTGTATCAAATGTAGTTTCAGAGGGCGCGTAGAATGGAACTAGCCCAGCTTTTCTATTTCCTGAACACCAAAGCAATCTCGACAAAGCAAGTACATATCCTAGGCTTTCCAATTTTGCAAATACTGGTATACTATGTCTTATCTTTGAGCATCATAACTTTGGGGTTGTGCTGCAATGCTTTTGTAATGTTCTTATTCGTCTCCCACTCCAGTGCTTTACTATATAACCAATATAATTATGCTCTAGTTCAACTTTGTTTTAACTATGGGCAATGCATTTGTAGCAGTTGAACCTTCTGTTTGGAATATATCATAAACCTAAATGAAGGTGTGAAATCCTTCACCTATTGGGAGAATGAGTATAAAATTTGCTTTGTTATTCATGTTCTTAATAAATGGCGGGACCTCCATTATTGGTTGAACCTCAAGTTTGATTTGGAGCTTAATTGACTTCCCATGTGGTGGGCTTAGAGAGAGGCCAAAGGAAGTGCAGTCAGTATGCTCAAACTTTTATTTCTTAACCCTAGGATCTGGAAACTGTTGGTTTTTATAATTCAGTTTATGATTCAGGAATCTATGTGAATAACGAGGTGTTCCATGATAGAGATATCTTTCTGGAAGATTATAAAGAAATGAATAGGAGCTTTAAGATATATGTTTATCCTCACAGGCGAAATGATCCATTTGCTAATGTGCTCTTGCCGGTGGATTTTGAACCTGGGGGTAATTATGCCAGTGAAAGTTACTTTAAGAAGGTTCTTATGAAAAGTCACTTTATCACTAAGGATCCGACAAAGGCAGATCTTTTCTTTCTGCCTTTCTCCATTGCCAGGTTGCGGCATGACCGCAGAATTGGAGTTGGAGGGATCCAAGATTTCATAAGAGCTTACATCTTTAATATAAGCCAAAAGTACCCATATTGGAATAGCAGTGGTGGAGCTGACCATTTTTACGTTGCTTGTCATTCCATTGGACGGTCAGCAATGGAAAAAGCAGAGGAAGTGAAATTTAATGCTATTCAAGTTGTATGCTCTTCAAGCTATTTCCTTTCTGGATACATTGCTCACAAGGATACGTCTCTGCCACAAGTTTGGCCTAGACAAGGGGATCCTCCTAGCCTTGCTTCATCGAAAAGGTGAAAATACATGCTCCGATTTCAATTTTCATTTATTAAAAACTATGAAGGTAGTAGATCTCTGCAAGTCACAAATTTTGCTCCATAAATAAAATTAATTGAATAGCAAACTCATATCCATTTGATAACATAAACCATGAACTGTCATTGCAGTTACAAAAGTACAGTGTTGCTGCTTTTTCTGTTAGTTTTGCAAGGAATTACTCGACTTAACTAACACCAATTGCAATTTGATGACAGGAAGAAGCTTGCATTTTTTGCGGGATCAATAAACTCTCCTGTCCGTGAATGGCTTCTTCAGGTTTGGAGAAATGACTCAGAGATCTATGTCCATTTTGGTCGGCTCCAAACCCCTTATGCAGATGAGCTACTTGGAAGCCAGTTCTGCCTCCATGTCAAAGGCTTTGAAATAAACACAGCTCGGATTGCAGATTCACTATATTATGGATGTGTCCCAGTTATTATTGCCAACCATTATGATCTTCCATTTGCAGACATTCTAAATTGGAAGAGCTTTTCAGTCATTGTTGCCACTTTAGACATTCCATTACTTAAGAAAACTCTTCAAGCAATAAGTTCTGACGCTTATCTGATGTTACAAAATAATGTGCTGAAGGTGCGAAAGCATTTCCAGTGGCATTTCCCTCCTGTTGATTATGATGCTTTCTATATGGTAATGTATGAATTATGGCTCCGGCGAAGTTCTGTGAGGGTTCCCCAGTGTGCTTCTGTGGTTCCCAATCAATAACCACTGGTTTTCTCTTCAGGATTTTACAGGTTCAAATGGGAGTGGTTATTTTGTATATGGTGATGTATTGATTTTTTTACTCATTGGGATACAATGACTTCAACTATTGTAATACATTCTATTGAATTAATATAGCTGCGTGGTTAAGTAAGGGATGAGCATTATGTTAGTTTGGTTCAAATTGAACTGAGTCAGTATAAAGTTATAAACTAATAAATTGAGTTTTTTTATAAAGAAAATCTAATGAAATAAAAAATAATTTATTTGGTTTAATTTAATCTATTATTTTTTATAAGAATAAAATTAAATCGAGAATTATGGTTATTTAATTAAAATAGAAACCAAACTGAAAATTTTTTTGTTACATTAAATCCGATCGGTTCGGTTCGTTTCACAGAAAACTGCTCTGTTATTTAATTAATTAATGAAGACAAAGACGAAGACAAACGCGTCTTTTTCAAAAGAAGAGGGGCTGTGTACAAAACAATACTTTTCTTATTTCTATCTTCCTTCCTTCCAGGCATCAGCGAGGGTCTGTTCGCATTTTCTTTATTCAAATAAATAAATAAACAAAATAAAAACAAATAGCAATTTACAGAATCTTCTCTTTTCTTTTCAAAGATTTGATTTTGAGCTTCCTAATCTTGTCATCTAAATTCCCTTCTAAATCTATATTTTATTTCTACTTCATGCACGCTCACCATCACTCTCTGCCTTCTATAAGAAATCAATTCCTCGAGATTTAAAATCCCCCGGAATCTTCGCTGCGAGTTAACCAAAGCAAAGAGAGGATTTTTTTTTTTTTAAAAAAAAAGGGAAATTCAAATCTCAATCTGCTAAATCTCTTGTTTGGCTAATTACTAACATTAAGCATCCGTTGACTGTGAAGCTTGTAAAGTCGTTAACTTTACAGGTAATGTGCATACAATAATATCAAGTTTCCTTTTTGACCTGTATTTTTTTTTTCTTTGCTTTTGGATTGGTAATGTAGGGTTTAATATTGGGATTTTTGGCAGTTACGAAATTCAGTTGTTTGGTATGAGTGGAGATGGTATTCAAATCCAAGATAAAATGGATAGCTTTGTTATTACTGATACTATCCACAGGATCTCTTGTTATTCACCTCTCTATAACCAAGTTTTCTGGTTCCAGTCTGATTACTTATGCTCCAAAGGACTCCGGTATCAATTTCCCTCCTTTAGCAGACACGCAAGTCAGTTTTGCAAATCTATTTCGTTGGTTGTTTTTTTTTTTTTTAAGTTTATCTATTGTTTTGTAATTGTTGTTTTCTGATTACCAGTTTTTGCTGGTTTTGCAGAGTGTTCGATATATTAGAAATAAGAGGTTATGGGGGGTTGTGAAGCCTTTACAGTCATTACAGCCTTATGCCAATCCAAGAAGCAACTATCCAGGTAATTAATTTGCTTGAGCTTGCTATTTATCTATGTCTTTAGTTTTCTATTGCTATTTGTTTTCTTGAGTGGATTTATTTAGTGGGTTCCACTTTTGGTCACCCAAGAATAATTGAGTTCAACTGTTTTATTTCATATAGATAGATTTTGTGAATTTATAATCTGGGGAGGGTTTCTTCATAGTTGGCAACCGCTTGGCAATTTTGGAGGGAAATTTTAGATGTAGGATTTAATTCAGTCATGGTGACTTTCTTTTTGCTGGTCTAATCAATATTTGTCTCCGTTCATGATGTTATCTGATGGGTTCTAATTCTTGAACTTTTTTGTAGATTTTGATTCTTTGCTAAGTACCCCTTAAAGGAGTTGGGAAATAATTTCACTTGCTTACATGTCTGCAATTATTTTTCAATGACAATTTAATTGTTGCCGATGATAGTTGTAGTTAGTTACGTTATCTTTACATTTGAAATGCTTGCTTGGTTATTCTGATTATATGGCTAGAAATTGAAGCTATTCTGTCACTTTGATGATAAAATACTTGATATTCATTCATGCATATGTAATATAAGATGCATTTGAATGGATAGTCATTTGAAATGAACTTGTATTTAGATTTTGAGGTTCAGGAGTAAGAGGATAAAGAAACCAATATGTTGCCAATTCTGGATACTCGATCATTTCAAATCGCTAGATACCAACTGGACCCTTGATATATTATAGATGTAATATGCATAACATCGGGTTATAGAATTGTGTTTGAAATTTTGTTCGTGAATACATGATGTAATTGTTTAAGCATTGGATGATAAGGGATCAACATGATGTCTTGGAGGTGATGTTTTGTTGTTTGAAATGCCTGAGATATTGGAATGACAGTAAAATACTCCCTCGAGGCTTCAATCTTTCTCCTATATTACTTTTATTTGAACAATTAAATGCTTTTTTTCCTGCTGGTCTTTTTTCCTTTGTTATTTCATCATCTTATCAGATTCATCTGTATATTTCTAAGTTTTTTTGCTCTTGTTTACCTGTCACAGTTGCAAATGAAAAGAACAATGGTTATATTTATGCGAAAATTTTTGGTGGATTTGAGAAGATAAGATCTTCGGTATGACTGATTTGATGCATAAATGTGATTTCAACTACAATTGCTAATGGAAGTGCATAACGTTTTTGTTAATTTTCTAGATCTGTGATCTTGTCACCATATCCAGGCTTCTAAATGCTACTCTTGTCATTCCAGAAATTCAAGAAAGTCTTCGGTCAAAAGGCATTAGGTATCTTGCTGGCACAATTAATAGTTTTTGCCAATTCCTATGGTCGCATTAGTGAGCTCATACATTTTGTCTCTTCTTTATCTTTTCACTCTGAAAATTTCATACAGTAACAAATTCAAGAGTTTTTCCTATCTCTATGATGAGGAGCAGTTCATTGCTTCACTTAAAAAGGATGTAATCATTGTGAAGAGCCTACCTGAAAATTTGAAGGCAGCTAGGAAAAGGAATGAGTTCCCAACATTTAAGCCCAAAAGTTCTTCTTCTCCAAATTTTTATATTAAAGAAATATTGCCTAAGTTAAAGAAAGCCAAGGTTATTGGCCTAGTGCTTGCTGATGGAGGATGCTTGCAGGTGGTTATCTCTTTGTATATCATACACCAGACTTTTTATTTTTTCTAAAAAGCTCACTTGTATTTTTAAGTAGCTAAATTTTTTGAGGTTTTCTAGTTGAGCACCAAAACTTTTCCTCTTGTACAAGTGAGTTTCTAAATGGAGAAAAACTTTGCATTCAAGTGCATTCTTAATGGCTTTTTATTTTCTTCAGTCAATCCTTCCACCTAGCATGTATGAGCTTCAGAGGCTTAGATGCCGAGTTGCATTTCATGCTCTCCAATTTCGCCCAGAAATTCAGGTGCTTGGACATCAGATTGTTGAGAGGTGTAGTTTCTTTGCTGTCTTTCTGCTAGCTTCTTAACAACATAGTGAAAGAGTAAACTAAGAAGAGAAGCATTTAGTATGTGTTTATTGGAGGGGAAAACCAAATAACATGTTGAGCATGTCGAGATTATGGGAACTTGACTTGCAAATATAACTTTTTAACATGTCAGAAATAGAAAGGGGGGGAAGTTCCTTTTGTATCTAAAAAGTTGGTCACTTCAAATGTTTGCTTGCTGTTATTGATTTAATTGTGCTTTTGTATTCCAGGTTAAGACTGCGGGGCCAACCTTTCCTTGCATTTCACCCTGGTTTGGTGAGGGACACATTGGCCTATCATGGCTGTGCGGAACTTTTCCAGGCTAGTTGTTTAAGCCTTTTCTGCAGTTATCATTGTCATGAACTAATGTGACTGGTGTTTTGCTTGCTTGTTTTGCACAATTGAAGATTACTGAAAGGATGAGTAAACTAATTCAATCGCTTTTCTCAAATTCCCTGACTTTTTTTTTTTTTTTTTTTTTTTTTTTTTTTTTTAATGCTCTCAATTCGCCAGGAATTCAGGTTGCATTGGACAATCAGAATTGTGTGAGAGTGTGTTAGTTTCCTCTCTGCTGTTCTTTCTGCTAGGCTTCTTAAAACATGTGAAAGAGGTAACTAAGAAGGAAAGCAATTTAAGTATGTGTTGTTATTTGGAGTGGGAAAGACCCAATGCCAAATAACTATTGTTTAGCATTGTCAGAGATTATGGGACTTGAATTGCAAATATAACTTATTTAATCTGTCAGAAATAGAAAGGGGGGACGTTCCTTTTGTATCTTAAAAAGTTTGGTCACTTCACAATGTTTGGCTTGCTGTTATTTTTGATTTTATTGCTGCTTTTTTGGCTATTTCCAGGTTATAAGACTGCAGGTGGCAAACCTATTCTTGCATTTTCACCCTGGTTTGGTTGAGGGACACATTGGGAGGCCCCCCTATCATAGGGCTGTGCGGACTTTTCCAGGCTAGTTTGTTTAAGCCTTATTCTGCAGTTCATTGTCAATGAGGCACTAGATGTGACTGGGTGTTTTGTCTTGCTTGTGTGTGTTGCACAAATTTGAAGCATTACTGAAAGATGAGTAAACTACTTTCAGATCTCTTTTCTCCAATTCCCCTGACTTTTTTTTTTTTTTTTTTATTTTTTTTTTTTTTTTATGAATGGTTAATTCCTCTAGGTGTTCCACATGAACTCATTCAATAATCGAAGGACTCAGCATATCAAGCCGATGGGATTCGTTTTTTTTTTTTTTTTTTTTTTTTTTTTTTTTTTGAATTGGTAATTCCTCTAGGATGTTCACACTGAACTCATTCAATATCGAAGGGCTCAGATGATCAAGCGAGGGATTCTTAATGAAGAGCTTAGTGTAGATTCTCAATTACGTAGGGAAAATGGGTCGTGCCCTCTCATGCCAGAAGAGGTACGGTTGAATTTAATGAGATCCTCTTGTTCATGCAAGCTGACATTTTGTGTAATGGTAGTTGATAATCTTGATAGGGCTGGTACTTACAAGAATTTCTGTTGTGGTCCTCACCAAAATGCATATCGTATTTTGCAAGAGTTAGTTGGAAGGCAAAGATTTAGAAAATAGACAATAATAACTATAAATGTTATTTATGAATGGATAGCAAAGAGCTGTTTATTTATGTGCAAAGTCTAACAGCAAAATTTGGGAGCAAGTTTGCAGGTTGGACTTCTTCTCCGAGCACTGGGCTATTCTTCCAAAACAACAATATATGTGGCAGGTTCCGAAACTTTTGGTGGTCAGCGTGTTCTGATCCCTCTCCGTGCCTTGTTTGCCAATGCTGTAGATCGCACATCAATATGCAGCAAGGATGAGTTGGCTGAATTGTTTGGTCCTGAGGCACTTCTTCCTGAAGATTCTTTTCAAATTCCTCCTCCCAAAAGTGATAAACAACTTAAAGAAGAGTGGAAGAGGGCAGGTCCTCGGCCTCGGCCTCTTCCTCCACCTCCAGATAGACCCATCTATCGACATGAAAAGGAAGGCTGGTACGGTTGGATAACTCAGACTGATGCTGAACCAGACCCTTCACCAATGGATTTTAGGAGGCAAGCACACAGGTTACTATGGGATGCTCTTGATTACATCGTCTCTGTGGAAGCAGATGCATTCTTTCCTGGTTTTAATGACGCTGGAAGTGGGTGGCCAGATTTCTCAGGCCTGGTCATGGGACAGCGATTATATGAAAGTGCTGCTTCTAGAACATATCGACCAGACAGGTAAAATGGGCATGAAAATGCTATCACGAATTCTGAATTTTATTAGAAGGATGTTGGATATGGAATTGCATTGTAGTATAGTAACATAGATGAATCACCATAGTAACTGTAGTATGTTTAGGAATCTGTCTCTAATAATATAATTATAAAATGTCACTTAGAGCACATAACTACTCGATGGGAGAAAGGAAGATGGATGTAAGGACATAAATTCTCAGCAGCCCAATTGATTTCCCATGGGTTGACCAATGGCACTCCAATTTTCTTAATGTCTGCTATCTGTTTGCATATGTTGCAAATGGAGTCTCTTTGTACTCTTAATATCAAGTTTTTATTTTTTCATTTTTTTAGTTCTTAGTTAAATACGTGATTGTTAAGCTTAGCAATTTATTTTAGCTATTAAACCTAGTAATTATGATATCTTTGTAATTCTTTCTGATGCCTTGTTGGTTCTTCTAACAGGGAAGTTGTTGAAAAATTTTTCAACACTATCCGTGACAGTATGTATCATCCCAGACATAATTGGACACTTTCAGTGAGGGAACATCTAAACAAAAGTTTGGGTGTAGATGGCCTGATTAGGCAATCTCTTTTGTCAAAACCAAATTCATTTCTATCACATCCGCTCCCTGAATGCTCTTGTAGAATTTCATCTACTGAGTTTCAGACTCCGCTAAAAGGTAAGGATGGTCAATATCTATATGGAGGTGAAGATGAATGCCCAGAATGGATACAACGTGGACAGGAAGCTTTTCCATTGGATTCAACAGACGCAGAAGAGGTTAAAAATGGTGATAATGACTCTGACTATGGGAATGATGTGGTTCAACAAGAATCTGATGACAGAGGTGGTAAGAGTAGTTTTACTCTACCTATGGATCAGGATGATGAATGGGACCCTAATGACTAGAGTTGGATGTGAGAATGATAATGGAAAATTGGTAGTCACTTTACTGGCAATATTTTTGAGAATGGAAAATTCCGGGGAGATGTCTGAGAAGAGGTGACATTTGGAGAGAATTTTTTGCATAACAGCTCCAACTTATTTTTTTGAGGAAAATAAATCCAGATTTTTTCTTTCTAATAGATTCAAGGACTCATTTAAGTTACAGAAAAACAAAAACATCAGTATACCTTCATACAACAGATTTTTTCAACAGCACAGCAGCGAAAATGATTGATGCGGTTTGGACCAGCTGATTGCAGCCTGTAACTGAAACGGGTGTAACATTATTGAAGATGTTTTATCATGGAAAAGGGGGAATGCAGGAAATGTTGTATCATGCAGCTAGCAGTCAGTTGAGCTTGATCATTTGAGATGATTTGTTTCTGTTCTTCATAAACCTGCATTTGCTACTGAGAGTGTAAAGTTATTTGGAGAGGAAATCAATTAATGGAAGAGTTTTTCATTAATATAATTATTATAATACCCTTTCACTGTTGATTGGATGATTATAATGTCATATGCAAGCAGTTATAATATTGATATTGCAAATCCAAGTGCTGCTGCTGAGAATTCTCGGAAACAAGATGCGCCTTGATTGAAGGTCTTAGGTCGGTATCGAATAACTTTTTTCAGAAGCATTAACTAAGCAAATTAATGAAGGCTATCATTGATATAACTAGTGTCAAATTCCAGAAATAACATCCTCCTTTCATATTATTCAGTCTTTTTTGTGACCATGAAAATATTTTTGGTTGTTCAATTTCCGTTAGTTCCAAATGCCATGAGAACTGGCTTCTACAATATTTATCCCCAAGAATTTCAAATTTCCCTCCACGATCTTGGCAAAGAAATAACATGAACCCTTCACAATTTCAGTTTTTAATTCGATGAAAATAAAAGAAAATAGACACTATAGTAAGAAGTAGAACAAACCCAACCAAATTTGTTAATTGAATCCAACGAACAGAAGCTGAGACATCGTAAATGAACTGCAAAACGATAGACAGATTGCCGAAAGGGATCCAAAAGCTGGTGCATCACTCATTTATACAGTATACAAACAGAAAATAAATGCTAAGCACCCTTGTTGCTATTCCAAGGCTTGATCACCGCAACAACGATAATTACAACAATAAGGAGAAGGATAATGATGGCAATACACATCCATTTCCTTGAATTCCTTTGCAACTTTTTCGCCCTTTGAAGTGCAGTATTCCCTGATTGCACATGATCTACAGCACTTGAGACCTGAGATAAAGGAAGTAAGGTAGAAATAATCCAATCAGAGAGTTCTAGATTCAGCCAATGCATTAATTTGTACTATCATCACTTAACAAATCAGTGCGGCATTAGTAATGGGACCTGTGATTCAATGTTATCAAGCATTTCTCCTTGTGCATCCACCAAAACAGCCATATCCAGAAAAATCTGCACATGAATATAAAATTATAGAATCCAAAATATTCTCTCTCAACATGTACACATGTATCTGTACATCATCATAACGACACTTCCCGCAGAACATATTTTTTTCACACGAAAGCTCCCTTTCAACAAATATCTTCCTACAATTACAGGATAAACTCCAATTACATGCTTATGTACTATGCATTTGTCAAATCTTACTGTTGGATTGGAAATTATTTTGATGGTTTTATGACCATATTTTCATTAACTTCACAAGCCTTCTATATGGGCATATTGGCAGCCTCCATGCGACACTAATAGCTTGCATTTAAATATTAACCCCCATTTGAATAGTAAGCAATAATGCAAAATGTGAAGATGAGCTTTAGTTTCAACATATACCGGTTGATAACTTTCCTGCTAGAGTGAAAATGCATCAAGTAGTCACTAGCCACTCTTATGTCTCTTGACATACAACCACTGCATACTAACTTGCAAGCTCAAAATTAATCATTATATGCCTCAAAACATGCCTGTTGCATCTTATAGTTTGATATTGAAATCAAACTCCATGCAGTGCTGGACTTAAAAAAAAAAAAAAATTCACTGCATAGAAGGCAAATAAAATTATAATTGTGAAATACCTGTTGTAAGTCTAGAAGTTTCCTCTCCAAATCTCGCACAGCATCATGGCGCTCTTGAATTTCTGCAAGAGTATCCATTATCTGCAAACTCAGAGAACATTGATGAAATTAGACATGAGTTTTTATAGCCATCAAACCTTTACATAAATGACAAGTCATGCAAAGTACACCAAACAATCCTAAAAATGTATTTTTCCCAGGAAATAAAAAAAAGAAAAAAAAATACAGAAGTATAATAAAGAATGAGAGAAAGGAAAATGACCAATACTAATCATCTTAATTAGTGAGTTTAGCATCCAACTCACTAGTGGCTATAGGGTTAGATGAAATCCTCTCTAAATTGTTCACCATTTCTGGGGGCTTCCGACTTACAATCGGAAGATTGGATTGCCTGAATCACGAGTCTTTTCAGGTGCCAATACCGGTAGTTCCTAATGCTAAGACTTCTAATTTTATGAAAGCCAAGATTTTTTTTTTTTTTCACCTTCTAACCTTTGCAAAAAGGTAAAGTGACAGGAGAAGAAATAATTCAGTGGAGGAAGAAAAGAGCAACAAACCTGGCCTCGCCCTTGCTCCTGAATTGCTTTCTGAAAAATTTGTTCGCTGTCTCCAGTTTCAATCAATCTGTCAATTGTCTGTCATTATTGAATAATAACAGTATAAGTCCACGGAAATATTTTGCCACAGCCACCAACTAGGTGCAGACACAGGCAGTCAATGGAGGTGAGTATTTCAGCAATTCTGATATTCTCTTTGTACATTAAAAAAAAAAAAAATGAATATGAATTCACTGTGCAATATATTGTACAAAAGAATTCACCTCTTCATCTGCTCTTGCTCCCGTTACTGAAATCAAGGAGATAAATAGATAAAGTTACAACATATCATAGATTACACAGGGAATCATTTTGTAGAAATACTCATGGATAAGGTACAGGTGAGATTCAAACCTGTAAAAACACGCCTTTCAACAACCTCCCGATACTCTTGATGGATATTTTCCCTTAGATTCTACACAATTTACAAAATCAAAAAATTGAGACCACAATTAGGTGAAGTAAAAGACCCTCTCAGTGAGATATGTGGTTCAGTAGGTGAGTGTGTGTCCACATTCCTACCTGAAATTCTGCCATCTTGTCTTTCAACTTCTTTTTCAAGGCCCTGCACATTAGATGAAAATTATTGAAGTCAGATAAGGTTACTTGGAAAATTCTTCAATAGGTCTTTGCATGTAGAACTGCAATAGAGTAATCTTTACTTTCCCTCCCTTTCTGCATTCAAACTTCAGAAAGCAAAATGGAACCAACAATTTGTTTTTCCTTTTAGGTTTCTACCAGTTATGCATTTATAAAAAACTTCTCATGTAAAAGAACAAGCAGAATGTAAACACTTTTCAAAGCACCACAAAAAAGGGCAATGCCTCAATTCCTGTGGTCAGTAAAAACAGTTAGGAAAAATTCAGCGTGGCAATACTTATGATTATATTTCAGATTTTTATCGAAATATAAATATCAAAAGTCAGCATAAAAAAAGAGTAGAATAATAATTTGGACTAAGAAATGTTTGCTTTTCTTACATAATTTTTGAAACATACTGGTGATAATTAATTATATTAATAAAAGTATTTGGAAAAAAGGTCATGGAGGGATACCTTAATATTAATACAGTTCATAAAGAAAGGAAAACAGAAATTATTCAAAAGCAAAGTTGGAATGTAAGTTACATAGTTGTCGAGGTTCTTGATCGGTCTACACCTGTTCCTTTTCCACATCCTGGTTTCTGTCTATTTGCTAAATTCTGTACAACAAAAAAGTGTTGTTATCCATCGGAAGGATGCAAAACAATGAGTCAAAAGCAACAAGTATTTTACCTCTCTGTCAAGTTCCTCAATTTTTGACTTCACAGAACGAGCAATTTTTCCAACTTCATCGACATCTTTCTCCATTCGCTGCTTGATTCCTGCAGAAGAAAGCCAGACCAATCATCAATGTCTTGAGGCTGATAAGAATGTAGATTAATATTAAGTAACAATGAACATTATAAAAGATAGAGAGGGACACATGTTGATTCCAAAAGAAAAATCCAGTTGCAAAAATATCAAAGAAATGCAAGCTACTAAAAACAACCTTTCATGGCGGGAGCTTTAGTCACAGCCTTCGACTCTTCGTGTGCATCCTGCAATCAAAATTTGAAAGAGATTGATCATAAAATGCACACTTGGAGCTGATATTTTGGTTATGAAAGGCATTGTTTGCAAATTTCAACTATTTTTATCTTTACTAAAGAACGAATTTTAAACTAGGATTATGTCAAGAAGACTATATATTGAAAAAGCCTTCTGAGCTTATACCTGGAGCCGTTTAAGTAGCTTGTCCAGCTTCTCATTTTGTTTTTCTATTTCTTGAACCTGTGGAAGAATGAAATGACAATGTATAGCAGATGCTAATCAACAAAAGATGAGAATGATAACACATAAAATTCAATGTCCTTGGGTAGATTAATCATAATATCAGAAAAACAGAGACAGGACATATTTAGTACAGCAAAAGCCATAAAGATCAGTGAGCACCTTTTTAAAGAAATTTTCCAAGCCCAATTCATTAGAAGTCATTCCCATCTCAACATCACCACCTCTAGATCCCTGACCACGAGGGATCTCAAAGGACTCCTGCAAAATTAAGCAAGTCATTGCAGGTAAATCCAGCTGATTACTCGATGATCAATATCATATGCAACACATTATAACCCTTTAATAATTAAAAACTAAGGATCCTCAATGCTCAAGTTCCTGCAAAGATTAACCTTGTAGCTAATAATAAATAAAAGAAAATTGTAACAGCCTCAAATGTGAGCTTCTCATTGGTTTAAAACACGTGCGTTAGCAATTTAAATCCACAACCTCCATTAACAAAACTAGACATTTTTTGTGTCATATAACACAGCAAATACACTGATGATGCAAAATAAGCAGCACTGCAATGACAACAAATGGAAATAAAAACAGTGAACTGACTACTCTATATATAGGGAAACTGAAAGAACTATAATGCATACAGGAACTAATATTTACAGATTAGTGTAAAAAGGATTTGAATTTAAATAAATTAACAGTAAATTTATGGACTCGAGATTTTCATAACCTACAAAAGATCAGATTAATTAATGCAAGCAAAAGATTCAGTCTTCATCACCAAAATCGAATTATTTTAGAACGCTTAACTTCATATTTTATTTCCCATAACGTACGCAACAGTAAATTCCATGACTAATGAATTCCGAATTTCCTTCAACTTTTTCTCTCTTTATCAGCAACCAAACAGAGAAATCTAAACTTTTTAACTAACAAATCCTAAAATCAAATCCTCAGTGAACTCCATAGGTAATGGATCCACTTAAATAAGCCTTAACAACAACAAAGGGAGAAAATAACACTTGGATCAAGACAAACCCAATAAAACAAAAAAATCAAAAAGAAACAAAATTTACAAAAAAAAAAACCAAAACTAAATAGAGTGGAGAAAAATTTACAGATAGAAGGTCGTTCATTGTCGAAGAAGCAGCTCAGAGAACCCTCCCTTGCTTCCCAAATGTGGAAGAAATAAATAAAAATAAAATGCCAAAGAATAAAGGATATATAGAGGTCTAGAAGATAATTAATTTTTTGTTTTAGAAGGTTTATGATAAAAACCAGGTCCAATTTGTAAAAAATATACAAAGGAGAACTTTGAATTAGGGCTGGTAGAAAGAGAAAATCGATGACAGTATTTCGTGTTGAAATCAGAGGAAGAAAGAGAAAGTGGTGACAAACAGACCGCGAAGACAGGCAAGCAGCTTCCTTTTGGTAGATAAAATCATCTACGAATCAGTGTATGATTTAAATAGATCTTAACCGTTAAGCTATTGGCGGGTCCCATTCAACGGTTAGTTACTTACAATGACAGTGGAAATTCTAAATTATTTATTGTTATTATTATTGTTACACTGCTGGCAAATTCCAACAAAATCCTTGGGATTTGATCAAATTATTATTTAATCCTTACTGTTTCAAACATTATCATAAAGTCCTTAAAAGTTTTGCCCTATTAAATTATTTACTCATCCCCTCTTTTTTTACTCATAGATGATGAGCTAAATAGTAATTCTATAGTAAATGTGAAGTAAATTAAATATAAAGAACTAAATAATCAAATAATTTATGGTGTTTAATGATAAAATTAGCACTATTTAATTTAAGGATTAAATAGTTAAACAAATTATATCTCAAATATTTTACGATAAATTTCCAAAAAGTAGTTAAGATGAAGTAATGATTTATTTCAAATTGCATGAATTTCATAATAATTTATTAGAACATCCTTATTTGTAACTAGAACAATTCTTTATTTTCTCAAATTACTTCCAAAATTAAGATTTTTAAAGTATCACTTGCTTAGAATTTATTGATATAAATATTAATTACTGAGTCATAATTAATATAATGTAATTAAGAGTTTTTTTTTTTTTAGTTTGCATTAACACAATGTAACATAATATAACAATTATTATTATTATTATTAATGGGTGGGACCATATGAGGAATTTTGAGTTGCTAAAGTCAGCTGGATAGACATGTTTGATGATGAGTTGTCTAAAGGGATATACATAGATCACATTACTTTTTTAATTTATAAAATGGTGGCCGGTTTATTATTTTGATTTCCATTCCGATTCAATCAATTTCGAACCAATTTGATTTTAATGCTCGGAACATTCAATTCCATGGATAGCTTTGAATCGATTTCGGTTCCAGATTAAAACAAGAAAGGACTATAACCTAAATCAAACCCGATTTTAAAAATGAAAATTTTCAAGCCAATTTTTTTTGTTTAGATTTTTTTTTTTTTCGTTCCGATTGAAGTTCAATTTCAGTCCAATTATTTCAATTAAAGAATTAAACCGTTGCCAACCCAACATGGAATAATGGCTGGATGAGTGGATCCCACCTCCACCAAATCCATCCGAATTTATGATTGGAACTTTCTGTGGAAACCAAATAAATTAAAATGAAATTATTTGATTATTTCCATAGCATGTTTGTTAATTGATTGATATTTGTCAATTTAAACTAACTTTTCCATCCCACTCAAGCCACCTGGTGGCCCTACCTATTCCTTCACATGTGTATATATTATTTGTAAAATTTTGGAAAGAAATTTCAGATTTTTTGAATAGTTATGCCAATACTTTAACAAAATTCTTCATTTTCTAATTTATTGGATGCAAAATAATTTTTTTTTTTTTAAATATCGGAACTTTGCTTAACAAGTCAGAAAGCAAAATAGCCTCAATACAATGAGACCAGAGACATGTTTTAAATTTAAAAACGAGCTGAAAAAACAGTCTCTCAAATAAGAAAATGAGCAGATATGTTAGCTTCAGATCGAATTCAGATGGATATTAACTAATTGATTTAATATAAATCGACAATCTATAACTATAGTACCAAACTTTGAATGATTCATAGACGATAGATTCATATTTATACAAAATATATTAAAATAATATCATATTTATACAAAATTGATGAAAATTTATAGAATCATAAGTACTTAAGTTGACAAAGTGCATGCCAAGTGTTGGATGAAATGCGTCAAAGTGAGAACATAATATTTGAAGTACAGGAGCTATCTAAAAACAGACAACGAGGTTATTACAATTTACAACTAAGGATTGAAAACAATGACAGTTACGTGTACAGCATTTAGCATGGACTATAGACTAGAGAATGAACATATGACTTCTTTGACGCGTAGACCGGTTTTATTTCTTAAGGACTAAGGAGGAATATTATTATATAATAATGCGAGACTTTGTACATATTTAATTTCCAACATTTCTTACATGGAAGTATATAAATTTATCTTGAATTTCATTTTTTTAATTTTTTAAAATTCTTTAAAAAATATTTTTTAAAAAATATTTAGTATGCCTATGAAATATGAATTTTGATAATATTATTAATTTTAATATTTTTTTGTTGTTGATTTTAATTTATATATATATAATATAATTTGACGTGTAATAAGCATAAATTTATATTAATAATTTTTTATTTTTTAGCTATTTAATAAATTTAATAAAATAATTTTATGAATTTAAAGTTTAATATAAATATATGTCAATAAAAATTAAATTAATTCAATGTATTTGATTCTTTAATTTTACTTTTCATACTTTGGGATGGATAGCAGAAATCCACGTGTTTAACTAACCCAGTTGTACACGTATGCTCTGCTTACGGTGTAGAACTGTACAGGACCGCGTTAATGTTCTTCATCTACGATTCAACTGTTATTACCCGCAATAAAGGGTGCAGAGGAAAAAAATTGGAGATGAGAAAAAGACAAGCTTTTTGGTCTGTATAAGTACACAGTGACAGAGGCGGTTGCTTGAAGACTCTCGAGATCATTTCCTTTGTTAGTTGGTAACAGAAGAATTCTTCTCTTTTCTAGAAAAGAGGAAAGTTAAGGTACAAATTCTTTTCACGTTTTTTTATTGTTATGGTTCTTTCTGAGTTTTCCTAGATTTTGATCTTTTGTTATGCATTTCAGGTTAGCTAGAAACTTCTTCTAAATTATTATTATTATTGTTTTATTTAAATAATCTATCTTTGTCTCAGCCCTTAGGGATTTCCTATCATAGAAGTGGAATTATATCTGTTTTTGAAGGTTTGATAAATTATTTCTGATTTACAAAGAGTGTTTTAGAGGGGAACTGTCTATATGGAGTTATTTTCTTTCTCAGGTAATTGATTGGCAGGGAAAATTATAATAGGTGTGAAATCCAGAAAAAGAGGGCATTTTTGGATGGTTTTTCTTTGTTTGGTTGTTGGTTTATGGCATTTCCTTTTAGCTGTGACTGTGGAAAGAACAGTAATAATGTGCAAATCCATCTTGATGAAGGTGGGATTTTTTCATTGCTTTTCTGGGAAATTTTCATCCTCCTTTCTCAATAGGCAATCTTATTGTTTGTGTGTGGCATAAGTTATTCCTGATAATACTGGTTATGTTTGACGGCTCGCTTAATCAATTATCAGTCTTATTTTGGTCTGAATATTAATTTCAGTTCTCATGTTGGTTATTTGTTGGAATTGATGTCTTACATCCTCAAAATGGTTGGTGTTTTTTTTTTTGTTTTTTTGTTTTTCCCTCCAGGAAATCTGTGCTTAAACAATAAGTGCTTTACATTTGAAGTTAAATCATTTGACAAAAATCTCAAGATGGAAGACAAATCTGAATCTGCTGCGTCTGCTGTCGAAGTAGAAGAGAAGGTTAAAAAGGAGGAAATACATATCAAAGTCAAGAGTAAAGATAAAGAGCTGAATAATGAGAAAGCTGAGGTGGAACTTGAGTTGAAGACCAAGTCGATAGAGAAGGAAAAGCCAAAGCAGAGTGATGACAAGGACGACGGAGATAAAAAGAAGAAGAAGAATAAGAAGGATGAAGATGAGGATGACAAGAAGAAAGAGAAAGACAAGGAAAAGAAGAAGAAGAAGAAGAAAGAAAAGGAGGGTGAGGATAGTTTAGCTGAAGGGTCAGAGTTACACCATGAAAACGAAGGGACTAAGAAAAAGGAAGATAAGAAAGACAGTGAAAAAGATGAGAAAAAAAGAAAGAATAAAAAGGAACATGATGAGGAGGTGAGGGAGAAAGATTCAGTGAAGGAAGAGAAAGGGACTGGTGAAGTCAAGGATAAAAGTTTGAGTACTAAGGAAGGAGAAGATAAGAAGCATGGAAAGGATGTTAAGGAAAAAGATGAAGAGAAGAAAAAAGACAAAAAGGAAAAGAAAGTGAAAGATAAGAAGGTCAAAGATGAAGAGAAGGTAGGTGAAGAATCTGAGGAAGAGAAGAAAAACAAGGATGAAGTAGATGAGGAAGAAGATGATGAAGGTAAAGGTAAAGAAGAGAAGAAGAAAAAGAAGAAGGATAAAGAAAAGAAAGATAA
The DNA here is from genome assembly GCF_014843425.1 of Jatropha curcas. Next base: position 1,233,159 of record NW_023590973.1, read on the forward strand.
GAAGCATGAGGATGGAGTAGATGGGGAAGTTACAGATGAAGGAGGAGAAACGAAGAAGAAAAAGAAAGAAAAGAAGGACAAAGAAGAGAAAAAGGAGAAGGAACCTAAGGATGAAGTTGATGAGCCAAAGACTGAAGTTGCATCTAGGGGTATTGTAATGGACTTGGGAGGGGAAAAGGAGAAAAAGAAAGAAGACAAAGGGGAAGAGAAAAAGAAAAAAGAGAAGCAGCAAACTGAGGAGAAAAACAAGGATGTAGTAGATGAGGAAGAAGAAGAGGAAGCTAAAGAGAAAGAAGAGAAGAAGAAAAAGAAGAAGGATAAAGAAAAGAAAGGTAAGAAGCATGAGGATGGAGTAGAAGGAGAAGTAATAGATGAAGGTGGAGAAAAGAAGGAGAAGAAGAAGAAGAAAGAAAAGAAGGTGAAAGAAGAGAAAAAGGATGAAGTTGATGAGTCCAAGATTGAAGTTGCATCCAAGGATATTGTAGTAGATTCAGGAGGGGAAAAAGAGGGGAAAGGTAAGGCAAAGGAAGGTAAAGAGAAGAAAGACAAAGATAAGAAAAGGAAAAAGGGTGAGAATGATAAAAGCAAGGACCTCGACAAGCTGAAAGTGAAGTTAGAGAAGATTAATGGAAAAATTGATGAAGTTCTCGAGAAAAAAGCTGACATTTTGAGGCAGATAAAAGAAATTGAGAATGCAAGCTCTGTTGTTCCCTAGAAGGATCAAGATGCACAGGAGGCCGCTGTGAAGTAGCTCCATATGCAAAATGGTGCGGCCTTCACCTGTTGCATATAGTGTTTCCATGGATTAAAGTTTTAAGAGAGCGTGACCACCTTGCTAGTGTTATAGAAGGTGTTTTCATATCTGTAGTTTAATGTGAATAAAATGTGAAATACTCTTGTGATTAATAAAAAACAAATGCTTTCTTGGCCCTTCATTTCACGTTTTATACTCCAAGCCATTTCAAGGAGTGTATTTATCTATTTTCTGTCATTATAACTCACATGTCTACACTATTTTTGTTTTGTATTGTATGGAATTATTGATCGTGCATCTGAACAATCAAATTAGTTTATTCCAAACTCATAATCCTCGATTATTTTCCCTCTCCAATTTGGAATACTTCTGCTTTAAAACTTGTGTGGCGTTTCAGGTTCTGTCAAGTCAAGCCATCACATTAGCAATGCTGTCTTGTCATGAGGGTTGAAGTGTATGAAGTTGGTGGTTCTGGCAATCATTACCTAATGAAGAAAGTAAGTGTATTTCCTTATACCAGCAAACTATTTGGACAATCATTTCAGTACTCATGAAAACATTTACTGTCAGGCAGAGCAGGTGTGAGAGACTAGTGTTGGGCAAAATCACTGGTAAATTGTCTTCTGCTGCTCTTCTTTATTGATATCAAATATAATACACAACAAAATTTCTCTCTAGTTATTGTGAGTGCACATTTGTTGGTTTGATACGCAATTTGTAGGAGCTTTCAAGGGGAAAAACAAATCTTTACTATAAACTGACTGATTGATTTTTTTTTTTTTTTTTTTTATCAAAAACATTATTGAGGGTTTAAATTCTTAACTGCTAGATCTAAAAGTTAGTGCGCTGTATCAGAAAAGATCTGAAAAGTTTCCACTGCCAAAGAAGGATCTAAAGATATATGTTTTTAAGGAACCTAACTAGGTTTTAATATTTAACAGATGAAGTTTTATTTTTGACATGTAAAAATTGCTATCTTTCATCATTTCCAACAATAATGTTTGTTGTGATCTACCATGTTAATATGCTCAGGTTAGTTTGTCAATGGTAGTTTTTCTTTTATTTGAACTAGAGCAAATTATAAAGCCAGTGAAACTATAATAGTTAGGTTTAATTTCTAAGCCGAAGCAAATTTATTTGAGCTAATAATCTGTTATAAATTACAGATTCACAAAATGGACATCTAACCCTTGGCAGGTTCAGTAGTGAGGCCAAATCCAAATGGGAAGAGGGGGTCGTAATGTTGATCTCCAACAATCATAGGCAGCTGATCAACAGTCTTGAACCATGTAAATGAAAGCTTTCCGGTGAAACCATAGTCACCAAATAAAACATCAGCAACACCTTGGCCTTCAGTTCCAGGAAGCCATGCAGCAACAAGAGCATCTATCAAGTTCATATATGGCTGCATTACAACAGGACGGCCCGATACAAGGATAACAACACATTTGACAGCTTCACAGACATTCTTGATGGTATTTGGGCCAGGATAAGGAATTGTCAGGTTCCTGCTGTCACCTTGTGTTTCTGCATATGGGTGTTCTCCTACTACAACAATAGCATAGGAGAACTTGTTGGACTTGACAAAGTCCGCATCAGGATTTTCACTGTAGACAACTTTTGTGCTTGGATCAACAGCTTTTTTAATGGCTGTAAGGATTGTGGTACCTATTCAAAATAATAGTCTGGTAAGGCCTGATGTTTTAGCTTTTTCATTCATTCAGGACCTGAAGGAACTCTGTTGTTTTTCTTTCAGGTTATCATATTTTATTTGATTTAAAATATAAATGAGTTGGAAATATACCAGTTGTGAGATTGTTGCCACTGAGTCCTTGCCACTCAATTGTCCATCCACCACACTGATAACCGAGATTGTCTGCGTGGCTGCCAGCAACAAGTATTTTCGATGTTTTATTGGGAAGGGGCAGCAATGGCTTACCAGCATATTTACCATTCTTTAGCAGAACAAGAGATTTCCTCACAGCTTCCCTTGCCAGTTCTCTATGTTCCTGTTTTCATTATCAGGTTTCCTAAATCAAGTATATTTTTATCCTCCGATTACTTCTATATTGGATTTTTAAAAGGAATAACCTGTGGCTAACCTCACTTCCAAGCTGGTGCACCAAGCTCTCATCAGCATATGGGTTCTCAAATAAACCCATCACGAATTTCACTCGCAAAATTCTCTTTACTGCATCATCAATTCGGCTTATAGGAATGATGTTTTTCTTCACTTGGTCTGTCAGACCGTCGATAAATTCTGTATAGTTGTATGGAACCATGATCTGTAAAATTGCTATAGCAAGTATTAGAAGATAGAATAAAATGATGACAACCTGATAAAGCAAAATGTTTCACACACTATTGACTTGCCATGTCAATTCCAGCACTAATTCTGTGCACCAAGCTCTTCATTCAGCATATGGGTTCTCAGAAATAAAACCCATCCACGAATTTCTCACTCGCCAAAAGTTCTTGTTACTGCATCTCTCATCAGCATATGGGTTCTCAAATAAACCCATCACGAATTTCACTCGCAAAATTCTCTTTACTGCATCATCAATTCGGCTTATAGGAATGATGTTTTTCTTCACTTGGTCTGTCAGACCGTCGATAAATTCTGTATAGTTGTATGGAACCATGATCTGTAAAATTGCTATAGCAAGTATTAGAAGATAGAATAAAATGATGACAACCTGATAAAGCAAAATGTTTCACACACTATTGACTTGCCATGTCAATTCCAGCACTAATTCCTGTTTGGATGGAATATGTGTAGTTAGCATGAAGTGGAGTGGTGATCCAGTCAATACCTTGCCAATCTGAGATTACAAAACCCTGCAACAACCAACACAATTTTGCGTGCAAAATATTAGATTCTTCTTTCTGATAGGGATAACAAATGCTAACTCAAAATTTTTAAAAAATTGTTCTACCCTAAATCTTATCGTGTTCTTGAGATAACCGATGATCCAGTTGCGATTAGCATGCATCTTAATTCCGTTCAAGGTGGACTGGGAAACCATGATAGTTGACACCCCCTTGATGATTGAGCTGTAGTAACCTGGCATGTGGATGCTGAGCAACCCATGCCTGCTTACCACTGTATTGTTCGCATTAAGCCCATCTTTTGTTCCTCCATCGCCAACATAGTGCTTGGCGCAAGCTGCAACTTTTGTTCTGTCAAATGCAAATTTAAGGACATGATCAATTCACAGCAAAGGAAATGGGTGTTACTGATATATAATGAATGAAATTAGCAATCTTTATGCGTATTAGTAATATTGACACTGCACGAGAAAATCTTACTTGCCAGCCACAAAAGGAACACCCTTTCGAGAGCCAGAAGGAATGTCTCCTTGCAATCCAGGTACTATTTCAGTCATTGCTTGAACAATCTTTGGATCTTCACTGTAGCTTTCAAAGCATCTACCCCATCTTGGATCTCTACAAACCTGTAAATTCAAAAGGAATGAGAATTTAATGATATATATACTGTACATCCACACAAGGAATCGAGCAACACTTAATGAGGTACTTATAGTATACTACTATGATATATAATATATATATATTATATAGTTTGGCTGTCTGGAAATTATTGTTGGATTGTAGACAATATATTTGGCTTCTGGAAATTAATTGTTGGATTAGACAGTCACCGCAATACAAGGTGCAAAAACATAAGGGATGCCTGTTGCCCTAACTTCCAGTGCAGTTGCTGCCCCAATTCTCTTAACAAGTTGAGGATCCCTAGTTAATGACAATGAAATTTCATCAGGAATACTAATATCCTCTAAAATGGCTATATTAGCTGAGTGTATGAGTATGAATACACTATCTCCCCTCCTGGATTAAGGATTTTGAAATTTATGAAACTTATCAAAATATATGAAGTATAGATTTAACACTCTCTTCTTTGTGAAAAGATTAGCGAATTATGTGGCGCATGTGTTAGCTAGAGCTACAGATTCTGTCTGATGCTAATAATAACTAGTACATCTTTATTTTCAATATATATACATTTTGACTATTGAGGAACTTTGGCCTATATCAGATAATATACCTACTATTGGGCTAATTGCTGGAAGGATATTTACTTGCCTGGTGGCTCCAAGGCCAATATTGTGGGGAAAAATTGTCGCATTATGGACATTGTTGTGGCCATGAACAGCATCAATCCCATAAATCATAGGAATTCCAAGTCTAGTAGATAAAGAACCCTTTTGAAATTCATTCACCATTTTAATCCAAGTTTCTGCAGAAGCTTGTTTAACTGGAACACTCCCTCCTCCACTCAATACACTCCCTGCAAATTTCAAGGGGCAAAAAAACAATAAAAAAAATAAGAAAGTCTTTATCTCTGTTCCTATGTTCTTTACTTTAAAAAAAAAAAAAAAAAAAAAAAAAAAAAAAAAAAAGAAAAAGAGTGACTAATGATTCGTTACCAATGTAGTACTTTCGTTCATGACTTCAGCTGATGCATTGCCTAAAAAAAAAAAAAAAAAAAAAAAAAGAAAAGATGACTAATGATTCTTACCAATGTAGTACTTCTTCATGACTTCAGCTGATGCATTGCTGCGTTCAATCTGAGTCATTTGGCCAATTTTTTCCTCCAATGTCATCCTTTTCATTAAGTCCTTTATTCGAACGTTTAAGGGCTGTTTTGGATCTTTATATTTCATGTACTCTGCTTCTGCAATGGCTCCCCATAACAGAGCAAGCCCCATCAAGAAGATGAGAATTCTACCCATTTTCTTTTTTCTCTTTTCTTTTGTTTAATTCTAGAGCAAGAAATAGTGTTGAATTAGAAAGAGGAAACGTGTTCCAAGGTAAAATAGGGAAAGGAAAATTTAAGAAAAGTACAAAAAGCATTTATATCTCCTAAAAAAAAAATCGAAAGAGAGCAACATTAGAAAAACAATAGATACTACGTACGAATAATAATTCACCCTAAAAGAAAATGCAGCTAAGTTCATTAGCCCATAAAGAGAGACAAATACATATACAAAATGTAACATACATATCACCATAACTGGAAAATCATATTTTGTTGTATCACGAAACAGAGCATTGAAATAACTTAGAGAAAATAACAGGAACAAGGGAATGAAGAAGAAGAACTGAGAATTTGAAATAAGAAATAATAGACACTAGCCACTGTTGGGCTCACTCACCAACCAAGAGATAGATATATAGCCGGATAGAGAGGCTTGAAAGTTTAAAGGATACCTTCAGCTTCAAGCGAGTTTTGTGATTGTTTTATTTATTTATCTATTTATCCACTTGACATTATTCTATTTATTCACTTATTTATTTGTGGAAAAATTTTACTTAGAACAGCTCCATGACTCCACTAATTGACCTAACCAATGAAAATAAGATTTATAGTTTATAGTTTTTATTTATAATTATGGACCGTATCTAAACAAATAATTTCCTTTATTTGTAGTTTTTTTGGAAAGAGCACAACCTACAAAATATTTGGTGATTGATTTTATTTTATTTTTATTTATACACATGTCTCCACATCATTAGGATTGAGGTGATATTTAAATAAAATTCTCTTAAAAGCGTTGACACGTTGCGTCGAAGGAAATTTCTTACCTACAATTAGATATATAAATAGTCCCAAGCCAATCAAAATTTAAAAAAAAAATATTAATCTTCTCCTTTTTTTTTTTTTCATTTCTAATGAGAAATATCTTTATTCGAATCAAAATATTAGTTGTAATTAGTATAAGTGGGCTCTGTATAGATAGTTTTTTCCCAATCTGCAAAGGTATTTCATTATTGATTACCAAATATATCCTGAATATTTTAAGTCCATATGTATACATTATAGTTGCATTTAATGCACGTGATATTTCTAACGCGTTTGGTAAAAATAAATTACCAACCATTTTTTTTTATTTTTTTATTTAGATTTCAATTCTCCATGTAATATTGTTTGGCAAATTGCTGGATTAGGACAAAATGGAGAGGAATAGAAAAGGAGAAAAAGAACAACTTGACGTATTGAATAAATGTTTTTTGGCTCTAGATTAGAGACATTAAGTTGTATATTTCTATATATTATGATTTCTTAATTGACTGCTAGCTGGACTATTTCTTTAATGGCATCATCCTAATTTTCTAATTAGATTATTTCTTAATTATCTCTTTTGGTGGAAAAAAAGAGAGAGATTAGATTGTTCTCAAAATTAAAAAAAAAAGGTTATTTCTTTAATAATTCTTTAAGATAAAAATAATTATTTATTTTTGCTACAAAATAGACATCTAAGCGTTGACGGGTTCAGTAGTGAGGCCGAATCCAAATGGGAAGAGCGGATCATAATTTCTATCTCCAACATTCATAGGCAACTGATCAACGCTCTTGAACCATGTACGCGAAAGCTTGCCTGTGAAACCATAGTCACCAAATAAAACATCAGCAACACCCTGGCCTTCAGTTCCAGGAAGCCAAGCAGCGACCAGAGCTTCTATCGAGTTCACATATGGCTGCATTACGACAGGGCGACCAGAGACCACGATTACAACACATTTGACAGCTCCACAAACATTCTGGATAGTACTCGGACCAGGATTAGATAATGTCAGATTCATGCTATCACCTTGTGTTTCTGCATATGGGTGTTCTCCTACTACAACAATAGCGTAGGAGAATTTGTTGGATTTGACAAAGTCTGCGTCAGGATTTTCATTGTAGACAATTTTTGTGCTTGGATCAACAGTATTTTTGATAGCTGTAAGGATTGTAGTACCTGTATGAAATAATATTGTCAGGTAAAGTTTCATGTTTTAGCTTTGTTTGTTCAAACCATTAAATAAATTTTCTGGTTGTCTCCAGGATTGGGAGGTTTCTGAGTTCTACACAACTGAAGCCAAATTAACCCAAAAAAAATAAAAAATAAATAAAAAAAAAATAAAAACTACATGGGGATGAGTTGAGAAAATTACCACTTGTGTGGTTGTTGCCACTAAGGCCTTGCCACTCAATTGTCCAACCACCACACTGATAACCAAGATTGTCTGCATGGCTGCCAGCGACAAGTATTTTCGAGCTCTTCTTAGGAAGGGGTAACAATGGTTCATTAGCATTTTTACCATTCTTTAGCAGAACAAGTGATTTCCTAACAGCTTCCCTTGCCAGTTCTCTATGTTCCTGTTTTTGTTGTCAGGATTGCTAAATTAATAACCTGTAATTAGTATTATTATTGGATTTTGAAAATCAATAACCTGTAACTAACTTGACTTCCAAGCTGGTTCACCAAGCTCTCATCAGCATATGGGTTCTCAAATAATCCCATCGTGAACTTCACTCGCAAAATTCTCTTTACTGCATCATCAATTCGGCTCATAGGAATGATGTTTTTCTTCACTTGGTCCGTCAGACCGTCGATAAATTCTGTGTAGTTGAACGGAACCATGATCTGTAGAATTGCTACGACAAGTATTAATAGATAGAATAAAATGGCGATAACCTGATAAAGAAAAATGCTAGCTTTCACACTAACGACTTGCCATGTCAATTCCAGCACTAATTCCTGCTTGGATGGAATACGTATAGTTAGCGTGAGGTGGAGAGGTAATCCTGTCAATACCTTGCCAATCTGAGATTACAAAACCCTGCAACAACCAGTAAAATTTTGCAATTGAACTCAAAAGATGAATACAATCCTAACTCAAAAATTTTAAAGAAATTGTCCTACCCTGAATCGAAGAGTTTTCTTGAGAAAGCCAGTGATTAATTCGCCATTAGTATGCATCTTAATTCCATTCCAGCTAGAGTAGGAAACCATGACAGTTGACACTCCCTTAATGATCGAGTTGTAGTAGCCTGGCATGTGAATGCTGAGCAAACCATGTCTGCTTGTGACCGTATTATCCTCATTAATCCCATTTGTTGTTCCTCCATCACCAACATAGTGCTTGGCACAAGCAGCAACTTTTGTTCTGTCAAAAGCAAATTTGAGAACACGATTGATTAACAGCTAAGCTAACTTAAGGAAATGGGTATTTTTTTGTATAGCAAATGATTGATTGTAACACATAATAAAAAACGAAAGGTCCAAAAAAATATAAAACGAAAATAGGTACCACAACTTTCAAAAATCACATTGTAGAACTCATATCTACTGAAGACAAGAAGTTAATGATATTGATGAACTCTATAGAATCCTCAAGAGAGAAAAATCTTACTTGTCAGCAACAAAAGGAACACCCTTAGGAGAGCCAGAAGGAATGTCTCCTTGTAATCCTGGTATTATTTCAGTCATTGATTGAACAACCTTTGGATCTTCACTATAGCTTTCGTAGCATCTACCCCATCTTGGATCTCTGCATACCTGTAAACTTTTTGGGATCAGAATTTTATAATGAAATAAATAATTATTGTTGTTGGATTGGAGAGTTACCGCGATACAAGGTGCAAAGACATAAGGAATGCCTGTTGCCCTGACTTCAAGTGCAGTTGCTGCCCCAATTCTCTTGACAAGTTCAGGGTCCCTAGTTAATAGGAAAGAAATTTTCATCAAGAATATCTGAAAATTATAATAGTTTAAAAAATGAAAAGTAATGAAAAAGAGAAAAAAAATCAAATCTTTTTTTTTTTGCAATAAATCTAATCTTTGATATTTTCATTAGATTTAAAATTGTCCATGGCAGGTCTTTGTACATAATCTGGGGGTTTCACATTGATGTACATTATATTATGAGCTTGTTAAAACCTTTGAACCAACCATAAAACAAAGACAAAATAGAAGCCAACAATCAAAAACAAAAAGGAGACAGAAGCCGACAATAAGAAACAGAAGGGAGACACCAATATGTAGTATAGTTTTTATCTTAGAAATATGACAACCCTACTTTCCTATTTGTTTTGCATGAAAATTTGGTCTAAGTTTATATCCCAATTTCAAATATGATTTATTTAGAAGATGATTTACTTGCCTGGTAGCTCCAAGACCAATATTGTGAGGAAAAATTGTTGCTTTATAGACATTGTTGTGGCCATGAACAGCATCAATATTTAAAATTGTCCATGGCAGGTCTTTGTACATAATCTGGGGGTTTCACATTGATGTACATTATATTATGAGCTTGTTAAAACCTTTGAACCAACCATAAAACAAAGACAAAATAGAAGCCAACAATCAAAAACAAAAAGGAGACAGAAGCCGACAATAAGAAACAGAAGGGAGACACCAATATGTAGTATAGTTTTTATCTTAGAAATATGACAACCCTACTTTCCTATTTGTTTTGCATGAAAATTTGGTCTAAGTTTATATCCCAATTTCAAATATGATTTATTTAGAAGATGATTTACTTGCCTGGTAGCTCCAAGACCAATATTGTGAGGAAAAATTGTTGCTTTATAGACATTGTTGTGGCCATGAACAGCATCAATCCCATAAATCATAGGAATTCCAAGTCTAGTCGATAAAGAACCCTTTTGAAACTCATTTACCATTTTAATCCAAGTTTCAGCAGAAGCTTGTTTAACTGGAACACTACCTCCTCCGCTCAATACACTCCCTGCAAATTTTCATGGTAAAAAAAAAAAAGGGAAGAGCCTTTATCTCTGTTTCTCTGTTTTTTATTTTGAAAAAAATGAAAAGGAAATGATAAATGATTCTTACCAATGTGGTACTTCTCCATGACCTCAGTTGATGCAACGCTACGTTCAATCTGAGTCATTTGGCCAATCTTTTCCTCCAGTGTCATCCTCTTCATTAAGTCCTTTATACGAACATTTAAGGGCTGTTTTGGATCTTTATATTTCACGTACTCTGCTTCTGCCATGGCTCCCAAGAACAGAGCAAGCCCCATCAAGAAGATGGGAATTCTACCCATTTTCATTTTCCTTTTCCTTTTTCTTTTTGTTTTTTGTAATTCTAGAACAAGAAGTATAATGCTGAATTAGAAAATTCGTTTCAAGGTAAATAGGAAAAAGAAAATTAAAGAATAATGTACAACATTCATGTTTTCAAATACACAGAGAACAGTTTTAAAACAGAGCTGCATTAGAGAAAGAACAACTGCAGCTCAGTTTAGCCTGAAGAGAGACACATGTACAGGTAGAAATGCAAAAAATATAATCGTAATATCAAATTATTTCATATTCTCAAGAAAAATTAGAACTATGGCATCATTTCTTTTCCACTTCTATTTTCTAAAGAAACAGAGCATTGAAAAACTTACAGAAAAAACAGAAAAAACGGAATGGGGAAGAAGAACTGAGAATTTGCAGTAAGAAATTAAAAGAAACCCAATACGCAATAGCCACTGCTTGACAAACTTACCCACCACTTGAGGGAGAGAGGTTTAGGAGAAAGGCGTGAGAGTCTGTAGGATAGAGGTGGTATTTATAGGAAGTTTGCCCTTTAATTTTGAGGTGACTTTACTTTGTAGATTAAAGTTATTCATTCTTTAGTTTATTTTTTATTTTTTAAGTTCATTAAACCTCCAAATAAATCAAAAAATTCTACAAAACTTTTAATTTCAATAATTATTTTTTCAATTTTTTGATTTTATTAGTAAAATTGATTTGAAAACAGAATTTATTTTCACTTGTTCAATTGTTTATTGGTTATGAAAGGTTAATCAAATGATTTTTTTTTTTTTTTTTTTATGTTTTAAAGAAAAGTTTGAAAGATTGGAATATTATTTTTCAAATGTTGAACCCATGGTAATGGATGCAACAAGAGATACAGGACACAACACAACAGCTGTGGTCAAATGAAGTGGCGATCAACTATTCATCATACAAATAATAATGTAAATGAAGCAAAATTATGGAACTTTTTGGCTTTTTTTTCTAATCAATAATTCAAAAACTTGTTCATTTGAACTAATCTAAACTAAAAGAAAAAAATAGTTTAGATATCATGTAATTATCTTATTAAATAGGAAATGTGGTTTCATTTTAATAAATTATAATTTAATTTTTTTTTCCAAACCATAATTTTCAAAAAAATTATAAAATTTAGTATAGCCAAAAATATCTTTATTTCAATAAAAATCTTCAATTTCAACAGATTAATTTATAAATGGACACGGTTCTAGTCTAGATAAATTTTCCCGGATGCTTTAATAATTCTAAGGAGGAAAAAGAAAGCAAAATAATGGACGTGTGAGAGCTGTGACATTCTTCCTTCCAAACCACTACCCAACAAAATATGGTTTAACATATAAAGAAGCAAGAAAATCTCAACGAATATTGCAAATTAATATAATATTATAAGATAGAGAAAAAAAAAATATAAATACGACTTTATTTTGCGATTTCTTTTTTTTTTTTTTTTTTTTTTTTTTTTTTGAAAATCTCAAACCGAAATCATGCAAATTAATATAATATTATAAAGATAGAGAAAAAAAATATTATAAAATACGACTTTAATTGTGCGATTCTTTTTTTTTTTTTATTTGGTTTTTTTCTTTTTCATTGGACTAAGTTATTTTTCAATTTCTTTAGTAGGCGGTCGCCCTAATTCAGCCTCGTGAACGATCATTTGAATTTTTTAAAAATTTTTTATATGTCCCGCCTGCATTCGGTCAATTGAATTTTTTTTTTTTTTTTTTTGTTTTTCTTTTTCATTGACTAAGTTATTTTTTCAATTTCTTTATAGGCGGTCGCCTAATTCAGCTCTGAACGATCATTGAATTTAAAAATTTTTTTATATGTCCCGCCTGCATTGTCAATTGAAATATTATCTTCCTTTTATTTTTAATATTTCTTTTATTTTTTATTTGTGATTATCTCTTTTTATAAATAAATTTTTTTCCGTAAATTGAAATATTAATTTTATAGAAATTAGCGAATTTTTCTATTTTAAGATGGACATATTTGTAATTAATTAATTTTTCACATTAATTATTAAGATGGACACAATGGCATGGAGGCGGCTATTCTCACATTATTTAATTTATTTGCTTTTATAAATTTAATAAAAAAAACTATTTAAAACAAAACGGATACAATAAATTACTAAATAATATTCTTGATTAGTTTAGTGTATACGTGAGCTTATAATCCGAACATGAATAAATTTTTCCTATAAATAATAGAAAGTGGAAAGAGGAAGAAACAAGTTGGAGTATAGAATAAGTTGTATTGCTGTGTCTTAATGGGTTGACCCGTTAACTATGCCATATTTAGCTCCAATCAATTATTTTCATTTTTGTCCCTTTTGAAAAAATTTTCAAAATTTTCTATTCTCCACTAGTGATCCGATCGATATAAATGAATTTAAAATTTGTGAATGTCTTTTCATATTTGGTATAATTAATTTAAAATATATAATTCAATTAAATTTCATATTATCATGTGTGAAATAAATTTATAATTAAAAATTTATTTACTTTTATTTTTCAAAATATCTCTGAAATAGTAATTTTATAAAAATAAGTATGAATATAAATTATATTTATATTATGCTGTATAATTTTTTTATAAAAATTTAATTATTGTGTTGTTTGTTTGATTAAAAATATAATTCTGGCGGTTTTTCCCCTTGGAATTATTGTACTCGTGTGTTTTCATTAAACCGACAGCTACTACTTCTAAATAGGGGAGATGTTCCTTATGATCAAGAACAAAGTTAACGTCCATTGCGTAGGATTAATTAAATATTCTAGATGAGTCTAAAAGTATTCTTCATTACCTCTATTTCATTCATTAAACAATAAGACAATGTATTCTTCAATTTAATTAAATAATCTTAATCTTCAATATCCGAATTAGGTTAGATGTCTGTGGAGCCTATTGACTCGAATTAATACTTGAATAAAATAAATTTTTATAAGTTAATAAAATTTAATATTTTTGCTGATAAAAAAAATCTTAATCCATACATGCTTTCCTCAAGCCATTTTCTACAAGGAGAGATGTTGTATTACGCACAAAGGTAAATACCATATGACTATACAACTCATACTCTTGCAATTTTGATTAAGAGTTTAGTTGTGATTTTTAATTATCTTAATTAAAAAAAAAAAAAAATCTTTTGTTGCACTAATGTGAATGCAAATATGTATATATAGCCTTTTAGCAACTCCATATTATTCTTTTAATATCTATATTTTTAAGATGGGTTTCTGAAACACAGCTATATAGTGCAATAAAGCTAAATCATCCAGTCTACATTCATTGAAGGCAGAGGGCTGGCCAGCTAACAAGGATCTAATCCAGTGCTTTTATCCTAATACCAACCCTACATTATTCGATCAGACAACGACGGAAGCCTCCTGAAGAAGTTTAACGCCGGCGACGGCATTCGATCACGGAATATCGGATGCCGGAAATAGTAGAATCCAAATGCCATGGCCACCATTTTGGATGGTACCAAGTATAATATCACTGCTACCACAAAACACAGCCCTACAAAAATACCTGTCGCTCTTGGATCTCTCCACGTCACTAATGCTTGCACTCTTTCTCCTTGTGTCGCGAAATCCCCTAATACTTTTTGTACACGTATCCCGAGTGTACGTAACTTATCGTACCTCGCTCGTATTGTATCCGGTGATCTCGTACTTGGCAATGTATCAAACTCCTCATCAAGTTCCTCTCTATCAACGGTATCAGCCAATGAGATCTTAGGATCAAAGTCCGGCAGAGGGTCCCGTGTTCTAAACCTGTAATTCCAAGCACCAATCACAAACACGTAAAATGCCAATGTGGGGACAATCAAATCAGGGAACCACACAAGCATCACTAGCAATGCATGCACGAGTAGAGTAGCTGTTGGATTCCTCCATACACGTGTATCGTCTATCCACCGTACAATATCTAAAACCCCTGCGATCACGTTGATGATCCTAAACCAGTTGGCACGCACTTTTCGCATGCTAAAAGCGTGCGAGTCTGCATCAAGCATGTAAAGCACGATCTCACGTCGAAGGGGCGGCTCTGATCTTGACAAGTGGGTTGCTATAATCCTGACAGCTGCACTCCTCAGCATATCTTGCTGAACCACTCCTAGTGGCTTTATATGATGCATCAACGGCAACAAAGGCTGGGAGTACACGTGTAAGAAATCCAACGTCGGTGTTGTACGTATAAACCTTACTGCCACTTCGATTTCTCCCATTTTCTTCACTCCGTTGTTTGTCAACAAAATCAACGGATATGAGTTTCTGTACACCTTACCCGTCTCCAACGTAGATATACGTATCCGTATTTTACCAATACGGTAATCAGGAGGCGAGGCTGTTTTATCGCCGTCGCGTTCGAATACTTCCCTGCTATCAAAGACTCCAATGGACAACACCGTTGAAGGGTCAAATACTTTCCAAGTGTATTGCTCATTCCATTTAGGATCCAAACTATCGCATACGGTCCTTGTACGTACCCATTTTGGACCGTACTTGGCTACACTATAAGCATCTGTACAACCTTTACCGTCTTTGGTTTTCATAGGCAACAAGTTCTTGCACCCAATGATACCTAATTCAACAGTGCCAACCGGAGGTTTCCAGAGCTGCCTTGCCGTGGGCAGGTAATCGCTGCACACGTGAGCCGCCTCGTCCATCACGTGATATCCACCATCGAAACATAACTTCAACTGGACTCTACCTTTATAAGCTACCTTTTCACTGTTTGGATCTTCAAAACTGAACCACCGGGACGCTACCTTCCTGTCATCAACACGCCTCTCGATGGCCGTTAGAGGAATTCTAGCAATCCCGACGGTGACAGGTCCTTTAGATTGCCGGTTTTCTATGGTGAAATGCAAGTCGTCGCTAAAAGGTTCGGCAGCCACGAAGAGCAAGTCTTCATTCCAAGATGGGTTGCCGTTGCGAGTGACGACGGTTTTAGTTTTTTGGACTTGAAACCCTAATTGGGCTTTGAGCTGAAACGAGGCCTCTTTTAAATGGGTTACTGGAAAAATGTCTTGGGCTTCAACTACAGTGGCTCTCAAATACCATAATTTTGGAGAGAGATAAACTTTGGCTCTCGAGTTAACGTTACCGGCTGCGTCTGTCTTCCAAGCATCAGGAAATGCCTCGTCAGCTTGTGTCCCTACCCACGTGGCAAGCATTATGTTACCAAGCAACACGTCACCTATGTGGATCCCACCTTCCAACCTGTACCATTGTGGGGCCAAGGGACTGTCCGGTGGATCCCGCAAAGGAATTTCTGTTACGTCAAAGCAAATTCCACCAAGGAATTTCGCACCAGCCAAATCGGATTTGGGGTCCCCACCAGGCGGGTCCCACACTGAGACTTCAAGGATGGAGGAGGACTCTGGTGCGTCGCGGCCGAATGCGAATGTCTGATCCCACTCGAAAAAAGCAGTCTTTCGTGCAGGTCTGGACTGTATTCGACTGCCTGAGGTTACAATTCTTACAATGGGATTGCCTTTCGATGGAAGACCTTGTGCTTTCACTACACGTACAAATAAGTAGTGCATCTTTTCAACGAGATCAAATGATGATCGTTCGATTGAGATACTTTCTTGTGGTTCCAATGCGTAGTTCGTGGTGGAGGCTACTGGCCTTGGAATATGATGTGGATCATTGATACTAGCTACTCGAACTTCAGGTACAGATCCAGATACTGACGCGGCCATTATTTCCGGTGACGTTGGACCCAATTCATTGGCTGCGGGTTCCAAAACAATATCACCATCACATTGCGCAGCCTCGTTAGCTGCTGCAGGTGGATCGCCTTGACTTTCAGTCGTTTCTGCTGCTGGTGGTGGTGGCTGTGTCTCAGATTCTGGTGGTTTTTCAACTTGAATTGGAGCTGGTGCATTATCTGCAGGTGGTGGTGCCGCTTCAGCTGGTGGCTCTTCACTAGGCTTAGCGCCCTCTGCAGGTGGTTCTTTATCCGGCTCTGCGGTGGTTGCAGCTGTTGCATCAGGCTTTTCACCGGCTGCCGGTGGTTGATCTTGTGGCTTCTCAGCTGTTGCTTCAACTTTTGAATCAGGTTTAGCTTCCTCCGCTGGTGCTTCCGGTGGCGGTGGTGGTGGAGGAGGAGGAGGTGGCGGTATAACTTCATCTTGATAATAAATCTTCAAGCCAATTTCGCCTTGAATCCAACTGAACAAGTACTTCTTCTCCAAAGGATAATATATCAAAGCCTCTTCACCTTTTCTAACAAACTGAGTAGAATTGAGTCTGATTCTTCCAAGATGAACATTCCTTCTAGTGGGGCCATACGTTTTATCATGGCAAATATCAAGCTCAAGCATGTCACCAAACACATTAGATGGCTTACCAACATTAAATTCAAGAACTTCATTCCACGTCGGATTCAAATCGCGTATTGCAGTCTGCGTCCGCTTTCGCTGCCCGTAAAAATCAACAGTAACAAAAGGACTAGACGTCCCATGACCGTCTTTAGGTAGAAGATTGCGAGCATCTACAACTTCAACAAATAGTTTCTGATTTTTGGCCATGGTGAGTGCAATTTTACATTATTTGAAGAGGAAAATGGAAAAAGAAAATATAGAGAGGGAATATATAATGAATGGGAAAGAGTGAAAAAAGAGGAGGAGAGAAAAGAAAATAAAAATAAAACAAAGGTGCTTAACTTGATGTTCAAGAACATCTTTAAGACCAATAAATATTGTTTCTTGTTTTTTTTTTTAAAAAAATTTTTTTTGAGAGACTGAAAGATTCCTGCACCTTTTGCTTTATGGCCGTCCTTAATCTTAGCAGGATGTATTTGATGAGTTAATGCCAACAAGAGATGGGCATGCTTTTTTCAAAGATGAGTCTCTTTTGTGTCATCAACCGACCTATAGGAGGTTCTGTCACCACCATATTTTATATAATTTGGACAAAAGATGACACCTTAGCTTTAATTTCTCACAGTTCAATGAAAGTTTAACGTCTAACGTGTGTAGCAGTAGCAGTAGCAGTAGCAGTAGCACTATTGTTTATTGCCATGCAAGTGGGTGTATAAATTAACACAGATCAACACTTCTAGTTAAGAGCGGAAGATGGTATTTAAATAAAATTCTAGTTTTAATATTGAAAATATTGGTAAGTTGGTGAATAACATTTCCAACGTATAATTAGAAAGGAAAGTTAGCATAATATTATGTGGAGTTTTGCTAAATGGCATAGGTTGTGCTTTGGCGATGGCAAGAGCGGTTGCGGTTATCACCCTTCAGTCTCTCTGTGGCAGCCTTTTAGACACAACGTGTCTAAGAGAAAACAGATTGATCAATCCACACAAATGAGGTATCTTTTCTTTTCTTTATTTTATTTTATTTTATTTTTCCTCTTTCCTTAATTATGCCTTTTTCTTCTTTGTCAAAGGTAGAGGAAAATAAGGGTTTTGGTGGGGGCAGGAGAGGGAGAAAAAAGAGTCATATAATAGGATTACTGTTTCTTGAAAGTAAATAAAACTAAATTTGTTGATGGCTGAGATCCAAAGTTGATTATAAAATTGACTTCCACAATCAAAAGTAACAAAGACAAATAATTTGTATAATTTCAAAGATTGTTCAGTTCCATGGGTACCTCTCTCTCTCTTTCTTCTTTTAATGTCGTTTTGACATGAGCAAAATTTGATGTTAAAGAAAAAGAAGTTGTTAATTTCATTTGACAGTGCTGGAAGAGATAGTCTATGATGATAAATAAAAAAGGAGAAAGACATCTTATTCGATCATGAAATATATGTGTATTGAGTTTATATATAGAGTTTATATATATATATATAATATATATAATATAATATAAATATGTGTATTGAAATTCAAATGTTATTGAACAATTCAGAGAGAGCATGGTTGTGTAATTATGGATGTAGAACAATGTTAGCTCACGGGTTAATATTTCTTGAATGATTCAAAAAAAGGCAAAGCAAACCCATTATAATATAAACAGGTGCCATCACAGCGAGTATCTTATCTTTTATGCTAACTTAATGGTATGTGATTCCATTCTCGAATGCCTTATACTGTTATTACCACTCCTCTTCTTAATGCATTTCTTTCCCTCCTTCATTTTAAAACCTTATGAAAAAACTGGTTATATTTTTCGTATGATGGATTAGGAGGCCTAAATAATACAAAGGACTTATGGTTTAGCTAGAGCTTTAAACTAATGTTTTTTTTTGTATTTCTTCTCTTTATAGTTTGGAATGAAGTTTTCTTCTTTCCCCTTTTTTTTTTTTTAAAAAAAAAAAAAAAAAAACTTTTTTTATATTTTCTCTATTCATTTATCACTATGAACAAATTTATCAATTGTAATCCTTATTAATAAAAATTAAGTCACAAGAAGATTTTTTGGTATAAGAAAAATTAATCAAAGGATGTAATTTACAATTTTTAGGGCGTTGGCTATGTTACAAACAAGGGTTTTAATATGGTGATTGTGTGTGTGTGTGGTTTTTTTTTCTTGAGAATATTTTTTTAACGTGAATCAACGTATCAAATCCTATATTGGGAAACCGCCGTCCTAATCGGTTCGAGAACTTAATCACATTAAGTCATTCACCTCCTGCAAGGTATGTAGGGGGGGGGGCCCGCATTGAAATACGAGAGTTTTTTCCACCATGTTCAGCCTACATCGTCAACTGAGCCATAATACTTAGGTTATATTAGATAATTTAGTAATTTAACAAAGTAAATTTTTATGTTAATTTTATCCATCGTGGTGACTTTACAAAGTTAAATAGAAAAATTATATATATCGGTTAAATATCAATTAAAAATCCCTCAATTTTTTTAAATAGGTTAATCAGATTCAAACCTTTTTTTTATTTTTTCGAATTAATTAGCTATTGAACCTCTAACTTTGAATTATTGAGATGCATATAAAATCCAGCCTGGAGATTGAACCTGGCATAAAAAGAATGGTCGGATGGGTAAGTAATTAAGTTATCAGGTCAAATAGTTCAACATAAGTCCATAAAATATTAATAACATATATTAATTAATAATTATAATACATGAAATTAAAAGATAATTAATTCTCAAAAAATTAATATAATATAACTATTTCACTCCCGCAAGTACACATAGTATATGCTCCCTCCAACAAATTTAGTTAATCACATCTAATCATCTCAATCAACAGCAATATATAGCACTAATCATCTGCTTAATTAATGACTACAATGATATGATGTAACTGAAACATGTAATTAAGATGGATCATTTTTCAACTCATAAAATGCCAAACCCTAAGACATAATTAACATAAGCCATTGATAAATGAGGAATATATTATATATTATTCAAATTTAAGACATGTAAAGTACAATGACCCAATTATAATGCCAAAAATGTTTAAGAATCCAAATTATATTTATAAAGAAAAAACTAAACACAATTGTATATAAATGAAAAATGAGCAGGGATGCCAAAACTGTCCCTAGGCAGTTTATGTGGCGCATGACACGATATGTATTCTCAATAGGGTTTTTATATATTTATATAAGTACAATTTTGAAAATGGCATTCAATAGTTTATTGGCCAACACAATTAAGAAAATGGAAAACTAAAAATCCATATATAAATTGCAGAAGAACAACATATATATATATCTGCTGCTACTTGGTTAATCAGTGTGGAGATCCATAACTCAGTAAAAAATAAACTATATTGAGAATGATTTATATGTCTAGGAAAATGGTCAAGTTATTAATTATCTTTATTAAAGGAAAAAGCATTTAATGTTTAATAGAAAAATTAGAGCCAAGAAGCGGTTTGGAAGCAGTAGGGAAATAAGTAAAGAAATAAATTCTTCTCAATAGAAAAAATAAAACAGAAGAATAAATAATTTTTCTGATGACATCAATATTCTGAATAAAGCATCATAGTTATGTGTCTTGTAAACTTTGTCTGAGGAATCTTGGGCAAAACAAATAAATTTTTTACAGAACATAGATGCAGCTTAAAAGAAAATGAAAGGTTGGTTTTAACAAAGTTAAATCAGCAACATTCATCAGGAATAAAGGAACATGAATATATCAAATATACACTCCCCCTTCTCATCTTCTGTGCAAGAACTGGATAAAAACCTATTTCCCATGTAAATTGAAATCCATAAGAGAACACCATATTGATTAGCACAGAAGGAGTTATATTCAGAAAACCCATATATGGCATAGTAATAGAAAAGCCTTGACAATCCATACTTATAATATAATATATACATATATATGATATCCTTTAGGGTCCTTGTATTCGAGGGACCCTGAGAAGCTTGGTCGTGAGGAATGAAGCCTGGTCCGGAGATCAGTCTTTGGATATTAATCAAAGTAATTAATTACTAACATCAAAGACAACAGAGAAAAAAAAAAATCTGAAAATTTAATTTTGACAAAAAAGCATAAAAAAGATCTTTCAGATCAAAAAAAAATAAATGCAAATTTTCACTCTCTTTCTCTCCTCCACACCAGATTGTACCTAGAGTATGAGGGAAGAAAGAAAGAAAGAGAATCTTGAAACAAAAAAGAAAAATCAAGAAAACTTTCTCTTCTTCCACAAAATCTTCTTTTCTTCCCAGGGGACGCCACCTGCACCCTAACAGATTAAGCCAAAATGGAAAAGATTGGAAAAACAAAAGATCAAAACCAACCACTAACAGAAAGTAGAGAGCCCGCGAAAGGATCTTGGATCAAACTCATTCACAAACACCATCTTTTCTTCCGTTTTTCTCTAGTAATAGCTTAACCTAGCCAAGAAAGCAACCCTCTTATATGCCTATGATTCAACAATCAAACCACATAAATATATAAATATAATATATAAGGCTGCAAAAGTACTCCCCAAAAAAATCTTTCTATAGAGTAATCACGCAAACACAGCCAAATACACCATAAAAATGATACATATGATCAAGAAGCAGAAGTAAATTTGTGAGAGCCAAGCAAAAAGAGAGTTTCAGTAAAAATGGAGCAAGAGAAAAAGTATAAAAAATAAAAAAAAAAAAAGAATATAAATGTAATATGTGGAAAAGCACATGATAGACAGGTCATTACAAGAAATAAATAATGAAAGGCTGGTAGGTTTTTGGAGGGAAGTGTTGTCTTCCTTGATCGGTCTCCTATCATTAGTTACGAGAGAGAAAAGGAACCTGCTTTGAGCCTTTTACAGCCTATAATATATATATAAAGTAGCTTTAGCACTGAAAAATAACGAGTCCTTACTCTTTTTTACCATACCAAACACAGAAGCAAGAGAAGACAAGACATGGGCCTCCACCAATTTCCTTCCCTAATTTTTTTTTTATCTTTCTTTGCTGCTTTTATTCATCAAAGATTCCAAAGAAAATCAAAACCCTAAAACAATGAATTAAGATAATTTTTACATTTCATAAATTAAATTATTAAAGAAAGAGTCACCACCGCCCAGATCAAACCATGATTTTTCTGCACTCATTCTTCTATAATATTAAAAGAGAAAATTTTCCTTTTTTTTTTTTTTTGTCTATAACCACATGTGTTTCTAGCTTCCATGGGCTAAACTTAATCCTGCTATCATCGTCGCATCAGACTAAAGAGGAAAGCGCTAAAATTTTTTTCTCTATTGAAAAGGTTTGGAAAGACTCGAAATATTTCCATCTTTACTGGTGCAAGCAAAGCAACAGTGACGAAGAAAAAACAAAGCTAAATTCGAGAATCCCCATAGCATATAGTATATTGTTTATTAATTTAGACCATGATTCCTTTTTTTTTGGTCTATGGTTGTTTTGGTGTAAGCGAAGGGGTCCAGACGGCAGGTTTCAGGAATTGGCAGAAATATATATATAACCATAGAAATATAACGCTCCGTTTCATGTTGTGGAATGCAACTGTCTGAGTTATTATATTGGCAAAGAGCCTTGAAAGTTGTTTCGAAAGATGTTTATTTAAATATCGAGAAAAAAAAATAGTTTTTATTAATGTTACTTTTAATTTAATTGCTTCATTCTCAGTACCAATACAGTAACATGGGAGTTGAAGGCAATGCAAACTTCAGATTTTTTTTTTTTTTTTTTTTTTTTTTTTTTTTTTTTTGAGTGCTGGGGAAGGTGATACGCACACTTACCGTTAGCTAATCTCTTTTTAGGGTGCAATCAAACTTAAGAATTTATTATAGTATTTTTACTTTTGATTTTTCTTCTATAATTTTTGTGTTGTGAGTATAGCCTATGAAAATATCATGTTAATGTTATTAATTACTTCTTCTATAAATTTTTCTTTTTTTTTTTTTTTTTTTTTTAGTTTTGTCCCCAAACATAGCCACTTTCCTTTTTTTCCATTATCCTTAATCCTTTACATTATCCTATTATATCCCTTATAAATTTATTTTAATTTTAAATAACCTTCGTTCATTCTTACTGTTACTCCTCTTGTTTTAAATATAGTCATTTTTTGTTTGGTTAATTTTATATCACAAATATAAATCGTAATTTTGTGATTTCATGAAGTAATAATGATGTTTTTCAAATGTTGCCATTTTTAACATTAAATACAAAATAAAAAATTAACTTCACACAACCTGCTGGATTTTTAAAATAATTAATAATTTAGTCAAATTACCCCTTTAATTTATTATAGATCTAGGAGATAATTGCTTTCTTTAATTTTGTGTAATGGGAACAAGAGGAAGTATTCAAAATATAATAATTACTCGTGTGTTATTAAAAATGTGCGTAATAGGAAGTTATATGAATAAATTAATTTTTTTAACGCAATAAATAATTACTCCTTTTTAATTTGTGTGAATAGAAAAATCGACTACCTTTCTTTTTCTTTTTTTTAGATGGAGGAAGTAAATATCATTTGCCATTCCTTGAGTGCAAATGAAATGGGTTTGTTACAAATAACTATGTTATATTTATACAACAACCAATGTTAAAATATATCAACTACCCACATTGAACACAAAAGGAAATGAAAGAAAACCTCAAGTAACGAATTATGGTCCTTTCATTTAATTTGATTACAATGATTTTGAAAAATTGATTAAAATTCCTAACTGAAATACATAAAAATCACTGAACATATTAACTTTTGTTTAAAAATTTGAAATAATGTAATTTAGGATTTGAAGATTTATCTAATGAGATAATGGGGCTAATCCTTTTGATCCTATGACAAATTGACAACTAAGAGATGACATCAAATCCAAATAATTGAGTTTCCTATTTTTCCTCCAAAAACTCCAAATGGTTCCAAAACATCAAAGTGGAATGTTCATCTTTTACTTTTCTTCTCTAAACTAAATTTCTCTTTCACCAAAAAGGGTCCACTAATTTAATGCTAAACATATATGTCAAATTAAAAGGTTCACTTGATTTTTGACCTTATCATTCCTCTCTCTTAGCCTCCAAAGGGATCCTTATATGGTGGCTAATTATGTGCTTTGGCACTAGTTTTTCTTTGTGTGGGTCCAGCCCACTTTCCTCTCTACTATTGAGACATGCCATTCATTAATTTCGTCTGTCTCCTGGTCCATCAACTCTTTTGCTGTTCTGAACATCTCTATACTTCCACATCTACAACCCACATTTGATCAAGAACTCAATCAATCTCCTTTAGTTAAGAGAGAGGCAAAGAACATTTGAATTTAAGATATGCTATGTTAGTTTATAGATTGCAAATACCTGTCACACAAGATGATTTTAATGTCATGTTCCAAGATTTCATTTTCCTTCCCACAAAACGGAGTGTATGCCTTGTCAGCAATTTATTATAAGGATATCGTAACAAGTCAGAAGCTGTTACCTTCGCTCGGGAATTCAGGAAAGGCTTCATTATCTCTTAAGTAATTAAACTGAAGTACATTACAATCTAAAGATTCAATGGGAAAAAAAAAATGAATAAATTAAAGGCAGAATGAAAAATGGACTACTATTCCTATAGAATTAAAGAAC